>CM034350.1:69014555-69614555 GCA_019925275.1 Mytilus edulis
TTCCGTCAGTCACATTTTCAATGTCATTGACCTCATTTTCATGGTTGATTGACTACTTGAAAAAAAAAAAGATTTTTTGTGATGTTAAATTCTCTCTTATTATAAGTAATAAGTAAGGATAACTATATTTTGTAAGTGCGTACATTGAGAGGTCCTCATGACCGTCAGACAGTTTTCACTTGACCTCAACCTCATTGCATGGATCAGTGCACAAGGCTAAGTTTTGGTGGTCAAGTCCATATCTCAAGGACTGTCAGGTGTGCATGTTCAACTGACAGGTGTCATCTGACCTTGACCTCATTTTCATGGTTCGGTTGTCAAAGTTAAGTTTATGAGTTTTTGTCTATTTTTCCAATACTAAATGCAATAGTGCAACTGTATTTGGTGTATCGAAATGTTTTATGATCTATATGTCAGTTGGGCAGATTTAATTTGATCTTGACATCATTTTCACGGTTCATTGATAAGTGTTAAGTATTTGTGTTTTGGTCCGTTTTTCTTAATTTATAAGCAATAGGTCATCTATATATATTTGTTGTAAGGAAGAATTGTGTTACACCCACCAGGGTACATGTGGTAAATAAGGTACGTGTATAACATCTTCCTGTTTTACACCCACCAGGGTACATGTGGTATATAAGGTGTATAACAGCCTCATGTGTTACACCCACCAGGTTACATGTGGTATATAAGGTGTATAACAGCCTCCTGTGTTACATCAACCATGGTTCATGTGGTATATAAGGTGTATAACATCCTTCTGTGTTACATCAACCATGATACATGTGGTATGTAAGGTGTATAACATCCTCCTGTGTTACATCCACCAGGATACATGTGGTATATAAGGTGTATCACATCCTCATGTGTTACACCCACCAGGGTACATGTGGTATATAAGGTGTATAACATCCTCCTGTGTTACATCCCCCAGGATACATGTGGTATATTAGGTGTATAACATCCTCCTGTGTTACATCCACCAGGATACATGTGGTATATTAGGTGTATAAAATCCTCCTGTGTTACATCCACCAGGATACATGTGGTATATAAGGTGTATAACATCCTTCTGTGTTACATCAACCATGATACATGTGGTATATAAGGTGTATAACATCCTCCAGTGTTACATCCACCAGGATACATGTGGTATATAAGGTGTATAACATCCTCCTGTGTTACATCAACCAGGACACATGTAGTATATAAGGTGCATAACATCCTCCTGTGTTACACCCACCAGGGTACATGTGGTATATAAGGTGTATCAAATCCTCATGTGTTACACCCACCAGGGTACATGTGGTAAATAAGGTGTATAACATCTTCCTATGTTACATCAACCAGGACACATGTTTCCGGGACATTCGGTCCAATCCATATGGATCTTAAGGCTGAACTCATGGGTTGAAATAGCTGAAAAAAGCTTAGAACTGTTTTCAGGCCGATGTGGGCAGGTGTCCTGGACATTCAGTCCAATCCATATTAATCTTAAGGCTGAACTAATGGATTCAAATAGCTGAAAATAGCTTAGAATTGTTCCAGACCAATGTAGGTATGTTTCATGGACATTCAGTCAAATCTTTAAGGATCTTAAGGCTGAACTCATGGGTTGAAATAGCTGGAAACAGCTTAGAGTTGTTCCAGGCTGATATGGGTAGGTTTCCTGGACATTCGGTCCAATCCATAAGATCTTAAGGCTGAACTCATGGGTTGAAATAGCTGAAAATAGATTTGAATTGTTCTAGGCTGACATGGGTAGGTTTCCTGGACATGCAGTCCATTCCATATGGATCTTAAGGCTGAACTCATAAGTTGAAATAGCTGAAAATAATTAATTAATTGAGGTATACCGTGTTATATAAACCATCGCACATCATTGATCAGCTCAGCGCACTTCGGTGCAGACCAGCACACTTCACCAGTGACCATCAACTATTCAAGAAAGTTCAAATCAAGAGGAATGTTAGCAGTGTAACGTGTAACCGGGCGGGGACGTTTAGATATTTTTATCCTCGGGTTTGTACCAGTTTCCTGGGATTTGAAAAGCAATTCAAAAGTTCTAAAGTCAATTAAAAGTTTACACTATCACTATCAAATATGAAACAAATACTATACAACATAAAACGAATTTCAACACCTTTCGGCTTTGACTCCCGGGAACACTGTCGTTTACAGTAAAAGACGTTAATCTACACATGTATACGTTCTTATAAACAATAACTTGAGTTGTGGTATGATTGCCAATGTTCATAATTATGTCATACTTATTATACTCCCCCTAATAATGAATCTATAATGACAAGTGCACATCATATAAAGGTAAATACACATCATATAATGAAAATGGCCATAACAAGACAGTATTGGCGTTCCATAGTAATCTATGCCTGGGATAAAAAAAAAAATCCTTTGTTTTTCGAAAAATTCAAAGTTTTGTAAACAAGAAATTTATAAAAATGACCACATAATTGTTATTCATGTCAACACCGAACTGCTGACTACTGGGCAGGTGATACCCTCGGGGACGAAACGTCCAACAGCAGAGGCATCGACCCAGTGGTGTAAATAGTTATCAAAGTTACCAGGAGACCCAGGTGAGTGAAGTTATAGAACTTTTTGATAATGTCCAAATTTGAGGTCGGCTGACTTTTCCAACCCCGTTCTTAAATTCATAAAAAGTTCCCTATGGAAAGCTTTTGTCCACACTTGGTACTTTTGATAGTCAATTTCCTAAAGTGACCAGGAGTGAAGACCTAGGTGGGTATTCATATGGAACTTTTTTGATTGAGGTCCAAAGTTGGTAGGGTGACCCTACTACCTCCCTTCTTTCCTTCATTAAAAATTCCCTACGACACAGCTTTTGTCTACAGTGATAAATAGTTTTGCAAATAATAGGCAATTGCCTTAGGTTGCCTGAACCCAAAGACCCAGGTGCGTAAAAGTACGGAACTTTTTGAATTGAGCTCCAAAGTTGGGGCAGGGTATCCCTACCACGTCCCTTTTTATAAATTAAAGAAGGGGATGGAAAAATCACCCTATCATAACTTTGGACCTTAATTAAAAAGTTTCATGACTTTATCCGCCCGCGTGCAGTCAAGCTTATGATAACCTTTTATCCACACATGGTACCAAGAATAGCCAATTGCCTATGGTTGCTTTGACCGAACCACCAGGTGGTAAAAGGTGGGACTATTTTAATTTAGGTCCAAAGTTATGGTAGGGTGACACCACCTCATCTATTCTGCAATTCATAAAAAAAAATCCCTACGGGAAAGGTTTTGTCCACACTTAGTTCAAATGATAGGAATTTTGTTTCAGGTTGTCTGGACCCAAAGACCAATGTGGGTAAGGTTTATAAACGTTTTTGGTTGAGGTTAAAAGTTTAGGTAGTGTGCCCTTACCACCTCCCTCCTTTAATTTATCAAAAGTTCCCTACGGCAAAGCTTTTGTCAACAATAAGTACAGAGGTTGTTTGGATCCAACGACCAAGATGGGTAAAGTGTTTTAACGTTTTTAATTGAGGTGTCAATTTGGGGTAGGGTGACCCTACCACTTCCCCTCTTTAATTTAAAAAAAAATCCCTGTGGCAAAGGTTTTGTCCACATAAGGTACAACTGATAGGTTATTGCATAAGGTTGCATGAACCAAAAGACCCGGGTGGGTTAAGTTATGGAACGTTTTTCAATTGAGGTCCAAAGTTGGGGTAGGGTGTCCATAGCAACTCCCTTCTTTAATTCATTTAAAATTCCCGACGACAAAGGTTTTGTCCACCTTTGGTACAAAAGATAGGCACTTGCTTAAGGTTATCTGGACTTTAAGACCCGGGTGGGTAAATTCAATGAACTTTTTTAATTGATGTCCAAAGGTGGGATAGGGTGGCCATAGCAACTCCCTTCTTTAATTCATTTAAAATTCCCGACGACAAAGGTGTTGTCCACCTTTGGTACAAAAGATAGGCAATTGCTTAAGGTTATCTGGACTCTAAGACCCGGGTGGGTAAATTCAATGAACTTTTTTAATTGATGTCCAAAGGTGGGATAGGCTGATTTTTCCATTCACTTTTTTAATTCATACAAAACTCCCTACGGCTAAGCTTTTATCCACATTAGGTACAAATAATAGGCAATTGCATAAGGTTTCCTGGACCTAAAGACCCAGGTGAGTTAAGCTATGGAAATATTTTGATTGAGGTCCAAAGTTAAAAGAATACATGTCAGTTTTCCAAATCCCATGTACAGAATGAGGATAAATCATGGATATCTATATATTAATAGATCAAAAAAAGAGGGACGAAATATACCAGACGGACAATCAAACTGCCAACGAGGTTCACGTTTTGTTTTTCTTATTTTAATTGCTTCACGGGAATATAATACACGAAATTTTTATATTTAGAGAGCTTATATTTTTCTGCATTTTTTAAACTCGTCTATAAATAAAACTAACCTTTGAAGTACATTATCATAACATTAAAATAAATTGCAAAAAATACCAAGTAGTCCAAGATCAAGATATTTATAAATATCTTCGAAGTTGGGATTGAGAACTTTGTTTTCCTAAAACATATCTTTTTTGTAGTTTAGCAAGGTTCTTAAATTGAAGAAAATACAGTTCTAAAATTTATATTGTTGACTTAAAGTAAGAATTGTATGTATAGTAAAAATAAATGTGGCGTTTGCTCTGTATAAACAACATACATATTCGATTCGTTAAGTTGTCACATATTTATACGCATAATTTCTACATGACGTAATGAAATAAACAGCATCACAATTTTGGGTTTTCCCGAATTTCCAGAATTTGACAAATCTGTGTGTTTTTTCAAAGTGAATAAACAAAGACCCAACTTATGGATAGAGAGGTAAGATACAATTGAATTGTACAAACATATCAATTGTTTTAGTTTCATTTGAGTTTTAACTTATTTCCTGATATTTATTCGTTGACGTAATTTGAAAAGGTTTCATCGAAACTATTTTTACATTTCTCTCATGAACAGTTTCCGGTTAATTGAAAAGTATATATATTCACCAAAGTAGGCACGGGGTTTAAGTATGCATTTCCCTGCAAATATATTATATTTTTCTATGAAAAACTTATTTGTTCATTGAATTACGGTATTACGCTTGCTTCAAACTATAACTTAAGTGTACGGTCTTTAATCATATATATCTCAATTAAACATGTATATCTTGCTTTTAACATTGGGTTGTCGGATTTTTCAGAATTAGTGCCGACCTGTTGAATAATTTGACTCCTTATCAATTTTACTATAACTACTTTAGTTTCTGAAATATAAGTCAAAAACTGCATGTTATCCTTATTTTCTATTTTAGCCGTCACGGTCACGTTTCTTGGCCACAAATGAATCAAATTATATACTTTAAGCAAAATACCATAAGGACCAATATAACACGTTTACATCAAGAGCAAGTAAAAACAACTGAATCACGATCGAGTTTTCGGGCCTTTACTCACAGGCACTTGTTTCTGTCAATATGGGGTTTACTATCCATACCCGTACTAAAATTAAAAATCGAGTGATTTTTTAGTACGGGTATGGATAGTAAACCACATATTGACAGAAACAAGTGCCTGTGCTGAAATGTTATTGAATATAGATATATATATAGTAACAGTATCTATCCGTCACTCCAACTGCCCAAGGCGTTTTGAACGCAATTGCTGTGAAACTGTTTGACAAATATCTTTCAAACTTTGATGGTTTGTATGCCATCATATTTAAAAAAAAAACAAAAAAAAACAGAAAAACACAGATGTGGTAAGATTGCCAATTAGACAACTCCGGCTGCACAAAAGAACAAATGACACAGAAATTAACAGATCTTTATAGGTCACTGTAAAGCCTTCAACAATACGCAAAGCCCATGCCGCATTGTCGGCTTTGAAAGACCCCAAAATCACAAATATGAAACCAAACGACAAAACTGCATGTATATTAATGTAAAAACAACTGAACGAAAAACAAATGTTGAACACAGCAATAAACGACAACTGAATTACAGGCTCCTAACTTGGTACAGACAAATATATACAAAATGTGGCGGGGTTAAACATGTTAGCGGAATCTCAACCCTACCCTTAATTCGGACAGTGATGTAACAGCATAGCATATGAACGAACTATATATGTCCATTCTCAATTTTATAAAATTGTGTTGAAAAGGCTAAATACATATAACAAAACACATGGACCTGACATGGTACTTGTACATTCCAACAACAAAAAGTACATATCTGAGAAGACTCGCAGTCAGTGACAGCTAGTTCAAAGCCAATCAAAAAATCGTGCATCAAGACTAAATTATCAATCACATCCAACATACAATGGATGGATGCAGTGGAAAGACGTCATATAAACAGTTAGAGAAAACCATTACCTTGTTCAACGCCAAGATACATGCGTCGACAGATGGTAGATCCATTAAAGTGCATATGTATATAACAATAGTGTCTAGTCTGCTATTAATTTACGGTAGCAAAATCTATATTTATACCAATAACAAAATGTTGTGTCCTAAGTCAACGGATGCCCCATCTGCACTATCATTTCCATGTTAAGTGGACCGTGAAAATGGGGTATAATCTCTAATTTGGCATTAAGAAGATCATATCATAAGGAACATTGGTACTAAGTTTCAAGCTGATTGGACTTCAACTTCATGAAAAACTTCTCGACCATAATCTTTAACCTACCTGGACCAAAAATCTTTAACCTGAAGCGGGACGAACGAATGGACGGACGAACGAACAGACAGACTGACGCACAGACCAGAAAACATAATGGCATAAATGGGACATAAAACCAATATTCAAATACAGAGATGAATTGCTAACATTTAGAATAAGTTTATTTAAAGGGTCAATAAGCTTATAGCTATGGAAGAATAAAGTACAAGTTTTAAGTTATTTGTGGTAACGAAATCCCTAACTTAATAATTTACCACTAATACACATAAATTACGTTTGTTGAAATCTAAAACCTCACAACAGACACGAGCATAGCGGATGTTAAAAAGGTATTATCAAGAATTCATATTCATTAATTTTTATAAATTTAAAAATAACAGTTTGCAGTATTTGCAATATTCTTCGAATTATAAAGGGGTTTCTTCCTCATGTGTATGTTATAACCGTAGCCGTATTTTGGAATTGTTTACGCAATGCTCTTAGATTATAAATTTATTTAGAATTCTATTTTTCTTTTATTTGAGTGTCAACTGTTTGTCTCTTATAGACGAAACGCGCCTCTGCTATGCAACGTTTTGTCTTGATATAATTTTTTTCCCGCATCAATCGGGTCAATGCATCTGCTGGTTGAAGTTAACTCCCCGAGGTTATTACAAGCCACGTAGTCAACATTTCTGCGTTATCATGATATATCACTGATATAAATGTAAACATAGTCATATTTTTAAACTTACAGTTGGCGTAATTCTGAATTCTTGTAAATCCTAAAGATTTTTTTAACTCAAGCAAAACTATTTACCGTAGTCGTATTTTGGAAAAATCTGTGAAAAATTATTGACCCTCTTCTAATTTATACTTGATTTGGCTATTTAACTTTTTTCTATTCGAGCATCACTGAGAGTCTTATGAAGATGTAACCCGCGTCTGGCATGCAAGATCTTAGGCCTAATACTTTTTTGAACAGGGATAAATGAAAAAAAATCAGACTTCTAGTACAAATGTATGTACACAATACATACTGCTTATAGTTGTAATTATTACATAGTTTACCTACCATCTTTAAATACATTGGTATTTGTATGTTGTAGATAAAAAACACATCTGTGAACAGACTGTAACACTTAGTTATGTCCAGCAAAGAGGCTACTGCAGACAAAGAGTTTCACCGAAAAAGTTCTTGTCTACGTCAAAATGAAAAATCTTACTGGTAAACAACCTTACAAATGTGATGAATGTTGTAAAGAATTTAGTAGCAAAGGCAATTATAATATACACAAGAAAATCCATACTGGTGAAAAACCTTACAATGTGATATTTGTGGAAAAGGATTTGTCCAAAACAGTAACTGTAAAGTTCATTTGAGAAAACATACTGGCGAAACACCTTACAAATGTGATAAATGTGGAAAAGTATTTGGTCATAAAGGCAATTATAATATACACAAGAATATCCATACAGGTGGAAAACCTTACAAATGTGATATTTGTGGAAAGGAATTTTGCCAAAAAAATATTTATCAAATTCACATGAGAACACATACTAGCGAAAAAACTTACAAATGTGATGTATGTGATAAGGAATTTGGTCAGAAAGGAACTATAATGAACACATGAGAATTCATACTGGGGAAAAAACATTTTAAATGTGTTTTTTGTGATCAAGAGTTTCACCGAGAAAGCGCCTGTCAAATTCACATGAGAAAGCATACTGGTGAACAACCTTACAGATGTGATGTTTGTGGAAAACAGTTTCGCAGAAAAAGGAATTGTCTAACTCACATGAGAACACATACTGGCGAAAAACCTTACAAATGTGATATTTGTGAAAAAAAGTTTGGCAAAAAAGATAGTTGTCTAATTCACATGAGAACACATACTGGTGAAAAACCTTACAAATGTGATGAATGTGGTAAAGAATTTAGTGCCAAGAGCAACTATAATGTACACATGAAAAAACATACTGGCGAAAAACCTTACGCATGTTATATTTGTGGAAAAGAATTTGGCCAAAGCAGTTCTTGTCGTACACACATGATAACACATACTGGCGAAAAACCTTACAGATGTGATGTATGTGGTAAAGCATTTGGTCACAAAAGCAATCGTAATAAACACATGAAAATCCATACTTGGAAAGATAAGATGTGATATTTTGAAAAAGAGTTGGCAGAATCAGTAATTGTCTGAGACATACAAAAACACATACTGATAAAAGAAGACCTAAAATGTGACGTATGGGTACAAGCTTTAGTTCCGACGGTTATTATCGTAAAGACATTATAACCCATACTTGTGATGAATAATTGCATGCACATTTACCTGTATCGGTAAATAATTTAGTGGAAAAAGTCACTTTTATAGGCACACGAGAATTCATGAAATTTACAAAAGTGGTGTACATGTGTTGAGTGAAGGATTAAGTGACAATAGATACACGAGAAATCATGAATGTTATGATCTTTACAAGTGTGGTATGCGAAAATTCATACATGTGATGACCTTTATACAAGTATGTCCTTCCGATAACGTTCATATAACACTGGTACTCAATTTTGGTAGGAGTATGTCCTTCGGATACATTCATTTAACACTTATACTAAGTTTTTGTAGGAGTATGTCCTTCCGATAATCTTCATATGACACTAGTACGAAGTTTTTGTATGAAATGTCCTTCCGATAACGTTCATATAACTCTGGTACTCAATTTTTGTGGGAATATGTTATTCCGATACATTCATTTACTAAGTTTTTGTAGGAGTACGTCCTTCCGATAACGTTCATATAACACTGGTACTAAGTTTTTGTATTAGTATGTCCTTCCGATAACGTTCTAAAAAGACTTGAACTTACTTATTCTTGGGCTAGACCCAAACAAAACGTACATATAGCACTTTTACTGCCTACTAGAGGTATATGGTAGTATCATGGTTTTTTTTTTAAAATTATTTGATGCCGTGGGATTGGGATTTTTAGCTTTAATGTAAACCATGTCCGGTTTTAACTTGTATTTACAGCAAAGATAGCCAGTTTTGTGTTCTGTAATATACTGTAACAGTTTAATTTTACATGTCCGGTAGCACCGTTACTTCTCAAAACATCTTCCGAACAATATCTGGACATCGGTGTCGTGGGCATGTACAATTGCCAAACCACACATGAACGTTCTTTAGTCTTCGTAGATCTATTCCAACTTGAAGTCTATTTGAGTCTACGACAAGCAGAACATGATATTTTATACCATTGAATATTGAAGCCATATAGTCATGAAGATCGATTACTTGATTGGTGTTCCGTTAACGTAGCCGCAAAACAAAAACTCGAGAGCTACTTTTGAATATTTCTACAATTTTAAGTAGTTTTCAACTCACAAACACAATAATATTTTCAACATTTATTAAAATATTTTTTTTTTACATTTTTTTATGTGTTACATTTTTGTTTTTCGTTCAATTTTTGTGCATAAAGAAGGCCGTTAGTTTTCTTGTTTGAATTGTTTTACATTGTCATTTCTGGGCCTTTTATAACTGACTATGCGGTATGGGCTTTGCTCATTGTTGAAGGCCGTACGATGACCTATAGTTGATAATTTTTGTGTTATTTTGGTCTCTTGTGCAGAGTTGTCTCATTGACAATCATAACACATCTTCTTTTTTATATTTATATGAGTATATTAAATAAACATGTTTATACCAAGCTAAGTCAGTTTATATATTGTTTTTCGTCTGACTATACAAAAGGCGAGGAGAGTTACTTTGATAGATCAGGTTGACTGATAAGCTGTCTATATAAAGTAATGGGACAATGCATGGCATGAAGACATCACCAAATCACCGTATGCAATACTCAAAAAGGCATCCAGAGCTTACCATATAGTCATCAACTACCCACCAACAGGCCGTGAACTTTGGTTGGCTCTTAACTCAAATCCAAGAGCACAACAAAATGTCAAAATATTCTATTCAAACTGGGTGACCTGTGAGAAAAACATTGAAATTTTCCAAAGAAATACACACACCCCTCAACTTTTAATAAGGAGATTTGGTATTAATGCAAATGAGTCAACTATCCACAGGGGCTTGTTTAGTATAGGATAGCAATCGCCATTGACAGTAAAATCTCGTCTGACCACTAAACAAGCCCCTGTGAACTATCCCACAAAGTTCAAATGTAGAGGATGTGAGCAGTTATATAAAGGCAACCATATAATCTTTAACAATGAAAAAAACATACGGTATTGTCGGCTACAATAGTTCATGAATTGAAAAATATGAAACAGTTCAATTGAGAAAAATAACGGCCTATTTTAAAACAACATGAATTACGAAAAACACATATAAAAGACATCAACAAACGACAACCACTGAACTACATGCTCCTGAGTTGGAGCAGGCACATACATGCAATATATTGTGGCGTTTAACATGCTTGTAAACAGCTGGGACAGTTTTGTTACAGCACAGCATAAGAACAAACTATACAAATCATAAAATATTCAGAATCTTTTCACTAATTCATTATGATCTCTTATATATGGAGAAAGAATAAAAAAAAACCTAACAATTCCAGGATTTTATTGTGAGCCTGTGCATGTATGGCGACACATGTCACCATCCTTATATATTTTTTAGATAAATTGCTTCAAAGTTGACCGATATGCATAGAATTTGGCAGAAAAACGGATGACATTACTTAATATAGAGTAACGTTTTTTTTATTTCCCCTGTCTGGTTTCGTAAATTTCCTATCAATTCTAACTGATTTAGTTTTATTTCCAACTAACAGGGTGGATCTGAGATTCAGCTTTCAAAATTTCATTGGGTGAACATTGATTTTCAAGTACAATTTGAATTGATTGATTTGAGGTTGCAAAATGTCCGGTGGCAAATATTTCAGGCATGTTCAGGACCATACAATACATTTTGAAATTATTGTGTAAAAAAAACCCACACATTTATAGATCTAATGCAGCCATCAAAAAGGTAACAAAAAACATCCCATCAGTTGTAAAAGTGAAAGATAAAATAATACATGTTTTAATGTAGTATATTCTCTGTATATAATGTAAACGTTTGGGTAGTGTGCATAGTTGCAGACAAACCTTGCAAATTGTATGTATTAAATTTAAGTTCAATTAACATTCTGTCGTTGCTTAACGTCCAGTGGCAAATATTTCATGCATATTCAGGACGATACCAATTGTGTACTAACTTTTATGGTGATAAGTATTGTGTAAAAGTTTCATAACATTTTGTTGAGGCAAACTAAAGAAAGAAATACAAAACAAAAAATTCAGCAACTTTTTTCCTCTATAAAGAGGCATTGCATAGAACAGTGAAAGTGACACCACCAAAATTCAAAGTTGATCTGTATTTGGTGGTTTTAAGCATTGTGTATAATTTTAATAACATCTGGTAAAGACAAACTAAAGTTAGAGAACATAAACGGAAAATTCAGCAATTTTTCTATCTGTAAAGGGGCATAACTCTTGGACGGTTTAAGTGACACCACCAAAATTCAAACTAAGTCTGTGTTTTATGGTAATAAGCAATGTGATTAAGTTTCATAACATTTGGTTGAGGCAAACTAAAGATAGAGAACAGAAACCAACTTTGGGACGTACTGAAGGACGGACAAGGGTAAACCTTAATGCCGCCTCCGCCACTGCGGGGGCATAACAATGTGTAAATATAGCAATTGATTAAATTAGGCAAAATTCAATGAATGGTCATTGCACATGGTTGTCATAAAGGTTTGAGAATCAAAACAGTATATAATAGTTAGGACCAGCAAATTGTCCTCAAGGCCACAAGTAAAATATGTTTTGAGAACCATAAAAAAAATCGATTATTCTGCCGTATACAAATAATAATCAGTTAGGTTTTTAAAAATAATAATAATAGACAAGCTGTCCTTTTCCACCATATGCAATAGAAACATTGACAAATTCTTGCACAATTTAATGTAGATCGTTGGTATATTTTTCCTGAGATAGAACATGTAGAATTTGTATGCCCCCACCGTAGCAAAGAGGGCATTAAGTTGTACCCTTGTCCGTAAGTACGTCCGTTCCAGAGTTATACCATAAAAAGTGCTGACTTTTTTGTTTCCGTTCTCTAACTTAAGTTCATGAAGTTTGCCACAACCAACTGTTTTGAAACTTATACACAATGCTTATTTCCATAAAATTCAGAACAGTTAGAATGTTATTGGTTTAACATGTACTGTCAATTAGTTATGCCCCTTATAAATTGGAAAAAATGCTGAATTTTCCGTTTCCGTTCTCTCTTTTTCGTCTGTCTGACATAGTTCATCTTACACTGACCTCATTTTCTTAGAACATTGATAATGTTAAGTTAATGTGATACTTGTATTAAAATCTTTACATAACACTTACAGAGTTTCAAAAGTAATTCAATGATAAATAAAACCAACCAGACATTTCAGGGTGAACCTTCTTGCTTAGCAGATCTTAGTCTAGGTTTAAAGTTTTTAAAGCATCAATCTGTTTCAAAAACCAACAATGAGTTGCATTAAATTGTTCCTGTAACTTTTTATAGCCATTTTGAAAGACAAAGTATCCTGAGCTATTTTTTTTAAAATGTTCATTAAGATTTGTTTTTCTAGATAATCATGTTATGCTCATTGTTGAAGGATATACGGTGACCTGTGGTTGTTTATTTCTATGTCTTTGCTCTCTGGCGGAGAGTTAATTGTCTCATTGACAATTACAACACATCGTCTTATTTTTATACATAGACTTACTAGTAATTAAGTTTTGGATTCAACATTAATCTTTTTCACTGACAGCATCAGTCTTTGATACGACAACGGGTTATGCGTATTACCAATTTTTTTTAAACTTCTGAGAAATCTTACATATATAAGATTGAAGGGAGGGGGTACATATGCTGCCCTCAACTTTAGAAGTTGTGTTATGCTTAAATTCTTAAAATACTTAGTTCACAAGTAAACTAAATGAGATACCACGTTTTTTTTCAACAAATTTTATAATTTTGAAAAAAAAAAAAAAAAAAATCGAAAAAAGGGGGGTGGACCATACCCAGAGTGATGATTTTTCATTTTGTACAAGTCTATCTTCATTTACTATATATTTTTGTTTAAAATTAACAAATGCGTGTCAGAATTGCACATATAAATGGAATATTTTAGCTTTTTAAGTTACTAAATGTTTGATTATTCATCTGATTGTTAATCTGAATTTTGGTGAAAATTGACAATTTTTGACTAAAATTCTTTTTTTAAAGCAAAAAAAAAAAACGCACGACTTTCTTTTTATTTTATGAATATATAGAATGTGGTCTTTCAAAATTTGTCAATGACATTTCATGGTATTGTTGGTCTTGGGAGATAAACAGATTTAAAATTTAGGAGTTTTTGAAATTTTTCATTTTCGAAATTTTTAAATGGTTGCTATGAATACAAACTATTTAGTAAATTCACAATTTTAATGTTTTTGTATAGTTTGGTTTTTTTTTTGTCAATACTGTAAATATACATATTGTTTGTATTGATTAACAATATTTCTATGGGACTTTAAATTCCCTTATTTTATATTTTCAAAAAGGGTCTTTTTTCACATATTCAAGCAAAATGTTGATTTGATGGTTACCATGGCAACGGGCATAATACAGGGGAAATAAAGACAGAATTTTACTCATCTACCAAAGTTCTTATGTTATAGGGCAAAAAAAAATACTTCTGTGACATGTCAGGAATCACCTTCTCCATGATTTTTACAAAGACAGGTACTTAACAGGACTCTACTAGGGCAATATTCTGTTAACTTCAAATGGGTAACTCATTCATAACAATCATAACAAATATAATACTTGGGGGTATGATTAGAACAGCCAAAACAAATCATTCTGTTGACAATCAGCTGATATGCAATGTATTTGTATTACGCAACAGGTGTGTACTCAAAGCATTTAAAGTACATGAATTTAGAATTTGTGTTACTCTTACCTGACCACTAGAAACATCAAAGGGTCCAAAAGCTGATCGGAATACACAATTTAGACCATTTTCAAGGAAGTAAAGCAGACCTATGCATCCATAATGGAATAGGACATTATACATTCAATTTAGGAGAAAAATCTAAGTTTTAATATAATGTAAATACAATACAATCTTGGAGGAAATTGCCATGTATGTTAACCACAGGAAACACAAATTGATAATTTAACATATTTTTAAGATCTTTTTAAGTAAAAAGTCATCGAAAGTAAAACAAACTCTAAATGCCTTGTTTTTAAGAACCTGTTTTTTTTAGATTTCTTTTTTTTTAAAATAAAAATGCATTAATTATTTTGATAAGGATCATAAGTTGTTTTTTTAAATTAATGATTAAATATTAATTATATTAAATTTTGATTTCGTATTTTCGAGAACAATGTGTCTAAAAAAATGAGCTACAAGATTTTTTGGAATAAAAATAATAATATTTTAAAAGAATATGATCTACACCAACCTGTAATATGTTGTTGTTTTGTTGTAAATCTGAACCCCTTTTCTCTAAATTCATTATCCAGTTATTCCTCTTCATACGACATCTTGCTGCTGCAGCTCTGATTAAGAGTGAAATTAAAAATCATTTAATCATAGCTTTTAATAAACATTTTAAACCAGATGCTCCGCAGGGTGCAGCTTTATACGACCAGTGAAAATCTCCCCCAGCACCGCCCAGGCATGCCATTGGAGTATATTATAGCTCAAACGAATGCTAAGGGTGTCTACTACATGCCTGAATATTTACTTATAATAAAATATGTCAATGTAAGCCAACAAAAATATTTATTCGAACCCTACCCACCAATTTTAATATCCAGACGCCAATATTGACCATACTAACCCCAGATCTTTTCACCCTAGGGACCAAACTGAGCATATTATTGGTCTATTCTAGGTGTCATTTTCATCGTAAAGGCCTTAAATCTTCCCCCAGTCATGCCATTGGGGTATATTCTAGCTCAAACTAATGCTTAGGGTATCTACTAGTCTACATGCCTGAATCTTTATTTATACTTAAATATGTGGACGTTTACGCAATTTGTTGCCCTCCGATCACATGAATTTTGCCGGAGGTGAAGTTCTAAATGAAATATTACTTGGTAATTGTTTTTAAAACTAAACAAATTCTGACATATTATTTTAACCATGACCAGAACTTTATTTTAACAGAAGCACTGGGCAATCATATAGTATTCAATCAGGAAAACAAAAATAGTGATTTAACATGTCTAGAAGGGGACGATAAATGGCTGACCCGTGTTAAGAGAGAGCCATATCTCTTGCACGCTAAAGACACCCTTGTAGATTTCGAAAAAGAGCAGGCTAATGCCACTAAAAGGCAGCACTCGCACCCGCAAAGTGGAAAGGGGTTAATATAAGTTGAAAAACTTGTTTCCCAATCCACTACAAATAAATGTTTAAACTAAACATGTCAAGAGAAGAAATGAAGCAACTTTTTCATATATATATAAAAAATATGTAGCCAGTAGAATTTTGTCTCGTGAAAAACTGATTTTAAATCTGTTTTAATTTAATTATAATGTTTAATTGTTGATTGACCTAGAATAAAATTATTTATAGAACCTTTGCATAAATTTCCTAAATGAACGTACATTATAGTGCTGTCGAAATCACTATTTTTGCTGCCATGAAATATTGAATATGAATCTGTCATTATTTGTAGTTTTTTTAAGACTTAATATCACGGACTTTGATTAAAAACAATTTGTATCATAAGTACAGTAAAATGCTCTGCTGAACTGTAGAATTTTAATGTTTTGTTTCATAGACCACCGGAGTACTGCATCATTCTTATCTTTACCCATTCCTATCGGGTAGTGAAACTTGAGTTTGAAATTAGAAAGATTAAAATTGTGCACAATTATCTGATCTTTTGTGGGTTTATGTTGTTCAAGGTAATTTTCGGTGCAGTGCTATGGGGGCTGTTATTTTCTTTTCATTTGTTATTTTTTACTCTGTGTTACAGGACCTTGTACCTTTTGTATTGCCCCTTGACATCTCCTGCTTCTGTTTAAACCTTTACCACTAATATCTCATCTGTTTTATATAAAATAGTCTCATTCCTGGAATTTATTATACAGGAATTCATTTTAATATCAGTTTTTTTTATAAGCATATAAACTGCTTGGTCTCTTCAAACATGGTTTCTATGGTGTAGTAAGATAGTACTATGATACTATATGGTCTATCTATTGAAACATGCTTGGTATAATTGTTTTTTATGGTGTGGTAAGATAGTACTATGATGTTAGATGGTGTATCTATTGAAACATGCTTGGTATATATGGGCTTTATGGTGTAGTAAGATAGTACTATAATGTTAGATGGTATATCTATTGAAACATTCTTTATATGATTGTTTTTTATGGTGTAGTAAGATAGTTCTATGATGTTAGATGGTGTATCTATTGAAACATCCTTGGTATAATTGGTTTTTATTGTGTAGTGAGATAATACTATGATGTTATATTGTCTATCTATTGAAACATCCTTGGTATAATTGGTTTTTATTGTGTAGTTAGATAATACTATGATGTTAATTTCTTAGGTTTTTGAAGATAAGTACTTATACAGACTACATAACTTGCGACTGACTATCTTTTAGGTTTCCGAGCATGATCACCAAGAAGACCAGGAAACAATTGACTCTGTATCAATAAGACAAAGAATGGTAAATCATGTATCTGCAAATCCAGAGGTCTCCGGAAGACAGGCTTATGACAATGTTGTTCAGCAAGTCCCACGGAATGAACGGGATAGTATCCAACATACGATTGCCTAAGATCATCACTTGACAGGACAAGAAGGAAACACATTCCCCCAATCCCAGCCACAATAAATGATGTGGCTATCAACGGGCGCTGGTGTTTTTACCAAAGATGGTGATCAATTCCTAAGTAAACTAGATAATGGTTGGGGAATTGCTGTTTTCTGCACTAGGGAGGCACTTATGTGTTTGGGAGATTGTAATGACACATATAAAGATGCTACTTTTAAGTCTGTCCCGCGTCCATATATGCAATTTTTGACAATACACGGGTTCTACCGTGACAGGGTAAAACCATTTGTTTATGCTTTAATAACAGATAAGCATATTGGCAGCTATCGACAGATTACGAGACACATTAAACGGTGTTACAGAAGGTTAACGACAATGATTTATCGCCACAAAACATTGTTTCAGATTTCGAGACCGGAATGATAACTGCAGCGGAAACAGAAATTCCCCAAGCTAGGATGTGTGGCTGTTTCTTTCATTTCTGCAGAAGTATTTGGAGGCGACTTCAGAAAGAGGGACTTCGAAATGCCTTTAACAGACGTCTTGCACTGAGGAGACTGTGTGAGAAAAATGATGGCCATAGCGTATCTTCCATTGGCGGTGGTTCGACAAAATTTCCAGTTGTTTCGTCAAGATGCAACTACTCCATGACTATGTCACAATTGTCCAGGTTTAAGGGAGCTATTAACTTATTTCCAACGAAATTACCTAAATGGACAGTTTAGCCCAGTTATTTGGAATGTCTACCAAAGAAATATGGACAATAGGACAAACAATCATGTCGAATGTAAGTATATACATGTATGACAAATTAAATCATAAAAGCATATGCTTTAATGACACTCCGTTACGGTATGTATCCCCATTCTATGTAGTATTAATAATTTGATTTATCAGTATTAATGGCCCCAATAAAAAAAAATGGAAAGCGATTCTGTCGCTTATGATCAGCCGTTGTTTTTCATAAAAGCTTCCGTGTAACAATCATACCCGAAATTCAGAAAGCAAAAATGCTTAAATTCAGTATCTCATGATTGTAAGAGTTTTACTTTTGTATTTCACTGAATATAAAAATGAAATGTGTTATTTAATCCTTGCTAACTACTAAATCAGAATTGGGTCACAAAAAAAACTTTCTGTTTTTCCTTTGAAAATTCGTTATAAATATTTTTCAGCTTTCAACAAGAGATGGAACGCAGTAGTTGGCAGACGTCATCCAAACTTGTGGTACTTTTTGAAGAAGTGAAAAACAGAAGAGAGAAGGGGAGCCTTGTCCGTTGCAGCCGTTAGACGAGGCGATCGACCACCCGTTCGAAAGAGGAAGTACCGCCTTCTTCAAGAAAGGATAGATCGTTTAACGAATTCCTACAGAAATGGACAGACAACACTTAATCAGTACTGGGACGCCATGGTGTACACTGTTGCCCAATTTAACTGAAATGACTGAGACGTTTAGCCGTTTGTCGGTGGTGTAATAAAAATTGAAATAAAACATATCTTACAAGTTTGTGTTCGTAGTTCTAAAAAGTCCAGCAGAACGTGACATTCTTAATTGACCTTAAGACCAGTCATATACGCATCTACATTTATTTCAAATCTGAGTTTACTGTGGCTTTCATCTATTACAACCATCCTCCTTTTTTACGATTGTACATGGGCATTATATTGTCTAGTTCGTTCGTCTGTCCGTTCATTCGTGCGACCGATTGTCCAGATGTTCGTTTGTCCGTAAGTTCGTTCGTCTGTTCATGCGAACAGATTTTTAGTCAATGTGGTTTATTATGAAGCAGTACTCGTATCAACTTGAAACTTAGTACACATGTTCCTTTGGTGAGGTTTTTATTAATTGTATGATAAATTGGTTTTTATCTCAGTCTTATTGTTCACTTAAAATAGAATTGGCATAATTTTTAAAAAGTACATTGCAAGGTTAAAGTTAGTTAAGGCCGTAAGATGGCCTATAATTGTTAATTACTGTGTTATTTGGTCTCCTGTGAAGAGTTGTCTCATTGGAAATTACATCACATCTTTTTGTATTTAGTGTCTCACTTGCGACTTCTGTAACAGAAAGAGAGACTGGGATAGTTCAGATTTTTGCAATGTTAATTTCACTTTTATTATAAGTAATATGTTAACTATATTTGGAGTATGGAATGCTTGTATATCTGGCCTTTGTCTTTCATTTATTTGTACATTTATTTGGCCGTTAGTTTTCTCGTTTGAATTTTTTTACATTTGTTATTTCGGGGCCTTTTATAGCTGACTATGCTTCATGGGCTTTGCTCATTGTTGAAGGCCGTACGGTGACCTATAGTTAATTTCTGTGTCATTGGTCTCTTGTTTAGAGTTGTCTCATTGGCAAGTACACCAAATCTCCTTTTTTATATATACACGTTTGTCTGAAAGGGTATATCTCACCTCGACCTCATGTGTGTGTGTGTGTGTGGGGGGGGGGGGGGGGTGGGGGGGGGGTCGTGGGTTTGGACCCCTTTTTTTGGCCGATCAATGCATTTGTATCGGGACATGTACCTTGGGTTGGGAACACAGACACCCCCTTTTTTAAATGGCTGGATCCGCCCCTGACATTGATCAATTAAATTTAACGTTATACAGGTAAGACATGTCAGTGTGTCCACACTTGTTTTTCAAGGTAGTGGAAAATGATCGAGTGTCGAACTATTGAGTGTCGGACTATTGAGTGTCGGACTATCGAGTGTCGGACTAATGAGTGTCGGACCAATGAGTGTCGGACTAATGAGTGTCGGACCAATGAGTGTCGGACTAGTGTGTGTCGGACTATCGGGACGACCCCTTTTTCAGTACAACCTAGAAAATTGGCAGAAGTTTATTCTCTTGAAAACCATCTATTTGGTAACTTAAAACAAGCTTAACATTTTATCTAAACCTGCAAATCCATAGACAGACATTCACCTCTGAGGCAAGCATTCTGTGATTAATATAAGATGTTGACAACTATTGGAAAAGAGAGAAAGAGAATCTTAAATCATGCTAAAGAAAAGACTGTAACTCATGCCTCGACAAAAGAAAAATGAATTTTACAAAAAATAGTGAAATCGAATCATCAATGCACATAGGGAGAGAAACATGTATAGTATATTATACTCTTTTTTTTTGTTTGCTGGTGGTTTGTACCACAGGATTTTGTAAGTGTCTCTTGTGGTAAGAGTCATAGGTTCTTTATCACTAGCCTGCTTTGTAGTTGAAAAGACAGCTGAGTGTGTAAGTATTTCTGCCAGTACATAGCCTCTTCAGTATTCAAGACTTCTACAATACTTCCCAGTGACAGCACATTGTAACTAGAACCTTGCATCCTAGGCATTATTGTAAAGGATCTCAGAGCAACAAGGACCCTGGTGATGCAGTGTGTAGGCCCATCGTCGTGTGGACACCCCCTTACACTCATCAATACTGCCCCAACTATGGTAAATTATAGTACCACTGCCTTGTGGTTAGATCTTGGAAGATCAAAGGCTATGGGAGCAAATAAATACCAAATAATAACAAAGGTTCTTTCATCGACGATCCCGCCGGCCAGGAACAACCAACTAAAACGAGTTAACTCGGGTCAAACTACATTAAATACCAAATATGTAGTGGAAAAAAGTTGGAAACCTGTGTCCAATCCTATGCTCAGAAGACCCTCTCCAGAGGTATACTTGTTAAAAAAAAAGAGGCTCTCAAGAGCCTGAATCGCTCACCTGGTAAACAATGCCTTCGGCCATGTTTTTTTGACGAAATAGAAAATAAAAACACACTTTATCTTATACACCCTACTGATCATTCAAATGAAGTTTGGTTGAATTTGGTTGAGTAGTTTTAGAGGAGAAGATTTTTTAAAGTTAGCAAATATGATGAACAAATTGTGAAAAATTGTCATAAAAGGACAATAACCCCTTAAGGGGTCAATTGACAATTTTGGTCATATTATTTGTATTTATATATTAAACTTATTTGTAGATCTTACTTTGCTGATCATTTTTGCTGTTTACAGTTTATCTTTAACTATAATAATATTCAAGATAATGACCAAAAACTGCAAAATTTCCTTAAAATTACCAATTAAGTGTCAGCAACCCAACAATGGGTTGTTTGATTCATCTGAAAATTTCAGGGCTGATAGATCTGGACCTAATGAACATTTTTACCCCATGTCAGATTTGCTTTAAATGCTTTATTTTTTGAGATATAAGCCAAAAACTGCATTTGACCCCTATGTTCTATTTTAAGTTAAGGCGGCCATGTTTTTTGACGGATCAAAAATCGAGGCACCAACTTTGTGCAAGATAATCTAAGGAACAATCATGCTCAAGTTTCATCCAAATCCATTCAGTAGTTTCAGAGGAGAAGATGTTTGAAAAATTGTTAACGATGACAGACGAGGACAACAGACGCCAAGTGATGAGAAAAGCTGCTCACATTTCATTTTAGGAAAGGTGAGCTAAAAACTACTACTCAATATATTTTTATACACTCGTTTACGAGACGTATTATGGAATACTGTTGTCCGTCTGTCGTCAACATGTCGAACATTAACTCCAACACTCTTTAACCTATTTGCATAAAACTTTGGGAAATTGTCTATATCTATTAACCTGAGCTCCCCTTCGTTTTTAATAAATTTCAGATTTTTATTTTCTGAGTAATTGGGTTTTATTCAATAAAAATGGTGTTTTTTTTTTTTCTTCAGTTTTCTGATAATATCTCAAAAATCCTGTCACAAATTTGCAAGGAATTTTAGTTCATTGTTTATATCTATTAACATAAGCTCCCTTTCAATTTTTATAAATTTTAGATTTTAAGGGCCGAGTTAAGGGGTTTTATTAATTAAAAGGGGGATTTTCCAGTTTTCGGACATTAACACAAAAACGTTTTCATCAGTTCTCATGAAACTTTGCTGAATTGTTTATACCTATTGTTGTAAGCGCCCTTTCTTTTTTCATTAATTTTAGATTTTATGTTATTGAGTTAAGGGGTTACTTATTCATTAAAAAAGGTGGTAATTTCCAGTTTTCGGACAATAGCTCAAAAATGTTTTCAGCAGTTCTCATGCAACTTTGGTGCATTGTTTATATATTGATCAAAGCTCCCTTTCGATTTTTATACATATCTGATATGACAAAGAAGTTCTCGAATATTTCAAAAAGGGCGACTGGCATATCATGAGCTCATGGCGTAGCAGTTTATTTGTTATAGAATACTTTTTTTCAGCATTTATTTTTTATACAGTTATAGAAACTCACACATGCTTGTAATTTAAATAGTGTTACTGTAATAAAATTAAGAATTGAAATGAGGAATATGTCAAAGAGACAAAACAGATCTCTAGTAAAAATTCAAGGGCAGTATTGGTATCAACGCAGGTCCAATTTGTGTTTGTTGCTACTAAAAAATGATCTAAAAGAGCTTAAATATATATATTCGCATTCTGACTTTTTTAAATGCCCATTTAATGAGGTGTGAGTATTTTTCTTAATAAGACTATGAGGCAAAGTGGTATATGGGGTAGAAAAATCAAAAGCACCAATTATAAGCATGCAATTTATCAAGTACCTCGAACCAATTTTCTCACTTCAAAAGTAATTTATTCAACTATTTTCAAAGGTTTAATTTGAACAATTTTTTATCAGGCTTTTGATTGCACCAAGTGTACTAGTAAGTAGAATACATAGTTTAGTAGGGGAACAATGGATTGAAGAAGAAATAAATGTTTGTTTGTAATGAGCTATGTGCAGCTTCGGAACCCAGTACATGGTTGGAACTAATATTGTACAATGTGTTTGATTCTGCTTTGAAAAGAATCACATAGCTGAGTCTATATATACCATATTATATAAAAGGCTAGCTTTATTGAGATTCTTGTCAGATATTCCTGGCCATAGGTTTCCTTTAATAAGATAATTCTAAATACATGTTCCAAAAAAATGGAATTTATTACAAAGGATAATCAAAATATATACTGGAATTGTCTGTGATTGGTATATGTTAATGGAATCCTCCTCCGCATACGGGACCAACATATTAGTAGTGGTAGACCCCAATGTCCAATGATCTTCAATTTCTACCGAAAATTTGCTCTAAAAAAAGTGCTAACATTCCAATTTTCAATAACAGTTAACAGCAAATACATTATCACAATAACAGATAACAAAAAAACTAAAAGCCCAATAACAGCTAACAAAGAATAGGACAATAACAGCTAACAGCAAATAAATTTTCAGAATAACAGATAACAAAGAATTAAATTGCCCCATAACAGCATAACAGTTAAACCCCTTGCCCCCCCTCTTTGTTGATGAATATTGTTTTTCCTAGATTCACTCTTGAAAAATCATTTGGTAACATTTGGTCAAGTAATTTCAGAAAAGATCTTTTTGTAATTGCGGACGCCAAGACAATACATGAACCTTACACGACCCCTCGACACAGGTGAGCTTATATATGATCTTATAGCGATTCGGGTTGATAACCAGTTGAAATTAAGCCAGTTTTTTGTGTGTGTAGATTTGTATTGTTTTAAACTGTTATGACCTTTTAAAGTTAAATGTAGGTGTTTAATCTAAGAATTTCTTTTTTAAACTTATATACTTGTTTTATACTCAATTGGTAGTATGAAGCTAGGAGATATTTTAATTTTTGAAATTGAAGGCACAATTAACAAAGCAAACGGTAGTTTCAAATACTTTTAAATAGATCTTTAAGAATAATTTACCCTTGTGTTGATCCAATGCTAAACATAACAAAAATCTCTGTACAAAGGTTATCTCGTCTTCATTCTCTGACATATTCTAGTCTGCCCTTTCATAAAATAGTGATTTTTTTTTAGTGTTCTATCGAACTTTCGATAAAAAATATACCTGATAACCGTTCAGACAAAAAAATTATATTGAAAAAATCTTACAGATACAGCAAGGGATTCTTAATAGCTATAAGATACATTTTTCTTTTAAAATACAACTTTTAAATCTTACGAGAAACTATGCCAAGCTTAAAACTTTCACTGTAATCTCGCTCTAACTTATCCCCCCCCCCCAAAAAAAACAACAAAAAAAAACCAAACAAACAAACCCGCAATACTATTGTCATTCTTATAGTCAGCACTAAATTGTTTACAAACAAATGTGTTTTAAGCTGCTAAAGACATATGATTCAAACGTTCAGAAAGTACTTTGTTCTATATTTTTGCTCTCCATTTTTATGCAAAACCTTTTACATTTTTATTTTATGGGTTATTGTTGAAGGTCGTACGATGACGTATGGTTGTTAACACATACTTCCGTTGGTTTCTTATGGAAATTTGTCCATTGACAACAAACATACCACATCATCTACTTTATATAAGTATTGTATAATTTACAACGTATTTTGGTGAGCTTGCAAAATGATCGTAATCCCGAAAATCGTAAACATATTTTCTTATCTTAAAAGGGTGCAAGAAGGGTTCCATTAACAGGCCAATAAATAAGATTACAGTTAATTTAAAAAAAAATAAAAATATAGGGGTATTTTTTCTCTCATAATAACAGTAAACAGATTCACAACAATGTCAATTTCAAGAAAGCAGACAACAGTTAATTAGCCAATAACAGTCAGCATCAATGATCTTGAATATATGCCACATTTAACTAAAATATAAAGGCACAGAACCAGGACATAGGAGCACAGAACCAGGACCGTTTTTCTTATCACCAGCACTGCGTCAGGACAATTCCGTTTAACGAACTTGCACGACTTTTGCAATATAATATTGTTGTAATATACTTTGCATGGTACTTATGACGCATCAGAGAAAAATTAAGCAACAAAACAGTCGTTTTATTGCCGTTCTGATACAATGTAAACAAACCCACCAGCACAGAATCAGGACCCACCAGCACCTGACAGGACCAAATCACCAGCACAGAACGTTCTCTCGCAGGACAACCATACCCAACGTGATAGTAGTCCTACGTGAAATTATCTCGCCGTATAATAATGTAATTAATCTAACAAGAATATACCAAAAAGTAGGATTTCTATATGCTCCATTTGCACGCGTATTATGCTTAAACTTAAATCCTACATTTTAAACATATACGGTACCAATAAATTGTAAACACATGCATGGACGTTAAAAATATATGTTTAGTTGTAAATAATTAGATGAGACGAACTCAAAGTGCCAAACTGTTTCGATGTTTTAGATCAAAAGAAAATCTCGTGTTATTTTGGTATAAAAACTCAGGACATACATGTAATTATATAGTGTGTATTGCTCTACCGTAACCCTACAAAATGTGGAAGAAGAGACGTCCGAATTTTACAGACACAGAAGTACAAATTTTACCTAATGATTTATTTTATTTTATTCTTACTTTTATTTTATTTTAACAAGAATATACAAAAGAATCTATTTATACAATATATGTATTGTATCGGCTGTTGTCTGCTCTCTGGTCGGGTTGTTGTCGCTTTGACACATTCCCGATTTCCTTTCTCAATTTTATGTTGTTGGAAAATATAGAATTTATTTGTATGAGCTTTAGAAACAGGACGAAAAGCGAGGCTCTAGCTTTTCTCCTGTTTCGTAGCGAGTCAAATAAATTTTATATATATTTTCCGACAATGTACATATATTGTTTTTATCATGAAATTACTCCCAACACTTGAAACTTTAGTTATAAAATCAAAATCATTGTCTCTAATTTCACAAAATCGACATCGTTGAAACACGGACCGCGAAGAGGACCCCAAAATGAACTGGTTTGGAAATGTTCATACAACTGCTTGCTCAACGTGGAATTGGGGTAACAGGACAAGTACAAAAAAGCAAACATTTATTTGTATGTACCTGTTATTTGTACAATAGTTGGCTAATTGCAGGATTCATTTTTATACCCCACGCAACGAAGTTGCGGAGGGTATAATGTTTTTGACCCGTCCGTCCGTCCGTCCGTCATATCGTCCGTCAGTCCGTCCGTCAGTCCTGTTTCTTGTCATCGCAACTCCTCTCAAACCACACAACAAAATTTCATGAAACCTTTTTAGATGAAAAGGACATATTATGTAGTGCATATCGTCAGGAAATTACGATTCAATTTTTTTTCTAGGAGTTACGCCCCTTTGAACTTATTTGCTTCAATGTACTACTGCAACAGTTTGTCATCGCAACTCCTCTAAAACTACACTACAGAATATCATGAAACCTTTTTAGATAATAAGGACATACTATTAGATGTGCATATCGTCAGGAAATTACGATTCATTTTTTTTTTCTAGGAGTTACGCCCCTTTGAACTTATTTACTTAAATGTACTACTGCAACAGTTTGTCATCGCAATTCCTCTGAAACTACACAACAGAATTTCATGAAACCTTTTTAGATAATAAGTACATACTATGTAGATGTGCATATCGACAGGAAATTACGATTCATTTTTTTTCTAGGAGTTAGGCCCCTTTGAACTTATTTGTTTCAATGTACTTCTGCAACAGTTTGTCATCTCAACTCCTCTGAAACCACACAACAGTATTACATGAAATTTTGTAGATAATAAGGACATACTATGTAGATGTGCATATTGACAGGAAATTATTACTCATTATTTTTTTTTATACAATTTTTTTTCTTACACTTATTCAATTTCTCCAGTGACAATGTGGGGACGTGGGGTATGTGAGCGTGCTCACTAAGGTTCTTTAATTTTATATGCTAAGACATCATAAAGTTATCATTAAAGTGAAAATGTCCTTAAGACCTTATTAGTAGTTCTGAAGGTGGGACAACCATTAGGACATCTCTTAAAATAAGATCGTTTCAATAACACGGCTAAGAGCAAAAAATTCTCCTACGATGGTCTTGGGACATGTCTTAGTCCTAAGACACCTTCGATGACACGACCCCAGGTCACTACAATTTAATTTATTTAGCTAAAATGTACGCTTGCGTTAAACAATGGAAATTAACACTGTATTTTATAATTCGGTTGACTGGTAAAGAAGAATTTTACAAGCCTGTCGAAAGAAATTGTACAAGCCAAATCCGTAGAAATTATTGTATAGCGTGAAGATTGTATGTTTTTCTTGTATATGTTTCGACATTTTACAGATCGTTTTCAAAACTCCATTTCATTACTCTGTAATATTTTCCACTGAACATACACAAAACACTTTTAATGATAATTATATAAAAACCGCGCTCAATAGTCAATAGTGTCCTTGTTTTGATTCCAAAATATGTAGTCATACTTGAATGCAAATGTTTTAGCTCACCTGACACCAGGGCTAGGTGAATAATTCTCATCATTTGTCGTGCGTTAACTTTTACAAACATAAAAAAGAAAATGTGGAATGATTGCCATGCAATGAGACAACTCTCCACAAGAAACCAAAATGACACTGAAATTAACAACTTTAGGTTACCGTACGGCCTTCAACAATTAGCAAAGCCCATAACGCATAGTCAGCTAAGAAAGGCACCGAAATGACAATGTAAAAAAATGAAACACTTAAACAAACGACACCGGTACGTCTAAACACCGCTCAGGACGTCCTGAGTGCACTCAGGACATGAAATATATGTTTTAGTGTGTTGTGAAGGTATGCATTCGATAGATAATATAACTCTTCATCTAATAATTTTTGTTTTGATAAAATCATTTTAACATTTTAACATTTAAGGAGTTATCGAAGTTTTCATCGGCCGTTTTTGTGAAATATGTCAGGCATGACCTAGGATTTATATATTGAATACCAATTATCAGGTTTATTGTGCCTAGCCAGTCAAGGTCGTTAAAAACTTCCATTTGTTGTTGTTTATTAGGTCATTTGGTCTTTAATAGTTAAGAGTTATTAGTGATGGTACTAACCGCATACAAGTAAGCTTGGCAAACAAACAAAATAAGATGTCTTTTGGAATATCAAAAAACAATGAAGATATATTGTTTTAGAAAAAAACCGCTAAATAAACATTTTTCTTTTTGTTTGTAATAATTGAAGACAGTCGAGAAATATGAGAAATCTACATAATATAGTTTGGAAATTTTAATTCAATAGACCACTTTCGAGTTCATCCGTCACCGGAAAAAACTCGTCAATTATACGCGCCTTTATGACGTCATTTACCAGATAGAGGGGATCGCCTGTATCCCTGCACTATTAACGTTCATCAAGCGTCTTAGTGATAATAATAATAATAATAATAATAATAATAAATTCTTTATTTAAAGAGGGTAACTCAATTAGAAATAGTCTAATTTTCATTGAGGCCCTCAAACAAAATACATGCATACAGTTAACATTCATACATTCATACATTAATTTACAATATATATTACTAGTATATACACAATTCAATCATTGAAATATACAAAGGGTAATAAATGACAATATTTGATATAGTTTTGTTAGAGGAAAACAAATTAGTTGACTTGCATATAATTTTCAAGAAAATGATTATAACTATGTTTCTTGAATAATTCCACATTAGGACATTTCTTTATTTCGAGTGGTAAATTATTCCATACTTTGGTTGCAGAATAATGAAAAGATTTTTTATAAAAATTTGTATTTGGTCTTGGAACAAAAAGATCATTATTAGAGACAGATCGTAAGTTGTGGCGTTGCACATCATCAATATTTAGTATTGCTAAGTAATCAGGTGCTAGCCCATTTACAATTTTATACATTAGAATTGATTGTTGGTATTTTATTCTTTTGGTAAAAGATAGCCATTTTAAAGAAGAAAACATGAAATTAGATGGAATAGAAATATCGCATTCCAGTATAATTCTTGCTACTCTTTTTTGAAGTTTTATGATTCTATCTGAATCTTTTTGTAATAAATTTCCCCAAACTGAACTACAATAGTCTATATATGGTAGAATATATGCATTATAAAATAGTTGCCTTGTGTGCATTGGCAAATATACTTTAATTTTATATAAAAGTGATACTTTAGATGAGATAATTTTACATATACGATCAACATGATCTTCCCAGCTTAAATTTTCATCAATGTCTATTCCAAGTAATTTGAAAGAATGGACATTCTCAATACATGTTTCGTTGACGGTAATACATAATTCTGATAGTTGTTTAAGTTTTTGTTTTGAACCCAATTTCATACACTTAGTTTTTTGTGCATTGATTTTCATACTGTTATTGTTACACCAAGATTGTATAGCATTTAAATCATTTTGCAATATGCTGTTTATTTTTTCAATGTTTTTATCATGAAAATGCAATGTTGAATCATCAGCATATAAATCCATATTGGATTGTTTAACATGAAGTGGTAAATCATTTATATATATTAAAAATAACAGCGGACCTAAAATAGAACCTTGAGGCACTCCATACTTTACAAACGATTTATCAGATTTAATGTTAGCGTATTGGACTTCTTGTTGTCTGTCAGACAAATATGATTTTATCCAATCTATTATATGTTTTCCGATATGATAAAATTTTAACTTTTCTAGAAGTATGGCATGGTTAATAAGGTCAAAAGCCTTACTGAAATCTAAAAACACTGTACCAACTATTTCTCCATTATCTAAATATTTTAACCATTCGTCAATTAGTTTAGTTAGCGCTGGTTGGCAGGAATGACCTTGTCTGAAACCTGACTGGGCGATATGTAACAATTTTTTATTGTTAAGGAATTCATATAACTGTGTACATACATGTCTTTCGAAAATTTTAGATATGGTATTCAAAATAGAAATTGGACGATAATTTGAGGGAATATCTCTTTGTCCTCCTTTATGTATAGCAGTTACTCTTGCAAGTTTTAATTTTTGCGGAAAACGATTTGAAGTTATACTTTTGTTTATTAAAAAAGTTAATGATGGGGATATTATTTCTGCACTTAACTTTAAAAATTTGGGACCTATTCCATCTAAACCTGCGGATTTATTAATATTAAGATGTTTTAGTTGAGAACACACCTCTCCAATGGAAATGAGTTTTAAATGAAAATTTTCAGTTTTCTTTAATTTTTCACTAGTAAAATTTTGTAGCATAGAAAAATCCATATCTGAAGTATTATTTCCAATAAGTTTTTCAGCTACGGATGAAAAATGAACATTAAGAGTATTTACAATATCTTGGTTGTTATAAACCGTTTGATTTTCATACTGCATTTTAGGTGGGAAAATATTATCCTCTTTTGGATTTAACTCTTTAATATGATTCCAAAGTTCTTTACTATTTTTGGAACTAGTTATGGCGTTTTGGTAATATTCCTTTTTTGCATTAAATATTAACGACGTTGTTTTATTACGCCACTTTTTAAAGTTTATCCAATCTTTTTTTGAATGATACATATTCCTATATTGAATGGAGTTTTTAATTTCTTCATTAAACCATTCGGCTTGTTTAAATGTTTTTACTCTTTTAGTTTTCATTGGTGCATGCTTGTTTATAACTTGATTAAAAAGTTCATACCATTTGTCGACAGCAATATCAATATCATCTTCCATTTCAACAATATGAAAAGGGGTTTGATGTAAGTCTGTACAAAAGGCATCTTCATTAAATTTTTTAAAACACCTATACTTTATTTCGATATGATTTTCTTTTTTTATCTTTATATTGATTTTTCTATTTAAGCATATAGGATAGTGGTCACTTAAAGCATATGAAGGTACATGACAATGGACAATATTTTCAGGATTAGTAGTGTAAATATGATCAATTAGAGTTTCAGATTTGTCACAAATACGTGTTGCAGTGGAAATTTGTTGTTGAAGATTAAAATTGTTTATGAAATTGATCCATTTTGTATTCTCAATTTTAATCAAGTCAATATTAAAGTCCCCCATTAAAATTATCTCTTTGTTTTCTGAAAGAGCTGCATTAAATTCTTCCTCAAAAAGATCTATCCAGGACTGAGGGGAATTTGGTGGTCTATAAATAGTACAAATGAAGAAAGGTTTAGATTTTGGAAATTCTACCTCTAACCATAAAGTTTCTAATGTATTAATGGATAAATCAGATCGATTTTTAACTGCAATAGAATCTTTGACATAAACCAATAGGCCACCACCATCCTTACACTGGCGATCTTTTCTGAAAATTTTGTATCCCGGCACTTTACATTGTTCATTGTTAATGTCAGGTTTTAAGAATGTTTCAACTAATCCAAATAAATCTAAATATTTGTTGTTTATAGTAATTATATTTTTTAACTCGTTAAATTTAGATAAAATATGTCTAACATTAAGACATACAGCATTGAAACCTTTACATTTTAGATTAAGACAGTTTTTTTGATAATGTTTGTTTCTATTACAATAAGTTTTGAGCTGAGGCTATTAGCATATTTACCATTTTCTGATTTTTGACAATTTTCTGTAGAACTTTGGTTTTTAAAATTCTCAGCTACAGACATACATTTTTGAGTACATATACATTTTGATGTATTACAATTTGGACATAAATTAAGAAGTATATCGAAATTGTTATGAAGTAGTAATGATTTACTATGATTTGATACTTTGTCTACAAATTGAAATACATCAGATTTATCCTAAAGTGTGTGACAGTCTTTACAATGATGACCATAAAAGCCACAATTAAAGCAGATACCATTGAATGTCTTTGCAATGGTTTGTCTTTTACCATGCTGTTCATTACTTTCATTATTGGACTGAGAAATAGTTGTTTGGTTGAAAATGTTTACAACTTTGTTTATGTTTCTAAGTAAAAGAATTGTACCCTGATTAGTGAGGTGTATTCCATCACGGTGGTAGTAAGAAGAAACGAGATCGCCGCCTCTGGAGACAAATGCATCTGTTTGTTTGATGATTTTTAACTTATGTTCAGTAGAAACCCTGTGTAATATTGCATTATAAATTTCTGTATCAACATTCCGTCTTGGACAAATCTCAGATACAGCAATGTTTATGCCTGGGTTTATCGATTTGACAGTTTTTATCATATCATCATATTTTTCTTTGAAAGCTTCTGGATGTATCCTTGACGAGGCATCATTCCCACCAACAACTAAAATAATACTTTTGTAATGTTGTATATTAGATTTTTTAATCTTTTCTGTTAATGTTGGTACTGTTGCGCCTCTATTTGTTCGTATGTGAACATCTTTTCCAACTTTGTTTGCATCGATGCCTTTAATTATGGAACTTCCTATTATCAATGTTTTTTCTTTCCGTTCGTCTGGAAATATTTGAGAGTTTCTTATTGTTGTATGTGATTGATCTATATATGTCTTTGATGTATTGGCTGTGTTGCTGTTAACACTACGATAATCTATATTTTCATTTGATTTTTCCACTTCAAAGTTTTTGGCGTTGTACTGTGTACGGCTTGGTAAATCTTTTACTCTATCGGCGAGGCTTTGTATTTTGTTATGAACGTGACTAAAATTTTTGTCCTGGTCAACTTTAACCAACTTGACACTGTTTTCAATGTCATATAAATGTTGTGTCTGGTGTTCGTCAATAGTACACATTTTTTTTGAAAAAGCGGTAATCCTATCGTTGACTTGATCGATCTTATTTTGGAAATCTTGTTTGTCTTCTATACATTGTTTGTCTATTGATTTAACGAGTTCAAATAAACTGTCGGTTTTATCTAATAGTTGATGTAAAAGTGATTTGACAGAATTTTCATCTTGTGTGATATTTTCACGTGCATGTAACAATTCATTAACATTCTGTAATGGTTGGCGTACTGTATCGGAATGAATTTCTTTTATATCTTCTTTCTTTTTTATGTTACTGTTATCTTTGGTTGATATCTCAGAATTTTCTTCATTGATATTCTTATTTTCCGTGTTTGAACATGTATTAGATGTACATGTAATAGACATAATAGATTTAGCTTGCGAATGTTCAATGTTTTCACATGATTTTTCATTTGTCTTGGTTGAATTTGAATGATTTTCCTGTTCCGGAAAGTTTACAGAAATCATGTCATAAATGCATTTATTAAGCATATTCAGATCAACTGGTTTTCCATTGATTTGATAGTTTTTCATACAGTTAAGTACTTCTGGAAGATGATCATTGATGAACACAAGTAACTTTTTTCCATTTACTAGTAAGGACGAAGTTGTATGGTACATATTTATAGAAAAACAACTAAGTTTTATATTTCGGCCTCGTGTATCAAATCCTTCACATTTTATTTTATATTGATCTTCAACATTGACAGTTTCTGATTTGTCAAATACCTTTTTGTATATGATGTTTCCTTCATTTTCTTTTCTTTTGTTATCATAAAAAGTATTTAGTGCCCATCTAAATGATTCATAGCAGCTAGCGCTTAACCATATTCTAAGTCCACCGCCTGTTAGATTGTATCGAAAATGCTCATTTTGGGTTGCATCAAGTTTCTTTTTAAGAGATCTTTGTTTATTTAATGAATAATCTTTTGCAATAGTTTCATTTGCAATTAATGTTTGTTCACTTTGAAGAGATATGGACGTCGCCATTTTTAGAACAATAGTTGCCAACGACGCAACAATTAAAAGTTAATTTGTGACGTTCTGTTTCCTAGATACTGCAGTCCATACAAATTCAACGATGTAGAGATTTATGTTCTATTCATTTTTTTCTATGAAAATTAGCTAAGAGTGCAATAAATGTCCTACCAGAAATAAGCGAATATATCATCCTTTCTGTTGTAACTTTTTTTCCCTGATTTATATTGTGTCTGGACACTTTTTCGTCTAAAAACTACTGCCGAGGTGAAGCCGATTTTCTTTCCAACCTTCCATTTTGCCTGACGTCACAATCATTCAATCAGTCATTATGCAGGATAAACTAGAAATAATGCTTGTTATATAGGTACTTAATGACAATTCCCTAATGACAGTAGTGCTGATTGTCAATTTTGAGAATTCAATTTGCCGAATAATTCGTACAATATAGAAGTATAGTTTTCCAACCACTCGCTCAACATTGGAATGGAAGTGACGACGCCCCTAAGCACACAAATGACGTTCACTAAAACCAGAGTTTTTGACGGAAATGCATCGAACTCGAAAGTTGTCTATTCATTTCATTTCATTAATTTAATAGAAACAAAACATATCGTTATTTAATATTTTATTTGTATGGATTTTCGTACACTATATTTTATTTTAATTTCGTGCGATGAAATTTTTTGTTTTATTCTTGCTTCAAAAATTAGGAATTTTTATTATCAGATGTATTAACGGCTTACTTCTTTCGATGACAGAAACCAACCCGCGTCAGCATACACTTCAAAATTCATTTTTGATGGGGGAGTGTTATGACGACATACGCTCGAGAGCTGTAACCGAGGTGTTGAATAATGGACATTCATTTAACTGTCTCACGACTTTGGTACTGATAATAAGCTACCTGTCATCGTTATTACTACGTCAGAAACTCGTAGACTAGTACGCCATCGTCGTTGTTAGCGGGCTATCAAGCTAACCAACCTGGACCTGAAAGTAGCCGTTGTGAAGTAGAAAAGAAACATCAAAAGAGTAAACAAACCAAAAATAACTCAGCATAATCAAGATGGCTGCGCAACAAAATAGCGGCCTTCAACCTGTTGCTAATTACCAAGGATTTGTATAGTAAGTCTTACTATACAAATCCTTGTGATTACCAACTGCAGAAAATATCTAAAGCTCACCAATTGCCCGCGGGATGTATATCCAGTCAATGTCGTTAAACACTTCCATCATCATCATGTTAAACCACGTACAACAAGATCAAAGCCACGAACATGATAAGCAGAAAAAAAAGCATTATTATAGTCCATTTGCCAATTCCCGACCCTGTAATTAGATACCTTTTTTTTTAGTTGTCTCCATTATGAGGGACATTCATTTTTTTTTATTAACAATGGAGAGCTAGCAGGAACAGCAAATTTACCTGTGCGTAATCTTAGGTTTTGAAATCTTTTAATTACATTAATTTGTTGTTTAGATAAATACTTACGACATCAGAAATTATTGTTAAAAACTTCCAAGTGCTCCACGAAACCTCTTTCTAAATTATTAACATCTATTTTATCAGCAATCAAAGACGGGCTTCAAAGTTATTGTGAAACTGCCTATTCTAGAGGTGGCGTGAATCAGATGTGGATACTTAAAAATTCCAAAGATCTTTTAGAGTACATACAATCTAACTCTCTTTCATCTTGTAACAGTATTAAAACATTTGACTTTTCTACTCTTTACACAAGTATTCCACATTCCAAACTAAAAGACAAATTGAAAGAGTTGGTATTACTTTGCTTCATAAAAAAGAATGGCCAACGTAGATACAAGTATCTTGTCTTAGGGAGGGATAAATCATACTTTGTAAAGAATCACTCTGATTCAAACAAAAAATTCTCTGAAACCGATATTATCAAGAAGCTTGATTTCTTGATTGACAACATATTTGTAACGTTTGGAGGACGTGTTTTTCAACAGACTGTCGGCATCCCAATGGGAACAAACTGTGTCCCTCTACTTGCCGACTTGTTTCTTTATTATTATGAGGCTGACTTCATGCAGGAACTTCTTAGGAAGAAAGATAAGAAGTTAGCAATATCCTTTAACACTACTTTCCGCTATATAGACGACGTTCTTTCACTAAACAATTCAAAATTTGGTGACTATGTGGAACGCATCTATCCCATCGAATTGGAGATTAAGGATACTACAGATACAGTTAAGCTTCATATCTCGACTTACATCTAGAAATTGACAATGAGGGTCGGTTGAAAACAAAACTTTACGACAAAAGAGATGATTTCAGCTTTCCAATTGTGAACTTTCCATTTCTAAGTAGCAACATTCCAGCAGCACCTGCATACGGGATATATATCTCCCAATTGATACGATATTCCCGTGCTTGCATTTCCTATCACGATTTTCTTGATAGAGGGTTATTGCTCACAAGGAAGCTATTAAACCAAGAGTTCCAAATGGTGAAGTTGAAATCATCCCTTCGTAAATTTTACGGATAATTTCTGATTTCGTAAGTATTTATCTAAACAACAAGAGGGACGAAAGATACCAAAGGGACAGTCAAACTCATAAATATAAAACAAACTGACAACGCCATGGCTAAAAATGAAAAAGACAAACAGAAAAACAATAGTACACATGACACAACATAGAAAACTAAAGAATAAACAACACGAACCCCACCAAAAACTAGGGGTGATCTCAGGTGCTCCGGAAGGGTAAGCAGATCCTGCTCCACATGTGGCACCCGTTGTGTTGCTTATGTGATTACAAATCCGGTAAATAGTCTAATTCGGTTGGTCACATTCATGAAATGGAAGGGGATTGTAGTTACGACGTAAGGAACATATCCGATATCATTTGTGAAACGGTTATTCCATAACGGTCAACCAACTCGTGATGGAAAATTAGTTTAACCGCCGATACATAATTTTCAATCCATCATACTTTGCATTGGCAAAAGCCAATATTGTCCGATATGGAACCAGTCCCAGATTGACAAAGGGAAGTAATTTGTTTAAAAAGTTTGTAATAACAGAATCAAATCGGACCAAACATTTTGCCTTATTTTGCATTAGAAATGCACAGCAGACTAAGTTGATGATATACATGCATTGGTTTAAGAATGGAATAAACATTACTTTTAACCAGTGACTCACTTTAAATATTGGTTTTATCGTGCAAGAAACCAAAAAAGAAGACAATTTTCATTCCAAATGTAATTAAGATTAATTGTATCGATGTATACCACCAGGACCAGTGCATCTATCCATTTTCAATGATTTTAATCTGAGGAATCTGCTCTAATTTCTGCATGATGACATTTTCAACCTTTCAAGCAACTGTGAAGTGCTGCAATATATTTTTAAGCAGCACATAAACAGTTATTAGAGAGGTACTTTCAGCTGAAACGAGAAAATATATTAGTTTTGAAAAAGCACTTTATACACTAAATAAAACATTATTAAAATTTTTAGTGTTTAAATATTTTTTTTGAATTTTACATTTGTTAGAGATACATGAAGTACCGGTACCTTATCCCGGCCTCGTGTTTCTTGTTTGTACACCTGATTTCTCTCACAGTCTATTAAAAAATAAACAGGGACTAAATTTAAGTCAGTCCGGAGATTTAAAAAAAAATATGTGTTCCAGGGTTCACGTTCCCCTTTTCTTGCCCACTCTTCATATTCTTTGTATGTACTTCATGTCCAGGTAAATGAAATGTGAGGTGAATATCAACTAAGGTGTGATCAAGTGTAAAAAATCAAATGACACTCTCTCTAAAAGAACAGATATTATGAAACCATATAACATTTTAGTTCCAGGAAAATATCTTAAGAAGGTGGAAATAAAATATGTTATGTTTGTTCCAACGAACTTATTACCATTCAAAGACTTGTTCCAGGGGGGGGGGGACAAGTATTATGGGAACAACAATCATGTTCACACCACTATGAGAATAAAAAAATTTCTGGCTTCTGGCTTCAGTTGGAAAAGTTTTAAAGTCTGTCATACACTAGATGTGTAAAAGTTAAATGCATTTTGTGTTTCAGAAAGATAATTTCTACAGGGGCGGATTCAGCCATATACATTATTAGATATAGAACTTGTGTTATGATGAATCTTGAAAAATAAGTGATGAAAACTGCATTAAATGACCTCAATTGGAGATATAACCCAGAGCTTAGAGGTGGATTTAAGGGGGAGCAGGGTGTTATTTCTGAAAAATTGGTGGAATATAAAGGGAACACAGGCGGATCAACCCATTTTAAAAAGGAGTTCCTAACCCAGGACAAAAAGGGGGGGGGGGATTATATAGGGAACACACAATCTTACCGCTTTTGAATCCGCCACTGTGGAATCACTGAAGAATGACTAGAGAGGGCCCCTACTTTATGAAAATTTCTAGATCCGCCAGGGTCTGTGATAAATTTAAATCTAAATAAGCTATTGTTATTTATTACGTTAAGTAGGTCAACAGCTCATCTAGCTAATAAATATATTGTTTTGCCTTTTTATGTATATGGCTCTGCTCTGGTTGTAGATTAACATCTAAGAAAAAGTTAAATTCATGTTTATGATTTGTGTCATTATTGTTTCATTATTGTAACAATTATAAAAATCATTGTAATAACGTATATATCACGTGAGATTCATTGTTATAAAAAAAAAAAAACCTTTTAACGAGGCGTATATCGGTTTATTAAATATATCTTTTTAAACTAAGAAAGTTGGTTTTACTTAATTTAAACAAAAAATTAAGGTATCTTACACTTTATCTATTTCATAAATAAAAAGCAATATATATATAAAAATATATCGTTACAGTTTATGTATAGAGGGGAAATGCATACTTAAACCCCGTGCCTACTTTGGTGTTTGTACACCTGATTTCTCTAATATGACCTCATTTTGAGATATAGACCAGAGCCCAGAGGTAGATTTAAGGGGGCGCAGGGTTCTATTTCGGAAAAATTGGTTGAATATAAAGGGAACACAGGCGGATCAAGCCATTTTAAAAAGGGGTTCCTAACCCAGGACAAAAAAAGGGGGGATTATATAGGGAACACAAAATCTTACCGCTTTTGAATCCGCCAATGTGGAATCATTGAAGAATGACTAGAGAAGGCCCCTACTTTATGAAAATTTCTAGATCCACCAGGGTCTGTAATAAATTTAAATCTAAATAAGCTTTTGTTATTTATTACATTAAGTAGGTCAACAGCTCATCTAGCTAATAAATATATTGTTGTGCCTTTTTATGTATATGGCTCTGATCTGGTTGTAGATTAACATCTAAAAAATAGTTAAATTCATGTTTATGATTTGTGTCATTACTGTTTCATTATTGTAACAATTATAAAAATCATTGTAATAACGTATTTAATCACGTGAGATTCATTTCTATAAAAAAAAACCTTTTAACGAGGCGTATATCGGTTTATTAAATATATCTTTTTAAACTAAGAAAGTTGGTTTTACTTAATTTAAACAAAAAATTAAGGTATCTTACACTTTATCTATTTCATAAATAAAAAGCAAAACATATATAAAAATACATCGTTACGCTTTATGTATAGAGGGAAATGCATACTTAAACCCCTTGCCTACTTTGGTGTTTGTACACCTGATTTCTCTAATATGATCTCAATTTGAGATATAACCCAGAACCCAGAGGTAGATTTTAGGGGGCGCAGGGTTCTATTTCTGAAAAATTGGTTGAATATAAAGGGAACACAGGCGGATCAAGCCATTTTAAAAAGGGGTTCCTAACCCAGGACAAAAAAGGGGGGATTATATAGGGAACACAAAATCTTACCGCTTTTGAATCCGCCACTGTGGAATCATTGAAGAATGACTAGAGAGGGCCCCTACTTTATGAAAATTTCTAGATCCGCCAGGGTCTGTGATAAATTTAAATCTAAATAAGCTTTTGTTATTTATTACATTAAGTAGGTCAACAGCTCATCTAGCTAATAAATATATTATTGTGCCTTTTTATGTATATGGCTCTGATCTGGTTGTAGATTAACATCTAAGAAATAGTTAAATTCATGTTTATGATTTGTGTCATTATTGTTTCATTATTGTAACAATTATAAAAATCATTGTAATAACGTATTTAATCACGTGAGATTCATTGCTATAAAAAAAACCTTTTAACGAGGCGTATATCGGTTTATTTAATATATCTTTTTAAACTAAGAAAGTTGTACTTAATTTAAACAAAAAATTAAGGTATCTTACACTTTATCTATTTCATAAATAAAAAGCAATATATATATAAAAATATATCGTTACAGTTCATGTATAGAGGGGAAATGCATACTTAAACCCCGTGCCTACTTTGGTGTTTGTACACCTGATTTCTCTAAAATGACCTCAATTGGAGATATAACCCAGAGCCCAGAGGTAGATTAAAGGGGGCGCAGGGTTCTATTTCTGAAAAATTGGTTGACTATTATAAAGGGAACACAGGCGGATCAAACCATTTTAAAAAGGAGTTCCTAACCCAGGACAAAAAAGGGGGGATTATATAGGAAAACAAAAATCTTACCCCTTTTGAATCCGCCGCTTTGGAATCACTAACTAATGACTAGAGCGGGCCCCTACTTTATGAAAATTTCTAGATCCGCCAGGGTCTGTGATAAATCTACGCTAAATAAGCTATTGTTATTTATTACGTTAAGTAGGTCAAGAGCTCATCTAGCCAAAAATAACAACTAGATGCATTTAATACCTATCTATTATATCTATTATACTGACAATAAACAAATAATACAAATAAAATCCTATTTGGAATTCTCATACCTTGATAAACTCGTAATATAGTGTAAATCTCAAAATATATAACTTTCATTTTCTACAGACTGTACATGATATCAAATGTCCTTCACATTACATGTGACGTATTTAATCACGTGAGATTAATTGCTAGAAAAAAAAACCCTTTTAACGAGGCGTATATATCGGTTTATTAAATATATCTTTTTAACTAAGAAAGTTGTCTTTATATAATTTAACCAAAAATTAAAGTATTTTACACTTTATCTATTCCATAAATAAAAAGCAATATATATATCAGTTTAAATGAGATATATATGATTAAAGACCGTGCACTCTTAAGTTATATGTTTTAAGCAAGCGCATAGGTCATCATATATACGCTTTGAAATTTCGAAGTGTCGGCATTTCACGAAAATAAACGCAATTGAGCTAATTTTTGGTGCATGTGGAAGATAACGTAAAAGCCTTTAAAAATAATACCGTAATTCAATGAACAAATAAGTTTTTCATAGAGAAATATATCGCTACAGTTTAAGTATGCAGGGAAATGCATAGTTAAACCCCGTGCCTACTTTGGTGGTCATTTTTACGCACGAAATGCTGACTTTTACGCCAATAATTGATATATATATATATATATATATATATATAGCGAAAGCAAATTTACAGATCTAACATTGTTAGGTTGATGTTTAGACGAGTTGTATATATATATATATATATATATATATATATATATATATATATTCATTATCACTGAACTAGTTTATATTTGTTTAGGGGCCAGCTGAAGGACGCCTGCGGGTGCGGGAATTTCTCGCTACATTAAAGACCTGTTGGTGACCTTCTGCTGTTGTTTTTTCTGTTGTCTCTTTGACATATTCCCCATTTCCATTCTCAATTTTATCTCCATGCCTTATATATCATGTACTGTAGTACGACGCTAGATTAAAACTGACGTGGAAAGGTAACACCCGGCCACCAAAAAATTCATTTTTATGAAACCCAGGTGGTCGTGTGGTCTAACGGAACGGCTACAGTGCAAGCAATTTAGTGTCACGATATCTCAGTAGCATGGGTTCGAATCCCGGCGAGGGAAGAACAAAAAATTTGCGAAAGCAAATTTACATATCTAACATTGTTGGGTTGATTTGTAGACGAGTTGTATATATACTATATGTATATATATATTAATGGTTTATATATATATACATATTTAATGGTTTATGTACATATTTATAACTACTCTAAATATCATAACAACAATGTTAAATCTGGAAATTGCGGAAGCAAATGTTTTGGTTTTTTTTCCTCGCCGAAATACTAATAGCTTTCATTTTTAATATATGTGTTGTTTTGTTGTTTGGTCATTGGCTATCATATTCACGATATTTGATCAACTTATACCATGCACGGGCAACAAACTCAAACCAAGCTTCTGGAGTGGAACAGTATGAAACCGGAACTTTATAATACTTTTTCAAACAAATCTCTTTTTTATTTCTAGCTTGTCCTTTTGTAAATTAGTTCAAATAACAAAAAGCTGCGGCTATTTTGTTTTTATACGGCTGTGTGATAAAAACTGAGAAGAAAGCAGGAATGAAAATGCCAATGCAGTATACATGTAGTTCATGTCCAGTACGCAATTAAAAAAAAATGTTGTTTTTGCAATCGCCTGTCTATTGAATAAGGATATTGATTTTCATTTTCAATTTTTTTTTATATGTGTGTTTTTATTTTGCTTATTATATTTCGTTCTAATTTTTCGCCAAACACGCTCTTGGCCTCTGTCAACTAGACCCTGTAACTGGACTTTTGAAAACAGATTGCCGCAACTCCTTTTAAATGAATTGACGGAATTCCCAAAATGTCATCTATAAGACTTAAAAGACAAAAACCTGTGCACTTACTAACATTATATTTTAACTAGGTTTATTTGTGGACGGGTTTCACATGACAAAAATAAAAGAATTGATTTTTCCATTTATAACTATATTTTTGAAGAGGATCGACGCAAGTCAGTATACCTTTGACCTCCCCCCCCCCCCCCAACAAAATAGAAGACAAAAAGATCTCTGACTTGATAAGATAATCATCACTGAATAAGTACGTAAAAAATATTGCTGATATTTTCTTGAAAACCACATACCGGTAGTAATTTACAATAGTTTTCGATGGCAAACATCGAGGAATATATCGAACCCTATTTTTGTTTATCGCAATGACCATAAGTTTTTCAGAATTATATAGTCCGTGTTCTTGGTTCGTTTTATTTAGATCTATAGAACTAATGAATTAGTCAATCAACTGTTTTGATACATGACATAGTTTTGTATTTAATTGGCCAGACACTTATATATTTTACTGATTTAACACTCCCAAAATGTGCCTTTCAAATTTCGTCTTAATTTTCAGGATTAACTGACATTGTTTTCATATAACATTGATAAAAACATGAAGTGAAGGTGAGCTATAACTGGTAACCGTATGGCCGAACTTGTTAATAATTTAAAAGCTGCTTAAATGGACTGCGCTCTTTTTTTTAATTCGTTAAATGGCCAAATTTTAAAATCATAAACACGCTGACAGTCACTTTTTTCGCTTAAAATCTTATCCAATATTGGAGCACAGCTTGTGCTTCTGAAGACTTCACACATCATCTTCTATCAATTAACTAATAATGTAGGATATCTGTGATAAAATATAATAGTATAATAGTCCCAGAGGATATCAAATATATATATAGTCTCGATAAACACTTATGTCTTTATGGTGACTTGAGTAACACCGATATCACTCAGATTACAATTCTACCTTGATAGGTAAGTTTGTATTTAGCCTATACAATACTTATTTAGCCTTGAGAATTGAAAGGTGAGTTTATCCCATTCATACAATAGAAGTTTGCCTATAAGGGTCAGAATGGGGTTTACAGAATAAAGAACACATGTAATAGCAACAAAAAATAGAGAATAGAGAAAATGAACAACAAAAAAAAAGGAATAGAGAATAAATTAATACGGTGCAAAAGTATAAAGAATAACTGTGCAAAATAAAAAGGTAACTTAGGTAACTGTAATGCAATACTGATAAAATAATGATCAATTTACAAAATTGATAAATAATCTTTAATATAAAAAAGATAAATAGTAAAATCATATTCATGAGAATTTTACAGAATGAGAGTTATTTTTAAGGCTATTAAAAGAAAAATGCCCTAAAAATTTAAAGAATACAGATATTAAAAAAAAACATGCAGGTCCTCATGTCATTTACATTGTCAAAATATAGGACACATCTAGTCAAACTTGTTTTAAACTAGACATCTAGTCAAACTGGTTTGGTATAACTGACTGTTTCTTGCCCTAGATGTCTATTTCACAGCGACCTTATGTGGTTGTGCTAAGAGTACTTTATACTGTCAATCATATTTATTGATTTTCTGTTGGGACATGACCTACATTGTGAACATGCAAAACAGTGGCTTGAGATTTTAACTGATATCAGTATAATAAATTAATATTTGGAATGTTATATCCTGGTTGATGGTGTTTTTTAGGGACCAAGATGTTTTCTTCATTCTTGTTCACATTATGATTATTTTAACCTTCAATGCACATTTAAAGATAGAAAAAATTTCAAGCTCTCATTTAAAATATTTTGCAACTAAATAATAATCTGTCAGATTTGGTGTAAACAAAAAACAAGACAGTGTAATATATAACCTGCAAGCATAGTCTATTTCTATAAAGTCAAGCATTTAAAAGAAATATGCAATTAAAAGGCCAAAAAAAAATTAAATCAAAATGCACAAAGTTTTAAGTATTGGTCAGAATATAGTTTTTTTTTGTACTAAAGGCTAAATAGGTATTTTATAGGTTAAATACAAACTTACCTGTCAAGGTAGAATTGTAATCTGAGTGATACCGGTGTCACCATAACAACGGCATAACGGTAACGAATATTCATTATATAAATTAATTATACATTAATTACCTATCACGCAGATGGTCATAGAAAAAAACAGATGTATTCCGAAAAGACTTCGGGTGTTCCGAAAGACTACGGAGGTCGTCCAATATATCCCTCGTAAACCATCAGGGGTTAACACAATAAACCCTCAGGGGTTAACACAATAATTAATATTATTGATAATTTGTTTTTCAATGCTACATGCTTGTATTGTTTAATGTCTATCGTTTTGTCATTAATTTGCCTGTCTGCCTGTCTGTTTGTTTTGTTTTGTTTTAGTTTTGTATTGATTTGTTTTTTTAGTAACAATCCTATTATATGGATTTTAAACTAAAAAAAAAATATTCTTATTCTTATCAAAGTAGATCTAAATCGTGATTATTATCAATTTCCTAACTCGTAAATCCTACAAACTTTCATTTAAACCCTTACAACTGAACTTTTCATGAGATCTTTCAGCTTGGGTGTACTGAAAATTCGACATTTTTTTAAAATGACCCACATATTTTAAGTGGGATATCTCATGGTTTTATTGTATTTCTTTCGTTTTTAAGTACTTATGACAGTTGTTTCAGAGGTTACCGTTATACATCGGTTGTACTTGTTCTAGTCTTACCTTTTTAGCATGCCAATATTTCATTTTGTTTCAAATTGTTGTATATCTGTCATGAAATGCTTACAAATTCCTGATGGACAAAATTCCATTGAGGATGTGATTCAAAAGTTGACTTTACGCATGTGTGTACATGGTGAAAACAGAAGAAAATTTTCAGAGGCTCGTAATGGGGTTATTTATCCTGATTTTATATTTGGTGATAGTTTTCAAGGAAATAAAGATTATTTGAGATTTATTTATCGGAAGGTAAATAATTTTGATAGATCAAAGAAGTAACATGTCTTTGGGATGACATACGAGATTCTAATGGTTACCTTAGAGATGTTGAATTTCGCGCCTCTCTTAGCTGTAACTATAAGGGGACACTATGGGGTCAGCTAAATTTTAGCAATTGCTATCTTTTAGATACATATTATTTAATAATATACAAGTAGGCAAATTGAAAATGATTAAATAAACTGAAGAACAAATAATATCGATTATGTGAGGTCAGAAATTTGAGCTGTACCCAAAAGATGCAATGGGATTTAATACAGATACATAGCGCAAATTGTCACAAACTTTTCATCTTACTAAAGGTTAAATATCTTATCGAAATAATAAATCTATTACACCATAATATTATCCCTGAGGGAACCTGCAACAAAGTAAATCGTAATAGAATAATGATTAGTTGTATTTCAGTGAAAAGAGAAAATAAATCTTAAAATATTTATTGTCTGGTAAACTGATCTGTTACTGACTTGTGTAAAACGATGTAACCCAATACGATTAAAAAGGGTCTTTTTAAAATAACTTGAATAGTTAGTAAGTGAACCGTGACATGTTCATGTAAACAGTAGCATTCCTTCTATAACGTGTCAAATTATAAAGTAATAGCCCAGATAATAGAAATATACATAAAATTCATACACACTCCTACAGTAAAAATGAAGTTGACCCGTTGACTTTACTTAAATGTAAATGCTTCAAATTCAGATATTGATTTAGTTAAACTCTACATTTACATCTTGTATGAATGAATGAATGTGAAGTAACTTTTAAAATTAATACTAAAACAATGGTAGGTGATTCATTCTCTACATTAAGTGATATCGTTAAACTTATAAATGATTTAAAATGCACCATATTTGGAGTTCGTGTTATGCAATGAAGGACAAGGTTAAATAAATTCGACCTCTACGGTTTTGAGTGTTCCACAATCGGGTGCATTACATATGTGTGCATTAAAACCAGATCTAGAGTAATGGAAGTGTTTTATCTTCTATTTCAGCATCTGTATTTATAACAGTCTTCAGCAACATTGTGAAACTACCCTTTATAAGTAAAATTATAATTTACTCTATTTTGTTGATATACAAAAATATTATTGCTATTTACAGAATTCAATACTTGATAATTTATATTTTAGTAAACATCCATCACGGTAGGTATAGTGTCCGGCTGGGATCGTGGTTTTTCGAGTGATTTGAACCTGTATGGATGAAAGATTACTGTGTTGAGTAGGCGTTCAGGTGTATCATACGTGTATATAAAAGTTAGTTTTTATGATGTACATAAAATTGTGTATATAGTTGTAAATATTATTTTTAATAGTTTATTTTAAAGATTAATAGTGTTTTCTTATTGCTGTATTTTCAGAAGGACAGCATGCCAAATACCAAGAAAAAACCAAGGAAGGTTGTTTGTACACAAGTCTTAGAAGAAAAGTTTCAATGTCCATTCTGTCCTGTAAAATTTGGAAATAAGGAAGACAGAAACCGCCATTTAATTGAGTGTACAGATTCAAGGCTTCTCTGTGAGTTGTATTCATACAACACAAATAAGAGAGCTAATCTCACTAGGCACTTTAAGAAGGTTCATTGTAGCACAGATAATAAAAATGAATCCGAGGACACTGAGAGTGAGATTGATGATAAGAAGCAAAAACCAATAACAAAATCAATCTCTGAAGATAAAAGTAAAGTTGAAAACAACAACAAGAAACCTGTATGTTCAAGTGAGCCTTCAACTCAAACACAAATAAAACAAAAATAACCACAGAACCAGAAGAAGCAGAAATTATTGAAGATACAGTAACGTTGGACAATTCAAAGAGGTTGTTTACAGATTATGACGATATCTCTAACGATGAGGATGATGGTGATGAGGATTTAGAACTTGTTGATAAACCAAGTGAAATTATTGTTAAGTCAGCCAAAGAAGCCTGTGGACGAAATAGATGAGAGTGTGAACATGGGAAGAATTTTCAGGAATAAAACAGATCCTATGCCTATAATTGCACCAAAGAAAAGAAAAAAAACAACTACAGTGCAGGATCTAAAAATGAAATTGTCAAGAAAATGCCTGGTATAACCAGTACTAATACAGCGACTATTGGATCGGATAAAATACCTCACAGATGTCAGTGTACTTGTAATTAAGATAATATGAAGACTGTATACACAAAGACAACTACAAAGTATCTGAAAGATGGCAAGCAAGTGAAAGTTGTTGAAAAGAAGGTTCCTAAGGGAATAATGAACAATTTGTGATTCCATGGACTAGTTTAATTTGACTTTGATTATTATATGATGTGTTGCTACATTGTGTTTATTTTTATTAAGTCAAAAGAAATGACTGAAATAAAGCATACAATTCTGCCATGTTTATTTTGGTTTTTATCATCATGAGTCCGTCGGATGGGGACCTTAAATCCGAGGTCCCATGTACAGGAACATGTTACGCCCTGTGCATGTAAAAGATCCCTCCTGTAGATTTCATTAAGAGTAGGCTCCTTGGGGCTGCTGCAGAGGCAAAATTTGTTAGGAACCTTTTGAATTTTTTTTGGCAGTGTCGCTCAATATTACAGACGTTAATAGGAAAGAGGTTAATGTTAGAAACAGGGATAGTTTGAAGTAGGAAGTTTTAAAAAGCTTTATTCGGACAAAAAGGGAAATCCTGTGAATAGTGTTTGTGTATAAGAAGAAAGTTCAATATGTTTGATATGGCTGACTGGAATTTGGACATATAGGTAGACTTTGTATCTACGGGTTGTGCCTTGTGATGTCCTCAGTTTAGACCTGATGGACAAAAGGGTAGCCTGACATTATTGTCGGATGAAGTGGCAAAGCGGGAAAAGGCTTTGTCTTGATGTATATATGTCCAATTGAAATAGTGCCTGTACTATGGTAGAGTTTGGGTATGAAAAATTACCATTGATAGATTATTTATCAGCATGTCAGTTGTATTCAAGGAGTAATGCGAGGACTCATGATTTTTTGAGGCGTGGGTAGTGTAACGAAAATCGGTCATAGTTCATTTGTGTTGATGTGAAATACCAGTTGTCTTTTCTTGTTAGTTGTGTTTCTATATGTATATAATTTTCTCCATGGTTTGAGCATCATCTGTTATTAAAACACCCCTAAAATTGGTATAGTCTTGATTTTCACCCCTTTAAGTACTAGTAAAATTGACTGATCCAGATGATAGTATATAAACCGGCTCAATATGAGCGTCACTGATGAGTCTTATATAGACGAAACGCGCGTCTGGCGTACTAAGTTATACAAAGGAGTAGGTTCAGTAAGACCCCTTTTTGGCCCCAGAATATAGCAGTTTTACAAAATTGTTAAAATGTAAACCTTTAGTTATTTATTGGACAGTAGAATGCGTCTGCTACATAAATATGGGCTGTTTTTGACAATACAATGCACATATATTCGGTACTAGCACCATTAAGTCATGCTAAATTACTGAAATCCTCATAATTCTAGCATTTTCGTTAAATTTTAGACGGTTTTCGTGTAAAACGAAAGTGGCCGCATTCGTGTTCATCCTTAATATTGAAATGTAAGTTGTATTTTATGATAATACATAACATATATAAAGGTTGAGGATGAACACGGATGCGGCCACTTTCATTTTTACCAAAAACCATCTGAAAACTGACATTTTTCGGCATATTAGGTAGATTTTTCATTATTGAGCTTGAATCGGATCGTTTTTAATGAATAAATCTTTTAAAATCTTTCACATAAACTAATTAATTCAAATAAAATAGACACTTAAGTGTTTAAAAAGTGGTCAAAATCTTTCGTCAGATGAACCTGAAATTTGAGGCCAAACTCGGTCCTTACCGGACCTACTCCTTTTCCATGTGAAGTGAGACCCTGTGGCATGCAATTTTTAAGAATGTTTCGATTATATATTTCTTGAAAGTAACACACCAGCTTTATTTGGATCTCTTTGATAGCGACTTATTTTGGTCTCATAAAACATCTCAAATTTTAAGGATTTCCTGATTTTCTTGAATAAATCTTAATATTCTACAAAGAAACTTGGTTTTGAAGAATATCTTATTTTCAAAAGTTTTATGAATACATAAACATACTCTCAAAAGAACCAATTTATATAAAAAGAAGTTTTCAGGGTCCTTTATAGCTTGTTGTTTGGTGTGAGCCAAGGCTCCGTGTTGAAGGCCATACCTTGACCCATAATGTTTTACTTTTATAAATTGTTATTCGAATGAAGAGTTGTCTCATTGGCACTCATATTACATCTTCCTATATCTAAGAAAAGATATCAGGATTCACATTATGTAAGCCAGACGCGAGTTAGTTTACAAAGAATTACCAGTGACGCGCGAATGAAAATAGTTTTCAAATGCCAAAGAAAGTTTGAAGTCAAGTAATCTATAATTCCTTAGGTACAAAATCCTTTGCATTTCGAAAATGTGAATGAATTAAGACGTGTAGTTTAGCAGGTCAACACACAATGAATACAATTTTCAAAACCGTATCAGAGTAAATATATTTAGTTGCTATATGGTTGAACTAATAAATGAAAGAAAAAAAAAAGAATTGAAATTTTATAATAAACATACATTCCTGTTTGTGAACATTTTTTTCCGAAAATAGCTTAAATATAATATCAATAAACACATATGTCAAGTATTTACGGATGTATGAATATATTGCTATACAAAATATAAGCAGTAATTTATAAATCCCTACTAAAACAGTATAAAATATTTGACATTATGATAGTAATTAATTTTGTTATGATTTATATTGTTAAACATTAATAACGTTTTGTGTGAGATGCAAGAATTTAAAATCCTTTTGAAATGAAACCACGCAAGTATTTTTTCATTCACGACCATTTAAAATTTAGATATTTAGGTAATTTTGAGTACGCATCCCTGCTCATTGGTGCTCATACGTTGCAAAAAAATTTCGTAAATGTAATGACTGATCAAACATGTGAGACATAATGCACGTAATATACAATTACAATTTTTATTATATGCTTTAATTATTATATATAAATTCAATCGCAGTTTAACATGAACAATGCATATTCTTTTAGTTTGGTAGTATTCATTTTAAATGAAATAAGATAAAAAAAAAAATTACAGAAAAATCCTTTTGGTACCAGTCTTGTATTACAACTCCAGTTTCCGGTGCATGTCAAAACATGGAGGGAAACAAAATAATGCCTTTTTTTCTGATTTTTTTTCTGAACTAAATTTTTTCTGTTTGATTATAGGTTTATGCTGAATTGAAACATATATATAGACTTTAAAAAAATCTTGCATCTTTTGGGGGATATCCATCCAGGAAAGTGGAAGGATATCATGTTTACTGGAAGTGGTGCGGCCTAGTAAAAACAGCAAACAGAAAGTAGAAAAATAATGTTTTGACTTCAGGGTTACGTAACTTTTCATTCTTCGTGGCAAGACCGACTTTTGTTCGATTAAATTACAATTTCACAGTAGTAAAATTGAGAATAGAAATGGGGAATGTGCCAAAGAGACAACAACCCGACCATAGAAAAAAAAACAACAGCAGAAGGTCACCAACAGGTCTTCAATGTAGCGAGAAATTCCAGCACCCGGAGGCGTCCTTCAACTGGCCCCTAAACAAATATATGCTAGTTCAGTGATAATGAACGCCATATTAATTTCCAAATTGTACACAAGAAACTAAAATTAAAAATACAAGACTAACAAAGGCCAGAGACTCCTGACTTGGGACAGGCGCAAAAATGCGGCGGGGTTAAACATGTTTGTGAGATCTCAACCTTCCCCCTATACCTCTAGCCAATGTAGAAAAGTAAACGCATAACAATACGTACATATTAGTACATACATGATATGAACATGATTTTTTTTTTCTATGTAGCATTTTTATTTTTTTTTATTTCAAAGATCAGCTGTTTAATATGTAAGCCTATGGAGCAGTCAATTACAATACTGCAACCTTTTGTTTGATTATCTTTCTTATCTTATCTTCCGACCACTGTGTATCCGACCTTTAAGTAAGATACATATTTTTAACAGAAATATCTTTTTCCTTATTTTCCTCATGCTTTCCGACATTTTTTCATGCTATGATTGAAGTATTAAACCTCAAATGTTAAAGAGGCACAAGCTACGAGATATGAAAAAAATTCTAAAGTAGGATTTTTTTCGTTCAATCATTAATGAAAGTGAAATAGTTAAATAATAATTTACTTTTATCAGCTAAAATGGTTCAATTTTGTCAAATTAAGCTAATAAACATTGATAATGAATTATTCACTTGCAAGTGAATTGCAAGTGAATAATTCGACCTCATTAAATCCGTTTTCATTTTGAACTCCAATTCAACCCCGTAGAAAGAGACAGAATAACGCAGGCATTGTTCGTGTGTGGTTATTTAAAGGAAAAGAAGGTCAACATTAAAAGTGAAACAAAGGTATAAATTTCGATTGACTGATTAGATTCACAAATGGTGGTAGCCAAGCCATAGAGAGACCGTATCCAAAATGTAGATAACTACCTGTATAAATGTTCGAAATTTTCGAGGTATTCCGAGTATTTTATTCCCACTTCCGGCCGAGAGATATCGGATGGCCCATAGACACATCCAAAACTCCCCAATATATAAGTTCACGCAAAAACACAAATTAGTACAAGAAATAATTGTTACGAAGTTTCCCCCAAAAAACTCCCATAATTAATCATTATGAGTCATTCCCACGGTCGCCTGAAATTTGGCAAAGTCCAGTACAAATTAGTTTGGTCTACTAAAATGATATGTATAAGTGACACCTAGGGATTACTTCTTAAAATCATGAATAGAATATTTATGGTTTATGGGTGGGGATCTCGACCGTTTACAAGTTCTCAAACAGGAAGGGGTGGGGTACGGGTGACCCTATGGGACTCGCTTTTTATTTCATCTGATTTGCATTAATGTTCCGTACAAGAATATATATGGTTTTGGGGTATGAATCTCGATCATTTAGAAGTTTTAAAAAAGAAAGGGGGTGGGGTGACTTCTGTGGACTACCTCTATATTTCGTTTGATTTCCCGTGATCATTATTGAAACTGCGTCTTTCTATCACCAACTGTTTTCAAGTAACAGTCATTTGAAAATTTAAAAAAATAAATCCCATAGGGTTCTATAGTTAATCCTTCCCTTCTGTTAGTCCCTCAGAATACCATAAATAGACCCCAAGAAGAAAAACAATTAAACTGAGCAAAAACAATAAAAGTCTCCAAAGTAGTGTTTGTAATTTTCAAAATATAGTTGAATTATTTGAATTATCGATGAACATTCAGTACATTAAACGTTAGCTAATCAAAATAGAAGAAACTCAAAATTTTTGAAAGCATCTTCTTAGTATTATTTTTCAAATACTACATCATCTAGGAGTCTAACACACATCCCAAAGTAAGATAGTCTGTCACTTCCGGTTTTAGACTAATGCCGATATTTCATTATGTGTTCAACTCACAGGCACTTGTATCAGAAAAACAATTCCTATATACCTTTATATAACGCAAGATACTTATCTCGCATTTTGGAAAAATGTCAGGGGGTGACGAAATTCCGTTATATGCCGATTTCTCGGCTGTCAATCCCACTTAAACTTATAATGTCGTAAATCTAAATTGATGTATCTTCAGTAATGGTGTATAACACGCCTACTTTTGTTGATGGAATCATCCAATATGGCAAAATCAAAGGTACTTTATTCAAATGATTTGCACCACGTGACTTTGTCCTTTTTGATCAAATTACCTCTCTTAGCTTAAGATTGAAAATGCAATTTATTTTAGATTTGCGGATAATCCAGTCCTTTTCCGTCTGTATCTAACGTTATTGTATCTTTAAAAACTTCCTTTGGCGGATATTTACAAAAATGCTGTGTAATTCTAAAGTAAAATGCTTAAAATTTGACTTTTTACGAAATTGGAAGGTTGCAATCACCATATTTTTAAAAGAATTTGGCCGAAAACTTTAGAAAGCAGGTAACTTATTTAACTTTAAAATTCAACCTGCAAGGTGTTTCCCTATATATGCGAACAAATCATGAACAAAATCTTCTTGCATATGTATTTCTGTTTTGAATCTTGCTATTTTACGATTTTCCCTTATTTTATATGATCTTAGGTAGCAATACACAGTTAGCAAATGATGCTGAAATTTGTTCTTTAAATTCAGCAACATATGCATGCATTTTTAAAAGGATATAGCCAATTCTACAAGAATACCCAAACATGTATAAATGAATATTTAGAATCCTATTTCTCAGCAGATTTCAAATCTGTAACCAAACACTTAAAACAAAATTGCACAAGTTCAGTATCCATGGAAACATTTGGTGTTTGTTTTCTATTTTTTCTTCAAAAAATGCTGTTGTACACCCCTATACAGGCTTAAAAATATCCATTTTATAAAATTTCAATGAATATCAGAAATACATTGTTTCAACACTGAATGATAGCACTCTAAAAAAAAAAAAACACACAAAAAATGGGGGTCTTTCTGCTCTTTTCCCGCAAATTACCTTTCAAAAGATCGAGGCAAATTTACACCATTGAAAAACAGTAAACAAATGCTGATATATAGTTTTAGAGTCATTGGTGGACTTAATATGAATTTAGACCGAAATTTACATTTCTACTGAGCAAACAAGGGTTCAATCTCTTCTCTAGAATGATACCTTTCAATTAAAACCACTTTCACAGCATCAAATTTTATTTTTCTTCATTTTCAGGTATTTATTACTTGTCTTTCTCTTTTATTAAAATAATTCAAAGGGGCAAAAATCCTAAACTAACAATTCTAACTGTGTATTGCTACCTTTATATAGCAATTTTACTATGGTTACGCTTCCGCTTTTTAAACTAAAAAGGCCGAAAGATTTCAAAGTAGACAATTTCAATTTATTCACGGACAGAAGCCTAAAATCATGTTCAATTCACCTATATGCGAACAAATTGTTCATTCGACATAGGGATTGGCATATTGGCATTTTTATTTAAGGGGCTTATATAATCCTAATGTAATGGCTGCCGTCATGATAAGGCAAAATGGCCGCTATGCAAATTAGCAAATTACCCCAAATTTAGCCATATGCGTAGCAATCCTTCCCAAGTAAGTCAATCGTAATAATTTCGTCTACCGACGCAAAATTGGAAAAAACGTCTCGCATTAAAAAGTATCTTCGTCACTCTCTTTATATATCTCGGTTTCCGATAGGTCAAATTTTATGGGAAAGTCTAAATGATTTTCGGAGTTATCTGATCTTATTTCATTTCATACGTTAAGTCAAGGGAGAGTCTGAATGACATTGACCTCATGGGAAAATTTCTAAAATAGGCAACTTGTAACTTATTAGACATACCAAAAATAACACTTGTTTGATTTTTTTCGCGGTATCTTATACAATTTTACTACCTGGGTGATAAGTTCTATTCATGCATAAACTAAGTTTTTTTCTGATCCGTTTTTTATTATTAATCATTTACTGCGAGACGTTTATTTCCAATTTTGTGTCGGTAGACAAAATAATAACCCTTGACAGACTTGGGTAGGATTGCTATGGATGATTCCAACAACAAAAGTAGACGTGTTTTACACCATTATGAAGATACATCAATTTAGATTTACGACATAACAAGTTTTAGTGGGATTACCAGCAGAGAAATCGGCATATAACGGAATTTCGTCACCCCCTGACATTTTTCTAAAATGCGAGTTAATCGCCTTGTGTTATATTAAGGTATAAATAGGAATTTGTTTTCTGAGACAAGTGCCTGTGGTACAACTATATTTTATTATAAAATTTTTAAAGACGTTTCTGTCTACTATTGTCTATCCTGTTACTGTAACCAAACCAAAGCAAGAGGATAGACACATTTCTTTATTTTTGAATGCTGTTATGAAATAACTACTTCCTTTGATGAAGTGATAATGTTTTTCAGATGTGATTTTGGTTACAACACGTTATTGCAATTTTTACAAGTGTTACATTGGTGTTTTTTTTTATATAGATAAGAGTAAGTTTTTAGACTAAAGTTAATATGCAAATATGAAGAAATTTAATCAATAAATTATTAATCATGATTATTTGTTTTTGTACCAAGTTTGAATATAGTTAAAAATTCTAAGCTGCATTCTTTTTTTATAATCCCAAACTAAAATAATTTGCTTTTTAAAACTTATCAAACTTGTACATGTTATATATATATATATATATATATATATAAGAAAATTATTAAAAGATAATAACGGTTTCAATGCATCACTTTTTTACTAGTACTTTCACTGCTTCCGCAGATCTTCAGGTAATGTGACTTGTATATAAATAAAACAATTGATTGACGTTAACAATAGTATGACGTTAACAAATACAAGGGAGACTACTAATGTCATTTTAAGACTTTAAAATGTTACGTTAAAATTAGAATATCATTTATCATTTAATCCCGGGTTGAGAATGTTTATGAATAATTCTTCTTTCTTCCTCCGGAGAAAATCATTTTGACGATTGACCATATACAATGGAAATATTTTAAATCGTCCATTAGAACAACGATGGAAATGGTCGTTTGCCCTGATGAGTGTTAAATCTTCATGGTTGGTTTGCTGTCTATGTAAAGTCATTCTAGTCCGCAGTTCATTTTTTGTCTCTCCAACATAGAATTCCTCACAATTTGAACATATGATAGAATAGATGACGTTTGAACTTTTACAAGACATATTTTGCTTAACAGTAAAATGTTTTCCATTTTTGAAATAAATTGAACTTCCTTCTATTAAATTTGGACAAGTCATACAACGTTTATCGGTACATTTTTTTACAATTGGCACAGTTTCATTAAAGTCAAATTTTGAAGATGTTAAATATCGTTTCAGACTTTTCGACTGTCTTTTGCTGTTGATAATCTTCTTTTTCTGTAAGACTTTGTCCATTCTTTCACTTTTGTGTAAATTTGTTTCAATTTGTCGCATGAAACCAAATATGTCATAATCTCGCGGAATATAAGTTGTGACAAACGGAATAATTTTGTTTAAATTGTTCGATGATTCCTCAGTAGTTTCAGATCGCCGTGATTCTGTAATAATTGGTCCTTTTGTTAGTGTCTTTTGAATTCCGTAATTTATTACTTGTTCCGGGTAGTGTTGCTTCTTTAAATACATTTTTAATTCTTCCAGTCTTTTGTTGCGTAATATGTCTGTACTTGTAATATTGATTTTTCCTGACGCTAGATTAAAAGGTATATATAATTTTACATGTTTTGGATGGTTTGAGTAAAAATTTAAATACATATGTGTATCAGTGTCTTTAGAGAAGATATCTGTAACAATCTTATTTTCCTCCGTTATAATAACCAAAATATCCAAAAACGGCATTTCCCTGACATTTCTGTTAATAGTGAAACGAATATATGGATTTAAAGAATTTAAATCAGAATGAAAATCTGAGACAGATATATCCGAATTCCAAATTATAAAACAATCGTCAAGAAATCGTTTCCAGTTTTGACGTATGTAAATGGCAAATTCATTTCCGTACTTGTCACTCATTTTTTCGTATAATAATCGTTCCAAATATCCAAGTACCAAAGTGGCATATGAAGGCGCCATTTTAGTACCCATAGCTGTTCCTTTTTTCTGATGATAGTATGTTCCGTTAAAGTAAAAAATATTTCTTTCTAGTATAAGTTTCAAAGATGCAAGGATAAATTCTTTTGTTAATCTGTTTTCAATGACGTTTTCCGTATTTTCTAACCAATATTTTACGGCTGTAATTCCTAAGTCATGAGGGATATTTGTGTATAGGCTGACAATATCAAAAGTAATAAGTTCTGAATTCGGGTTGACAGTTTTTGGTAGATGATTTAAAAAGTCCAAATCGTCTCGTATAAAACTTGGAACTTCACGACATAAAGGTTTAAGCACAATGTCTATAAAATGGCTTAAATTCTGTGTAACGCTGCTGGGTCCGCCCACAATAGGTCGAGATTTTAAATCATTTGGTGTTAAAAGTTCGATGTATTCACTGTTTTGTTCTGATATTGCATTTGAAATTTCCTTACTTTTGTGAATTTTTGGTAAACCATAGAAATAGCTTTCTGAAAATTTAGAATTTGAAATGTAATCTATCTCTTCTTCAAACAATTCCGTTTTATGTTTCTTTAGTAATTTTTTAATCATTGTACTTGTTTGTCGGTCCAATTTTTTATCTGTCACCTCATAAAACATTTCATCTTGTAACATATTTAAAATATTATCTCTGTAATACTCACGGTCCATGATTACAACTGCATTACCTTTATCCGCTTCTTTTATTATTATTGATTTATCTGATTTTAAATTTCGTAGAGCTGTTTTTTCCTCTCGGGTAAGATTGTCCTTGACATTTTTATTGCTTGTAAGTGAATTTGTTTTTAATGTTTTAATAGTTTCTTCTAAATCTTTATCTTTTGTTGGTTTTGGAATCCAGTCTGATTTATTTCTTACCAGTGGTTTATTTTCTTCTTCTTCGTTTTCTTCATTATCCTCACAAAAAATATAATTTATCCTTCATCTTCTGCCAAATTCATCAATGTCGGCTCCAAGTTGTGTTTTATCCTCATTAGGTGTTGGTGTAAATTTTAATCCTCTTTTTAAAAGATTTATTTCCCTTAATTGTAATTTTCTATGCGACAAGTTTATGATTCTAGGGTGAATTTTTTCCGTGTTTGTTAGGCTATTTCTTTCAAGAATGTCTCCTCGTAACTCGTGTTGACTGATGATTGAATTTGGTTCCGTATACTGCGATCTGGTGTCCCTCCCCCTTTGTCGTTCATCCTGCGTTGTCCTAAAATATGATTCTGTACGTTTTCCCCTATGTATGTAGTACCATTATCATTTACAAAATTTTGTTGTCTTCTATCTGGTGCAGGATTTCTTTGTAATCTCAAATTATAGTTATTCTGATTCGCATTTGTTGTTTGTTTAGAATAATGCTTTTGATTTTGATGATACTTTGGTTTATTACGGGGCTGGATACTTTCTTAAAAGTCAAAATCAAAAGCATTATTCTAAACAAACAACAAATGCGAATCAGAATAACTATAATTTGAGATTACAAAGAAATCCTGCACCAGATAGAAGACAACAAAATTTTGTAAATGATAATGGTACTACATACATAGGGAAAAACGTACAGAATCATATTTTAGGACAACGCAGGATGAACGACAAAGGGGGAGGGACACCAGATCGCAGTATACGGAACCAAATTCAATCATCAGTCAACACGAGTTACGAGGAGACATTCTTGAAAGAAATAGCCTAACAAACACGGAAAAAATTCACCCTAGAATCATAAACTTGTCGCATAGAAAATTACAATTAAGGGAAATAAATCTTTTAAAAAGAGGATTAAAATTTACACCAACACCTAATGAGGATAAAACACAACTTGGAGCCGACATTGATGAATTTGGCAGAAGATGAAGGATAAATTATATTTTTTGTGAGGATAATGAAGAAAACGAAGAAGAAGAAAATAAACCACTGGTAAGAAATAAATCAGACTGGATTCCAAAACCAACAAAAGATAAAGATTTAGAAGAAACTATTAAAACATTAAAAACAAATTCACTTACAAGCAATAAAAATGTCAAGGACAATCTTACCCGAGAGGAAAAAACAGCTCTACAAAATTTAAAATCAGATAAATCAATAATAATAAAAGAAGCGGATAAAGGTAATGCAGTTGTAATCATGGACCGTGAGTATTACAGAGATAATATTTTAAATATGTTACAAGATGAAATGTTTTATGAGGTGACAGATAAAAAATTGGACCGACAAACAAGTACAATGATTAAAACATTACTAAAGAAACATAAAACGGAATTGTTTGAAGAAGAGATAGATTACATTTCAAATTCTAAATTTTCAGAAAGCTATTTCTATGGTTTACCAAAAATTCACAAAAGTAAGGAAATTTCAAATGCAATATCAGAACAAAACAGTGAATACATCGAACTTTTAACACCAAATGATTTAAAATTTCGACCTATTGTGGGCGGACCCAGCAGCGTTACACAGAATTTAAGCCATTTTATAGATATTGTGCTTAAACCTTTATGTCGTGAAGTTCCAAGTTTTATACGAGACGATTTGGACTTTTTAAATCATCTACCAAAAACTGTCAACCCGAATTCAGAACTTATTACTTTTGATATTGTCAGCCTATACACAAATATCCCTCATGACTTAGGAATTACAGCCGTAAAATATTGGTTAGAAAATACGGAAAACGTCATTGAAAACAGATTAACAAAAGAATTTATCCTTGCATCTTTGAAACTTATACTAGAAAGAAATATTTTTTACTTTAACGGAACATACTATCATCAGAAAAAAGGAACAGCTATGGGTACTAAAATGGCGCCTTCATATGCCACTTTGGTACTTGGATATTTGGAACAATTATTATACGAAAAAATGAGTGACAAGTACGGAAATGAATTTGCCATTTACATACGTCAAAACTGGAAACGATTTCTTGACGATTGTTTTATAATTTGGAATTCGGATATATCTGTCTCAGATTTTCATTCTGATTTAAATTCTTTAAATCCATATATTCGTTTCACTATTAACAGAAATGTCAGGGAAATGCCGTTTTTGGATATTTTGGTTATTATAACGGAGGAAAATAAGATTGTTACAGATATCTTCTCTAAAGACACTGATACACATATGTATTTAAATTTTTACTCAAACCATCCAAAACATGTAAAATTAAATATACCTTTTAATCTAGCGTCAAGAATAATCACTATTACAAGTACAGACATATTACGCAACAAAAGACTGGAAGAATTAGAAATGTATTTAAAGAAGCAACACTACCCGGAACAAGTAATAAATTACGGAATTCAAAAGGCACTAACAAAAGGACCAATTATTACAGAATCACGGCGATCCGAAACTACTGAGGAATCATCGAACAATTTAAACAAAATTATTCCGTTTGTCACAACTTATAATCCGCGAGATTATGACATATTTGGTTTCATGCGACAAATTGAAACAAATTTACACAAAAGTGAAAGAATGGACAAAGTCTTACAGAAAAAGAAGATTATCAACAGCAAAAGACAGTCGAAAAGTCTGAAACGATATTTAACATCTTCAAAATTTGACTTTAATGAAACTGTGCCAATTGTAAAAAAATGTACCGATAAACGTTGTATGACTTGTCCAAATTTAATAGAAGGAAGTTCAATTTATTTCAAAAATGGAAAACATTTTACTGTTAAGCAAAATATGTCTTGTAAAAGTTCAAACGTCATCTATTCTATCATAATTATGTTCAAATTGTGAGGAATTCTATGTTGGAGAAACAAAAAATGAACTGCGGACTAGAATGACTTTACATAGACAGCAAACCAACCATGAAGATTTAACACTCATCAGGGCAAACGACCATTTCCATCGTTGTTCTAATGGACGATTTAAAATATTTCCATTGTATATGGTCAATCGTCAAAATGATTTTCTCCGGAGGAAGAAAGAAGAATTATTCATAAACATTCTCAACCCGGGATTAAATGATAAATGATATTCTAATTTTAACGTAACATTTTAAAGTCTTAAAATGACATTAGTAGTCTCCCTTGTATTTGTTAACGTCATACTATTGTTAACGTCAATCAATTGTTTTATTTATATACAAGTCACATTACCTGAAGATCTGCGGAAGCAGTGAAAGTACTAGTAAAAAAGTGATGCATTGAAACCGTTATTATCTTTTAATAATTTTCTTATATGTTACCAGCATACGGACTTTACTTAACTTTTTCTTATATATATATATATATATACATAAGTACGTCTGAGTCAGTGACAACCCTACAACAGATGTATCCATCGGATCGCCATCGATGATGGTGATACATGGCTGTGTTCATAATGTACATACAACTCGTCTAAACATCAAGCCAACAATGTTAGATCTGTAAATTTGCTTTCGCAAATTTTTGGTTCTTCCCTCGCCGGGATTCGAACCCATGCTACTGTGATATCGTGACACCAAATCGCCTGCACTGCAGCCGTCCCGCTAGACCACACGACCACCTGGGCTCTCAAAAAAAGAGCTTTCGCTGGCCATGTGTTACCTTTCCACGTCAGTTTTAATCTAGCGGCGTACTACAGTACATGATATATAAGGCATGAAGATGTTATAACATCTTCATGCCTTATATAAAATCATAAAAACGACAGTCACTTTTTTCGCTTAAAATCTTATCCAATATTGGAGCACAGTTTGTGCTTCTGAAGACTTCACACATCATCTTCTATCAATTAACTAATAATGTAGGATATCTGTGATAAAATATAATAGTATAATATTCCCAGAGGATATCAAATATATATATAGTCTCGATAAACACTTATGTCTTTATGGTGACTTGAGTAACACCGATATCACTCAGATTACAATTCTACCTTGATAGGTAAGTTTGTATTTAGCCTATACAATACTTATTTAGCCTTGAGAATTGAAAGGTGAGTTTATCCCATTCATACAATAGAAGTTTGCCTATAAGGGTCAGAATGGGGTTTACAGAATAAAGAACACATCTAATAGCAACAAAAAATAGAGAATAGAGAAAATGAACAACAAAAAAAAAGAAATAGAGAATAAATTAATACGGTGCAAAAGTATAAAGAATAACTGTGCAAAATAAAAAGGTAACTTAGGTAACTGTAATGCAATACTGATAACATAATGATCAATTTACAGAATTGATAAATAATCTTGTAATAATTGCAAGACTAAACAGTAAAATCATATTCATGAGAATTTTACAGAATGAGAGTTATTTTTAAGGCTATTAAAAGAAAAATGCCCTAAATATTTAAAGAATACAGATATTAAAAAAAACCATGCAGGTCCTCATGTCATTTACATTGTCAAAATATAGGACACATCTAGTCAAACTTGTTTTAAACTAGACATCTAGTCAAACTGGTTTGGTATAACTGACTGTTTTTTGCCCTAGATGTCTATTTCACAGCGACCTTATGTGGTTGTGCTAAGAGTACTTTATACTGTCAATCATATTTATTGATTTTCTGTTGGGACATGACCTACATTGTTAACATGCAAAACAGTGGCTTGAGATGTTAATTGATATCAGTATAATAAATTAATATTTGGAATGTTATATCCTGGTTGATGGTGTTTTTAGGGACCAAGATGTTTTCTTCATTCTTGTTCACATTATGATTATTTTAACCTTCAATGCACATTTAAAGATAGAAAAAATTTCAAGCTCTCATTTAAAATATTTTGCAACTAAATAATAATCTGTCAGATTTGGTGTAAACAAAAAACAAGACAGTGTAATATATAACCTGCAAGCATAGTCTATTTCTATAAAGTCAAGCAGATAGTTTTTTTTTATATATCTGAAGAAAAAAAACTACCATTAAAAGAAATATGCAATTAAAAGGCCAAAAATAACCCCAGATTTTTAACAATTAAATCAAAATGCACAAAGTTTTAAGTATTGGTCAGAATATAGGGTTCTTTTGTACTAAAGGCTAAATAAGTATGTTATAGGTTAAATACAAACTTACCTGTCAAGGTAGAATTGTAATCTGAGTGATACCAGTGTCACCATTACAACGGCATAACGGTAACGAATATTCATTATATAAATTAATTATACATTAATTACCTATCACGCAGATGGTCATAAAAAAAACCCAGATGTATTCCGAAAAGACTTCCGGTGTTCCGAAAGACTACGGAGGTCGTCCAATATATCCTGCGTAAAACATCAGGGGTTAACACAATAAACCATCAGGGGTTAACACAATAATTAATATTATTGATAATTTGTTTTTCAATGCTACATGCTTGTATTGTTTAATGTCTATCGTTTTGTCATTAATTTGCCTGTCTGCCTGTCTGTTTGTTTTGTTTTGTTTTAGTTTTGTATTGATTTGTTTTTTTTAGTAACAATCCTATTATATGGATTTTAAACTAAAAAAAATGTATTCTTATTCTTATCAAAGTAGATCTAAATCGTGTTTATTATCAATTTCCTAACTCGTAAATCCTACAAACTTTCATTTAAACCCTTACAACTGAACTTTCCATGAGATCTTTCAGCTTGGGTGTACTGAAAATTCGACATTTTTTTAAAATGACCCACATATTTTAAGTGGGATATCTCATGGTTTTAGTGTATTTCTTTCGTTTTTAAGTACTTATGACAGTTGTTTCAGAGGTTACCGTTAAACATCGGTTGCACTTGTTCTAGTCTTACCTTTTTAGCATGCCAATATTTCATTTTGTTTCAAATTGTTGTCTATCTGTCATGAAATGCTTACAAATTCCTGATGGACAAAATTCCATTGAGGATGTGATTCAAAAGTTGACTTTACGCATGTGTGTACATGGTGAACACAGAAGAAAATTTTCAGAGGCTCGTAATGGGGTTATTTATCCTGATTTTATATTTGGTGATAGTTTTCAATGAAATAAAGATTATTTGAGATTTATTTATCGGAAGGTAAATAATTTTGATAGATCAAAGAAGTAACATGTCTTTGGGATGACATACGAGATTTTAATGGTTACCTTAGAGATGTTGAATTTCGCGCCTCTCTTAGCTGTAACTATAAGGGGACACTATGGGGTCAGCTAAGTTTTAGCAATTGCTATCTATTAGATACATATTATTTAATAATATACAAGTAGGCAAATTGAAAATGATTAAATAAACTGAAGAACAAATAATATCGATTATGTGAGGTCAGAAATTTGAGCTGTACCCAAAAGATGCAATGGGATTTAATACAGATACATAGCGCAAATTGTCACAAACTTTTCATCTTACTAAAGGTTAAATATCTTATCGAAATAATAAATCTATTACACCATAATATTATCCCTGAGGGAACCTGCAACAAAGTAAATCGTAATAGAATAATGATTAGTTGTATTTCAGTGAAAAGAAAAAATAAATCTTAAAATATTTATTGTCTGGTAAACTGATCTGTTACTGACTTGTGTAAAACGATGTAACCCAACACGATTTAAAAGGGTCTTTTTAAATTAACTTGAATAGTTAGTAAGTGAACCGTGACATGTTCATGTAAACAGTAGCATTCCTTCTATAACGTGTCAAATTATAAAGTAATAGCCCAGATAATAGAAATATACATAAATTCATACACACTCCTACAGTAAAAATGAAGTTGACCCGTTGACTTTACTTAAATGTAAATGCTTCAAATTCAGATATTGATTTAGTTAAACTCTACATTTACATCTTGTATGAATGAATGAATGTGAAGTAACTTATGAAATCTTTTAAAATTAATACTAAAACAATGGTAGGTGAATCATTCTCTACATTAAGTGATATCGTTTAACTTATAAATGATTTAAAATGCACCATATTTGAAGTTCGTGTTATGCAATGAAGGACAAGGTTAAATAAATTCGACCTCTACGGTTTTGAGTGTTCCACAATCGGGTGCATTACATATGTGTGCATTAACACCAGATCTAGAGTAATGGAAAATTAAATTATAATTTACTCTATTTTGTTGATATACAAAAATATTATTGGTATTTACAGAATGCAATACTTGATAATTTATATTTTAGTAAACATCCATCACGGTAGGTATAGTGTCCGGCTGGGATCGTGGTTTTTCGAGTGATTTGAACCTGTATGGATGAAAGATTACTGTGTTGAGTAGGCGTTCAGGTGTATCATACGTGTATTTAAAAGTTAGTTTTTATGATGTACATAAAATTGTGTATATAGTTGTAAATATTGTTTTTATAGTTTATTTGAAAGATTAATAGTGTTTTCTTATTGCTGTATTTTCAGAAGGACAGCATGCCAAATACCAAGAAAAAACCAAGGAAGGTTGTTTGTACACAAGTCTTAGAAGAAAAGTTTCAATGTCCATTCTGTCCTGTAAAATTTGGAAATAAGGAAGACAGAAACCGCCATTTAATTGAGTGTACAGATTCAAGGCTTCTCTGTGAGTTGTATTCATACAACACAAATAAGAGAGCTAATCTCACTAGGCACTTTAAGAAGGTTCATTGTAGCACAGATAATAAAAATGAATCCGAGGACACTGAGAGTGAGATTGATGATAAGAAGCAAAAACCAATAACAAAATCAATCTCTGAAGATAAAAGTAAAGTTGAAAACAACAACAAGAAACCTGTATGTTCAAGTGAGCCTTCAACTCAAACACAAATAAAACAAAACACCAGAAGAAGCAGAAATTTTTGAAGATACAGTAACGTTGGACAATTCAAAGAGGTTGTTTACAGATTATGACGATATCTCTAGCGATGAGGATGATGGTGATGAGGATTTAGAATTTGTTGATAAACCAAGTGAATTATTGTTAAGTCAGCCAAAGAAGCCTGTGGACGAAATAGATGAGAGTGTGAACATGGGAAGAATTTTCAGGAATAAAACAGATCCTATGCCTATAATTGCACCAAAGAAGAAAAAAAGAAAACAACTACAGTGCAGGATCTAAAAAAGAAATTGTCAAGACAATGCCTGGTATAACCAGTACTAATACAGCGACTATTGGATCGGATAAAATACCTCACAGATGTCAGTGTACTTGTAATTAAGATAATATGAAGACTGTATACACAAAGACAATTACAAAGTATCTGAAAGATGGCAAGCAAGTGAAAGTTGTTGAAAAGAAGGTTCCTAAGTGAATAATGAACGATTTGTGATTCCATGGACTAGTTTAATTTGACTTTGATTATTATATGATGTGTTGCTACATTGTTTTTATTTTTATTCAGTCAAAAGAAATGACTGAAATAAAGCATACAATTCTGCCATGTTTATTTTGGTTTTTATCATCATGAGTCCGTCGGATGGGGACGTTAAATCCGAGGCCCCATGTACAGGAACATGTTACGCCCTGTGCATGTAAAAGATCCCTCCTGTAGATTTCATTAAGAGTAGGCTCCCTGATTTTCTTGAATAAATCTTAATATTCTACTAAGAAACTTGGTTTTGAAGAATATCTTATTTTCAAAAGTTTTATGAATACATAAACATACTCTCAAAAGAACCAATTTATATAAAAAGAAGTTTTCAGGGTCCTTTATAGCTTGTTGTTTGGTGTGAGCCAAGGCTCCGTGTTGAAGGCCATACCTTGACCCATAATGTTTTACTTTTATAAATTGTTATTCGAATGAAGAGTTGTCTCATTGGCACTCATATTACATCTTCCTATATCTAAGAAAAGATATCAGGATTCACATTATGTAAGCCAGACGCGAGTTAGTTTACAAAGAATTACCAGTGACGCGCGAATGAAAATAGTTTTCAAATGCCAAAGAAAGTTTGAAGTCAAGTAATCTATAATTCCTTAGGTACAAAATCCTTTGCATTTCGAAAATGTGAATGAATTAAGACGTGTAGTTTAGCAGGTCAACACACAATGAATACAATTTTCAAAACCGTATCAGAGTAAATATATTTAGTTGCTATATGGTTGAACTAATAAATGGAAGAAAAAAAAAGAATTGAAATTTTATAATAAACATACATTCCTGTTTGTGAACATTTTTTTCCGAAAATAGCTTAAATATAATATCAATAAACACATATGTCAAGTATTTACGGATGTATGAATATATTGCTATACAAAATATAAGCAGTAATTTATAAATCCCTACTAACACAGTATAAAATATTTGACATTATGATAGTAATTAATTTTGTTATGATTTATATTGTAAAACATTAATAACGTTTTGTGTGAGATGCAAGAATTTAAAATCCTTTTGAAATGAAACCACGCAAGTATTTTTTCATTCACGACCATTTAAAATTTAGATATTTAGGTAATTTTGAGTACGCATCCCTGCTCATTGGTGCTCATACGTTGCAAAAAAATTTCGTAAATGTAATGACTGATCAAACATGTGAGACATAATGCACGTAATATACAATTACAATTTTTATTATATGCTTTAATTATTATATATAAATTCAATCGCAGTTTAACATGAACAATGCATATTCTCTTAGTTTGGTAGTATTCATTTTAAATGAAATAAGATAAAAAAAAAATACAGAAAAATCCTTTTGGTACCAGTCTTGTATTACAACTCCAGTTTCCGGTGCATGTCAAAACATGGAGGGAAACAAAATAATGCCTTTTTGTCTGATTTTTTTTCTGAACTAAATTTTTTCTGTTTGATTATAGGTTTATGCTGAATTGAAACATATATATAGACTTTAAAAACATCTTGCATCTTTTGGGGGATATCCATCCAGGAAAGTGGAAGGATATCATGTTTACTGGAAGTGGTGCGGCCTAGTAAAAACAGCAAACAGAAAGTAGAAAAATAATGTTTTGACTTCAGGGTTACGTAACTTTTCATTCTTCGTGGCAAGACCGACTTTTGTTCGATTAAATTACAATTTCACATTAGTAAAATTGAGAATGGAAATGGGGAATGTGCCAAAGAGACAACAACCCGACCATAGAAAAAAAAAACAACAGCAGAAGGTCACCAACAGGTCTTCAATGTAGCGAGAAATTCCAGCACCCGGAGGCGTCCTTCAACTGGCCCCTAAACAAATATATGCTAGTTCAGTGATAATGAACGCCATATTAATTTCCAAATTGTACACAAGAAACTCAAATTAAAAATACAAGACTAACAAAGGCCAGAGACTCCTGACTTGGGACAGGCGCAAACATGCGGCGGGGTTAAACATGTTTGTGAGATCTCAACCCTCCCCCTATACCTCTAGCCAATGTAGAAAAGTAAACGCATAACAATACGTACATATTAGTACATACATGATATGAACATGATTTTTTTTTCTATGTAGCATTTTTATTTTTTTTATTTCAAAGATCAGCTGTTTAACATGTAAGCCTATGGAGCAGTCAATTACAAGACTGCAACCTTTTGTTTGATTATCTTTCTTATCTTATCTTCCGACCACTGTGTATCCGACCTTTAAGTAAGATACATATTTTTAACAGAAATATCTTTTTCCTTATTTTCCTCATGCTTTCCGACATTTTTTCATGCTATGATTGAAGTATTAAACCTCAAATGTTAAAGTGGCACAAGCTACGAGATATGAAAAAAAAATCTAAAGTAGGATTTTTTTCGTTCAATCATTAATGAAAGTGAAATAGTTAAATGATAATTTACTTTTATCAGCTAAAATGGTACAATTTTGTCAAATTAAGCTAATAAACATTGATCATGAATTATTCACTTGCAAGTGAATTGCAAGTGAATAATTCGACCTCATTAAATCGTTTTGAACTCCAATTCAACCCCGTAGAAAGAGACAGAATAACGCAGGCATTGTTCGTGTGTGGTTATTTAAAGGAAAAGAAGGTCAACATTAAAAGTGAAACAAAGGTATACATTTCGATTGACTGATTAGATTCATAAATGGTGGTAGCCAAGCCATAGAGAGACCGTATCAAAAATGTAGATAACTACCTGTATAAATGTTCGAAAGGAGTAGGTCCGGTAAGACCCCTTTTTGGCCCCAAAATATAACAGTTTTACAAAATTGTTAAAATGTAAACTTTTAGTTATTTATTGGACAGTTGAATGCTTCTGCTACATAAATATGGGCTGTTTTTGACAATACAATGCACATATATCGGGTTGTAGCACCATCAAGTCATGCTAAATTACTGAAATCTTCAAAATTCTATCATTTTAGTTAAATTTTAGACAGTTTCCTTGTAAAACGAAAGTGGCCGCATTCGTGTTCATCCTTAATATTGAAATGTAAGTTGTATTTTATGATAATACATAACATATATAAAGGTTGTGGATGAACACGTATGCGGCCACTTTCATTTTTGACAAAAACCATCTGAAAAGTGACGTTTTTTTGGCATATTTGAGAGATTTTTCATATTTGAGCTTGAATCGGATCGTTTTTAATGACTACATCAGTTAAAATCTTTCACTTATACTAATTAAATCAAGTGAAATAGACACTTAAGTCTTTAAAAAGTGGTCAAAATCTTTCGTCAGATGAAACTGAAATTTGAGGCCAAAATGAGTCCTTACCGGACCTACTCCTTTTCTAGGTATTCCGAGTATTTTATTCCCACTTCCGGCCGAGAGATATCGGATGGCCCATAGACACATCCAAAACTCCCCAATATATAAGTTCACGCAAAAACACAAATTAGTACAAGAAATAATTGTTACGAAGTTTCCCCCAAAAAACTCCCATAATTAATCATTATGAGTCATTCCCACGGTCGCCTGAAATTGGGCAAAGTCCAGTACAAATTAGTTTGGTCTACTAAAATGATATGTATAAGTGACACCTAGGGATTACTTAGAATATTTATGGTTTATGGGTGGGGATCTCGACCGTTTACAAGTTCTCAAACAGGAAGGGTTGGGGTACGAGTGACCCTATGGGACTCGCCTTTTATTTCATCTGATTTGCATTAATGTTCCGTACAAGAATATATATGTTTTTGGGGTATGAATCTCGATCATTTAGAAGTTTTCAAAAAGAAAGGGGGTGGGGTGACTTCTGTGGACTCCCTCTTTATTTCGTTTGATTTGCTTTATTGTCCCATACAAGAATATATAATTATGGTTTAGGGGTTGGGATCTTGACTGTTTACAAGTCCTCAAACAGGAAGGGGGTGGAAGTGACCCCAGGGGACTCGCCTTTTATTTCATTTAATATGTTGTATTGTCCCATACAAGAGTATATCAGGTTTAGGGGTGGGGATCTTGATCGTTTACAAGTTCTCAAATAGAATGGGGTGGGTGGGTAGAACCCAGGGACTCAACCTATATTTTATTTGATTTGTTTTATGGTCCTGTGATCATTATTGAAACTGCGTCTTTCTATCACCAACTGTTTTCAAGTAACAGTCATTTGAAAATTTAAAAAAATAAATCCCATAGGGTTCTATAGTTAATCCTTCCCTTCTGTTAGTCCCTCAGAATACCATAAATAGACCCCAAGAAGAAAAACAATTAAACTGAGCAAAAACAATAAAAGTCTCCAAAGTAGTGTTTGTGATTTTCAAAATATAGTTGAATTATTTGAATTATCGATGAACATTCAGTACATTAAACGTTAGCTAATCAAAATAGAAGAAAATTTTTGAAAGCATCTTCTTAGTATTATTTTTCAAATACTACATCATCTAGGAGTCGAACACACATCCCAAAGTAAGATAGTCTGTCACTTTCGGTTTTAGACTAATGCCGATATTTCATTATGTGTTCAACTCACAGGCACTTGTATCAGAAAAACAATTCCTATATACCTTTATATAACGCAAGATACTTATCTCGCATTTTGGAAAAATGTCAGGGGGTGACGAAATTCCGTTATATGCCGATTTCTCGGCTGTCAATCCCACTTAAACTTATAATGTCGTAAATCTAAATTGATGTATCTTCAGTAATGGTGTATAACACGACTACTTTTGTTGATGGAATCATTCAATATGACAAAATCAAAGGTACTTTATTCAAATGATTTGCACCACGTGACTTTGTCCTTTTTGATCAAATTACCTCTCTTAGCTTCAGATTGAAAATGCAATTTATTTTAGATTTGCGGATAATCCAGTCCTTTTCCGTTTGTATCTAACGTTATTGTATCTTTAAAAACTTCCTTTGGCGGATATTTACAAAAATGCTGTGTAATTCTAAAGAAAAATGCTTAAAATTTGACTTTTTACGAAATTGGAAGGTTGCAATCACCATATTTTTAAAAGAATTTGGCCGAAAACTTTAGAAAGCAGGTAACTTATTTAACTTTAAAATTCAACCTGCAAGGTGTTTCCCTATATATGCGAACAAATCATGAACAAAATCTTCTTGCATCATGATGCAAATTAGCAAATTACCCCCAATTTTGCCATATGCGTAGTAATCCTTCCCAAGTAAGTCAATCGTAATAATTTTGTCTACCGACGCAAAATTGGAAAAAACGTCTCGCATTACAAAGTATCTTCGTCACTCTCTTTATATATCTCGGTTTCCGATAGGTCAAATTTTATGGGAAAGTCTAAATGATTTTCGGAGTTATCTGGTCTTATTTCATTTCATACGTTAAGTCAAGGGAGAGTCTGAATGACATTGACCTCATGCGAAAATTTCTAAAATAGGCAACTTGTAACTTATTAGACATACCAAAAATAACACTTGTTTGATTTTTTTCGCGGTATCTTATACAATTTTACTACCTGGGTGATAAGTTCTATTCATGCATAAACTAAGTTTTTTTCTGAACCGTTTTTTTATTATTAATCATTTACTGCGAGACGTTTATTTCCAATTTTGTGTCGGTAGACAAAATAATAACCCTTGACAGACTTGGGTAGGATTGCTATGGATGATTCCAACAACAAAAGTAGACGTGTTTTACACCATTATGAAGATACATCAATTTAGATTTACGACATAACAAGTTTTAGTGGGATTGCTAGCAGAGAAATCGGCATATAACGGAATTTCGTCACCCCCTGACATTTTTCTATTTTTTATTATTCATTAGATAGGTATTTCACTTGACCCATATATTTCATCTTTTAGTACTGTACTGTGATTTGTCTATGTTATAAAGTCAACCTGTAGCTTTAATATATAAAAATGAAGCGAGATGATGTATCAAATACTCTTGCTTTCTACGTTTTCAAGACAAAATATTCAACTCAAACACGCCGTAACATAAAAAGGTGCACTCGATTTTCTCTTTTCGATAAAATTGTTACCCGCAGACACGAAAATTACTGAACTAATAGATTAATGTGTTTTCCGTTCGTGGTAATTTTTTTTTTTAAATCGGAGGTTATGCATTTTCTACATCCAAGTTGTAAATAATAACTTTTTACTGTTTAGTCTATTTTTGATAATATCCATGAGGTGTGGCACGATACTTATAAATCCCTCATGGTGTTGTGCTAAGATAAATTTGGGTACTCTTGACTTTCGGTTTAGCCTGTGTGCTTTGTTTATACGGAGTGTCTATGCGTCCAGCTAGCCGGACGAATAGTTAAAAATCTCTATTCGTCCGGCCATCCGTCTGACCGGGCGAATAGAAATCTTCAATATCAATAAAAGTGTCATGTGACGCGGAAAGTGTCCCGTATGAGGTGTCGGATAACACACGCGCTGCTGGATAACACACGCGGTGTTGGATAACACACGAGCTTATGCAATGGAAGTTTTGAGAATTGGAGATTGTGATTTATATTTAAAGATGGCATAGAGAAAACCAGAAAGAATGTGATTGCTTTAAACACATATATATAGGAGTGATTCCAGAACAATAGCGTGTACATGTCAACTGTGAGGAATAAGCCTGAAATCAAAGAGAAATTGATGATTTTTTCGGAAAAAATATAATATCAAACTTGCTTGGATGCATTATTTTCAAGTTATACTACAACAGAGATCTATGAACATACCGATATGCATTGACTAGGAATAAGACACCAGGGTTGGGGTTCCCCCTTTGTTTCTGTTGTTTCTTATACGCATTTTTTTCTATTTTTTTTTATCGAAAACACAGTCCTACTTTTGAGATCAGGTTACACGTGCCTGTCCTTTTCTCTAATTTCCTATGAATTTAAAATCGCCGAACAATATCAATGAAGAATAATGCATAATCATATGAGGACCTTTCTTTAACCAAACTTCACAGAAATAATAAATTCATGGAATCATAGATAAGCCAATAATGATTGGCCCGACTATTTACCTTACAGGAAATTCATAGACAGAACATCAAAAGAGAGAATCATCCCACCTACCCAAATTCCTTTAGAATATTAGAATGAAAAAAATCTGAATCAAATGTATAGTTTTTTTTGTTTTTTTTTTATTAGAATGAGTTCTTTTTCATAAAACGATGTTAGACAATATAATTATTTTAAAACAACTCGTGCTTTATTTAAAACCTTTAAAACACGATGCTATATCTTCATCATTATAATTTTGGCCGGACAAATAGCGAAAAACCGTAAAAATGCTATTTGTACGGCTTGCCGGTCCCCATTATTGTCAATAAAATGGAATTGTATGCGCCTGTCATACAAGTGAGAGTTTAAGCTAGCTAAAGACCAAGTTTAAATCACCATTTTGTACAAAAAATATACATATACCAAGTCAGGAGTATGACAGTAGTTATCCATTTGTTTGATGTGTTTGACTTTTGATTTTGCCATTTGATTTATGACTTGTTGTTGACCTAATTACTTTCAATACCAGAAGTAATTTTTTCAATAAAAAAGTTTGTTTAAACGCTGATGTATGATCACTTAAAACTTATCTAGCGTTTCGTGTGCAAACGCCAATTTTTTTTCCGGTATAGAACCAGTCTACGATTGACAAAGGGAAGCAACTTGTTTAAAAAGTCTGAAATAACAGAATCAAATCGGTAATTGTCAATGAACTATTGTGCAGTAAGGTTTACAATAGACGCATGATTGTCAAATAGCGTTTACGATATCAAGCTATACAAACATTTATTCAGATATAAAACTCTAAAATCAGTTTTTCTCTTATCAATACTCATTTATCAGAATTATAGCCTTAAAGAAATCACTGTGTATACTCTAAGTTTTCTTTACTATACATTTTATACTCCCTCCCCTGTTTTAATTTTTTAAAAGAATTTGAAAACAAGACTTTAATTATTGCCAGCTTACCCTTTTTGCATATTTTTTGATAAAAAATGCCTAGAACCTGTTTAAAACTGTTTTGATAACATATTGAAAGCATATCAGAATACTATAAATGTAATGTTTAGCAGTCAATCATTACAACATTCAAGATTATATAAAGTATCCAATCCAGCCTCTGTCTCCAGTCCATATCTTACTGTATGCCTTTTGTCAATTACGGTACACATTTTCTGACTCAAATGTTCAATTTAGAATTCTTGTCACAACAGTATCATCTGTAACCATATATCTGACACAATTTAGCTAATATATATACTAGAAGTGTTCAAACAAAGCCATATTTGCAATAGTTATATGTATGCAGATACCAGTCTGAGATATAAATTCACTTAAAATGTTGTAGGGATGACTGCTAACATCTGATATTTGCATAACTTCCAAGCATAGTTATTGTTTTTTTTTTTTTTTATATCAAGCACTTTAAAATCATAAAATCATAGCATTTGCAAGTTAAATTATTTGTTTTATGACCCAGGGGGTAGGCAATTTTCTGTTTTTTGCCCCTGGGGCCTAAAATTTCCTAAATCATTCTGCTTTTTCTAGCAATTTGGAATATTTAGTACATATTCAGGATAGAACACACTATTGTAAGTTTTCATGAGATATTTTTTTTCTTTCTAGCTTGTATTTATTATGCCGTGGTGACAAAAAAAGCAAATTCAGGTGTTTGTGGCTTACCTTTGGGTTATCGAAAGGACACAAATACACCATAACTAATATTCAGGAAGGATCTATGAGTTTCAATGACTGTGAAGAGTAAATATAAGCAGGTCTTAACAATTTAACTTACAAATATGCAAATATTATGAATTAATATTGTATCCAGGACTTTAAGTAAAAAGTTATCAAAGGTACCAGGATTATAATTTAGTAAACTATGCATACTGTAAACTGTGAATTTATGCTGAGTCATCATATGTAAGGCCCAGGTTCTATCAATCTTCATTAAATATTTATAAAACTTCATATTTGAGTCAATTTCTTTAAAATCTGTGAAATATAGCGAATTTGGTTAAAATCTGTGAAATATAGCGAATTTGGTTAAAATCTGAATGTTCCCCTTTTTCACCCTATATAGGTTGAATTTCTGTAAATATTGACAATGCAATTACCCATAGGAACTCCTTTTCCGGCTAACACTGTACCACTTTTACTATGAAGTTTTGAAAAAAATCTTATCCTAGAATTGAAAGTTCATATGCACCACAATTGTTTTCAAAGCTAAAAATATAGGGCTGTGCGGCATATTTTCAACGTATATATGCCCTGAACTTCTCATAGTTTAAACTAACACTAATGTTCTTAACTACCCATACCTCGAATGAAAGGTTACCACAGATTTCAATGTAAACAATATGCAGGTGTATATTTACTGGTAACATTCCCAAGTTATGTCTCTGTGAGATGGAACACAGAGAGCATAACTGGGAACCTGTAAGTATGTAAACAAAATAAAAAATTTTATGAATATTCAAGATCTCCCCAAAAGAGGAGTGTTTTGAGAAACAGCTGTATTTACAAAGTGCAACCTATAAATGGTATAAATCAAAAGAGTTATGAAAAAGTAATTTTCTTTTGCAAACACAATACACCATTAGAATTCATTTAGGAATTGAATGCCTTTTTTTCAAAATTTGATTTTGGAGGACGGGTGTTAAAACAGAGGACAAGAAAATGGTATGTCCAGGTAAATGAACTTGTGACTTGGTTAGAGAGTTTTCTTATTGACACGTATACCACATCTTATATTTATTAAACAACTATAAAAAAAAAAGTTGATCGAATAACAAACTGAATGCCGCGGTAACTTCTCTCATTGATTAATTAGTATCTCATAATAAGTGTTTAACCATCAACTCACCTTTAAAAGTCTTTTCCTCGTCTAAACAGAATTTAACCTCATATTATCATTGTTAATCTGTATGTCCTTGCATTAATTTGTAATGTAATTGAATATCATGACCATTGAGAATTATTAAGTAGTACATTATCAATACTAAGATATAACTAGAGCATGATTTGAAAATGAGGACAAATAATTTCGAGCCCATTTTATATATTAGAACATGTATGTCAAAACGTTTTCATCAATGAAGCAAACCACAATGAGAGCACCTGGGTACACACGTTTAACCCATTGTGATTAAAGTAAACGTTTTAAGATATGCAGTGTAAATCGAATACATAATCCGTGATTGATGTGCCGAACTGGAAGAAGACCCTTCCATCATATTTCTTAATAGCTCAATAGTAGCCGATATTTTGGCTAAATTTACACGCTTTCCTGCATTTTTTTTTATATTCATTTTTTTATAATCAATTTTAGGTTCGATATATTTCTTGTGGTGCTGCTTGGTGGTTAAACACCTAGAATGCAATCAATAAATCAATCGATCAATCGGGAATATCGTGTAAATGTTCCATCCAATACAACTGAAAAAGGAAAAAGTAAAATCACAAAAATACTGAACTCAGAAAATAAATCTAGTCGGAAAGTCCATAATCACATGGCAAAATCAAATGACAAAACACATCAAAAACGAACGGACAAGAACCGTCATATTCCTGACTTGGTACAGGCATTTTCAAATGTAGAAAATGGTAGAATAAACCGGGTTTTAAAGCGCTAAACCTTTCACTTTGATGACAGTCTCATCAAATTCCGTTATATTTACAATGATGCATGAACTAAACAGACATAATAAATAAAATAGTCAAAATATGGGTACAGCAGTCTTCATCGTGTCACAATTTTTAAAGGATCAATTTAACAGAAAACAAAAAACTTCTATCTGCAAACACGTGAATTGCTTCGCGTGTCTGACGTCAGAAAATTTTATATCGTCACATATATGTGTTGTTCAAGGTATATACAAACAATTTCAAAATTTCACATGGGCAATGTTAGCATACAGGGTTAAAAATCAAAAGTATGTAAGAATTAATTTCAGAAATAGACCGAGATTTAAAATTGTCCAAAAGTTATATAGAATTTATAAGAATCCCCAAATAGTTCATTGAATAATTTTGACGTTTGTGGTTCAACGTATTTTTTAATTCATAATATAAATATACATTGTAGCATAGTGACATATAAAAGAACCATATCATACTGGCGGGATCTTTTAAAGTAAAGAAACACGCAAAGTCGCATATACAAAACACACCTGCAAACAATGAAAGATAATACAAACACATTGACCGGATGTTTAAGTACCGAGCCACGTTAAATGGATATCACATAAAACAATCCAACAGTAAAAGTAATATTAATAATAGAACAAAGACAAATAAAAGAACAATATAACACGTTGTTAAGATGATAAACAACATCAGTACGCATAATCTATACATCAAGACCATCATGTATTATTTGTGAAGTTGATACGGAATATTTATCAACAAAATTTTTTGTACCTACCGATGAACTTTAAAAAAAAAAAGGACGAGACGTTCATTAACCTTCTACTCAGACACTGATGACGTTTAACAAAGTCTGAGTAGGGGCTGTAAGCTCTTGACTATCGAATAAGTTGGGAAATATATATTGGTATATTGCTACTAAGGTGGGGGAAATTTATAATTTCAAAATTAAAATCATCTTGTTTGTCATAGATTCTGGTACAGAAATTTTATGAACAAGGGACATTATTCTTAAAAAGGAAATGCGTTGGAAGATACCAAGACCTTGTAGATTAATATTCCGTATCAACCTTCAAAAATAATACATTTTGGTTTTAAAAGTATAGATTCTAGGTTTAATGTATTTCTTGTTGTGCTGCTTAGTGGTTAAACACTCAAAAAGAAATCAATCAATCAATCAGGAATATGGTATAAATGTTTCATCCAATACAACTGGCATAGGAATATTGTAAAACAGTTCCACTGACATTTTACTACATAAACGGTGTATGATTGGAAGTATTGAATGTACATTTGTATGTAAATGAGGAATGTGTCAAAGATACACCATCCCGACTAAAGAGCAAACACCAGCCGAAGGCCACCAATTAGTCTTCAATACAGTGAGAAACACCCGCACCCAAATTTAAGTATTCTTGTAATTAACGTTGTTACATATCTTCATTTTTGTTTGCTTTTTATATTTAAACTTTACTGTTTAATCCATTTTTGGTTATTACCTTTTGGCGTGGTTCGTTATCTATACATCCCGCCATTGTGTTACTGCGCTAGTATAGCCACTAAATGCCGTTTTGTTTTTGCTTTAATGATATAGTTGTTTATTTGATAGAAATGGACATTATTTCACAATGTTGACCGTTGTACTCTTATATTTGACATTTGTATGTTTATTTTGCTCCCACATTATGGTCAATACAATGAAATTATATGAGACTGTGATACAAGTGGCTACCTAGCTATAAAACGAACCAAGTATAATTCTTCATTTTCCAAATAAGAAAATGTATGTTCCAAGTCAGTGATATGACAGTCGTTTTTCATTAGTTTAATGTGTTTTAACTTTCGATTTTGTCATTTGATAAATGACTTTCAGTTTTCAATTCGCCTTGGAGATTGGTACTTATCTTATTTTATTTGCCTCATGAAAATTTGTTTATATTTATACAAGATTTATTACGGGGTACATTTGGGTTTCCAAAAAGGGCTGAACATTCCTCTGCTGACAACGGATTTCTTTCAATAATTTGACTAAAAGAAAAAAAAAACAACAGAATTATGTGTTAAGGATTTACCTTCATATATAATCCCCTTTGAAAAAAACTTTCATTATAAGATTATGCAGATGTGGTATTATTGACAATGAGACAGCTATCCCATTCAATTCAAAAGACGCTGATGATTACTATTCCATCATTAATGTATGTTTATATTGCATTTAGTTTGATTATATTTAACATAAAAAACTAAATGCTAAAATAACGATTGATTTATTTAATAATCTAATAGCTTCAGCTTTCTGTTTACTGTGACGGAATGAATCGGATTATCGACAATTTTCGCTACTAACTAAATAAACTGCAAGATGCATGGATGAGATTAATATTTGTGTGTTCAGGGGGAAAATGTATAACAGTTTATATACCTAAACATCTGATTGAATAAACTACAAAAAAAAACTTTGGTATGTGTTCAAGTGGAAAAGGATTATCATAATGGTTATACACATCACTTCTTTTAAGACTGAGGACTGCAACAAATAAGAAGAAAATTTACGTTTATTTTTTCAGATAAAAAACGATAATGATTAAAACTACATCTTCAACTGAATGCTTATTGCCAAACGGAAACTATTTGTTTCGGGAACCAGTAGTACAAAACGTGACTGGAGTGGCTGTGTCGTTGATGTCTGTGATAGTCTATCTTAAGTGGTCTTTTGTTTGCATCGTTCACGATAATGAAACAGGTATGGTTATACAACTAGTATTATAATAAAACATATGGTAATAAAACAGGCATGTTGATAAACAGGCATGTTGATAAACAGGTATGGTAATACAACAAGTATGGTAATATAAAAGGTATGGTAATAAACAGGTATGATAATACAACAAGTATGGTAAAACAAAAAGTATTGTAATAAAACAGGTATGATAATAAAACTGGCATGATAATAAAATAATTTTAAAATTGAAATAGGTATGATAATAAAACAGGCATGATGATAAAATATAAAAACATTTTTTTAAGAAAACATTTTTAGGATTCCTATGCAGATGAGTTATAACTACATACGATTTTTTTTGTATTCATTTATTTACCTATGATATGATAATGATAATTAAGAACATAATAGATAATAGTTTCCATATAACACACATCGACACAATTGACTGCTTAAAGCCCACGTCACACTGTCACGTTAAGAGCTACGTTTTACTACGTTTTGAAAGCGTAGCAATACGAGAATATACTTAACGAAGCGTATCGGAACGTAGTGATCCTTTGTTCAAAACGGGACCTAACGAAGCGAAAATTGAAACGAAATAGAAACCTATCAAATACGTATTAAAGCTTAGCGGAACGTACCAAAACGTGCTTACTAGGTATCGAAACGTATCAAGGAGTAGTGGAAACGTGGGTCTACACGTACTAATACGTAGCAAAACGTGAGAAGAACGTAGCACAAACCTTATAAAACATAGCTTTCAAAATAGCGGGACATGTTTATGCAAACGTACTCGAAACGTAGCATTTAAATCGGAATAAAACGTGACAGTGTGTCTTGGGCTAAAACAATTTACATTGATTTATCTGTAAATGAATTACGTTATCATGATTGAAATTGTGATAAAGAAAGTCACTTAATTTGCAAAACCTCTCGGTTGAAAAGGTATGACTCTGTTTTGCTTTAAAGTTTTCTGCGAAAATTCTTTTGTAGAATACTCAGATTGTCGTTTTTTTAATGAAATATTCTTTCAAAATAAATCTTGGTAAATATATATTTATGTGTGTGTTAATTTTATGAAGCTACATTAAAGAATTGGCTGTATATAAAGTATATCATCTATATATAGCCTTCTTGAAACGACATTTCTTGGCTTGCTATTCCAATGACAGTTCCAAAATTACAGTAAAATGTAAAATCACAAAAATGCTGAACTCCGAGGAAAATTAAAAACGGAATGTTCCTAATCAAATGGCAAAATCAAAAGCTCAAACACATCAAACGAATGGATAACAACTATCATATTCCAGACTTGGTACTTATGAAAGTGATTGCATTGAAACAAGCGAAACCAATGCTTACAATTTAAGTGATAAAATCTGTGCAAAAGTTTTACGGGCGACATCGTTACTTGGTTTTTGTTAAGCAATAGGTACGTTCATTTTGTCGTAGAAGTCATACTCTGATCTTTAATAATTACATTTACAAATGAACTTATATAAATGCAATCCAACCAATAGAACTAAAATTTCATACTCTAATGGTGAATCTCAGTTGACTGACAATAAATCTAAGGGTTCGTGTGGAGCAATATTTAATGTTTTCTACTATGACACCTTAAGCACACACGGATTCTATAGTTGTAGTGGATAATATATTCTAAAAGAATGATTTATTGTGGATAACGTTTCGTATGTCATAATTAAAAGAAAACTGAATGAATGGAACCTATATAACTTTCAATACAGATTCCGATCATTAATGATAAGGTCGCTTAATTATTTATTTTTCATTATAAGTACGTCGTAAAACATCTAAAAGATCAAGAAATAACTTTAAATCAAAATAAGGTTAGTTAGAACATTCTGCTAAATTTTATTGTATATTCTACTTTGCTCTTTTCATTATCACACTTGCATATACACATACATACTCATTGTAAAGAGTCTTTTCCAAATAAAGTGATTCTCTAGAAGTTCACCATGTTTTGCTGTGATTCATATTTTGAAATCCTGAATTTGTTTGTACAATGTTTTTGGATAGCATTTTGTTTCTATTTGTCTTTTTCGTATTGCAATTGTACTGTATGTTTTTTTGCCTTTTTAACTGTTTTCTTTTCGAGCGTCACTGGTGGTCTTTTGTAAACGAAACGCGTGTCTGGCTCAAAGACAAAATTTCTGTCCTAATATATCAATGATGAGTTTATTTACAACCACTAGGTCGATGCCACTGCTGTTAGAGTTTGTATTCCCTGTATTGCACCGAATTTTCGTTTACATGGTCATAATAATAAATTAACTGTTAAAAAAACTTAGAATTTTTGAAATACTAAGGCTACCTCATAAATAGATAACTTATCTGTATTTGACACAACCTTTAGGAATATTTGGTCCTCAATCCTCTCCCTCTTCGTACTTGTTTTTGGCTTTTCCCCTCTTTTTTATTCGAGCGTCATTGATGATAATTTCCAATTGAACCATACAATTTCGCCCAAACTTTACTTAGCTATTTTTAAAAGAATGATGGTGTACTGAGAATTTGATGTAATTGTTTATAATTGTCACAATAGTAAAACACACGTCTTTTCATAAATCCTCTATGCATGAAACGATTTATTTACAAAATTATTTGAAATGATAGTTTCCATGTCTATACATTTCGATTTGAGTTGCGGCCTTGAGTTATCAAGGACCTGAATTATTTAAAAAGGGGATATATAGCTTTTGCGTTTCATTTTTCAATTGATATACGACAATAGTTGGTCTTAGTTTTTGTAAATATTTTGACTTATGTCTCATTTGCATTCATTGAGGTGTAATATGGCTGGTTACATAGTTGCTACGGAAGGAGTATCATGATCGTATATTAAAGCAGTTTCGAGGCGAAATGTTTTGTAAACATAATAATTACAAAAACATTCAGAGCTTCACTATTTGTATACTTTCCTCAGAATACCAATCAACGCTATTGCACGAGATGTTATCTGTTGCTGGAATTTTCGGGAATGTTCAACGGATGGAACAAATGACGTCACAGAGAATAGACGAGTTGATGTCAGAGAAAACTACTGCACATGACGACACAAGCCTAAATTTTACTTTATTATGTAGTTTAAATGTATGCCAAAACTACTTAGCAAAGGTATAAAGTTAATTAAATATGTTTTTCTTATTTTGATTTCAGCAAAGTCTCAGAGAGGTAAAATGCCTTTCTTTTGTCAGTCTGTCAATACAATAGACCTTTAAGTGCATTTTTATTTTTAAAAAGATATAAAGGAGTAGGTTCAGTAAGACCCCTTTTTGGCCCCAAAATTAAGCAGTTTTGCAAAATTGTGAAAATGTAATCGTTTAGCTATTTTTTGGAAAGTAGAATGCTTCTGCTACATAAATATGTGCTGTTTTTGACAATACAATGCACATATATCGTGTACTGGCATCATAAAGTCATGCTAAATTACTGAAACCTTCACAATTATAGCATTTTAGTTAAATTTGAGACGGTTTCCGTCTTAAATGAAAGTGGCCGCATTCGTGTTCATTCATAATATTGAAATATAAGTTGTATTTGATGATAATACATAACATATATAAAGGTTGAGGATGAACACGGATGCGGCCACTTTCATTTTTGACGAAAACCATCTGAAAAGTGACGTTTTTTGGAATATTTGATAGATTTTTCATATTTAAGCTTCAATCGGGGCGTTTTAATGACTGAATCAGTTAAAATCTTTAACATAAACTAATCGAATCAATTGAAATAGACACTTAAGTGTTTAAAAAGTGTCATAAATATCTCGTTAGATGAAACTGAAATTTGGGGCCAAAATCGGCCCTTACCGGACCTACTCCTTTAAACTTCCTGAATCTACCATCATCCGTGTCATTTTATGAATCTAATGCCAATAAATAAAATGTAATTCGACCCTCGTCAAAAAGGTGTAAATGAATTTGATAATGAATATCTGCATTTATAACACATTATCATAGAATTTCACGATATGTATATTTATTTGAAAGTCTGCAAACATTGAACTTACAGTCCAACTCTACAAGTTACATATCTAAAAGCTTCATGGGATAGTATGTAATTGCTTATTTAACAAGCTACCGAAAAGTTAATTAGAATTTAATATATTTAAGTTTTCACAAAAGAATGTAAAACAAATGTAGTTATGATTTTATATAAATCAGACTTGTTTTTTGTACTTATGAATGATTTTGCCATGTCAATACTTTTGAAAGCATACTAAACGGTATGATATTTGTTCGTTGTATAAGGCCGCGAACTGTGACTTACAATATTTTATATCCGTGTGTTTGGTTTCTGGTGAACAGTTGCGTCATTGCCAATCAAACCATTTATTTTTCCTTAAAGTCATAAGAAACCTCAAATTAAAAAAAAATATGCATGTGTTTTTTAAAACTAAATGGATAGTTTTCATTATACAACTTATGTACATATACTTTTTTCTGAGGAACATTCTTTAATTTGTCCACATTTATAAGAAGTTCACTCATTTTTAATTGCTTGCTTCCAGGAAGCAATTCGCCGACATACATTCCGTATGCATAGTGATCTGAGCGTAACCCTTCTCGTAAAAATCCGGTGATCGCAATACGCATGGATCTGTCATTAAGATAAATGATTATCTGATTGTACATGTTAAACACGTGCTCAATACCCATGCTTTTTGTTATTTGTTTACTATAAGGTGATAATCGGTAAACTTCGGCTTCAAAACACGACATTTAATGAGCAGCCATATTTGTTAAATCAAAACAGACAGAGAGAAAAAAAATGACAATTATACGATATATTTGCTAAAAAATTAAGATAAAATCGTGCACAGAGGACTAAGTTTATGATATATACATGCATTGGTTCAAGAATTGAATAAACATTATTTTTCACCACTCACTCGTTTCATATGACTTTAAAACTGAAAGAAATCTCGTTCTTGAACAAAAAACACCCCCTATATTAATCAATTCATTGACTGATTGTCTCTATTTATGTTATTTAATGAGGGTCTGTAATTACAAACATTTTAATGTTACTAACCCTTTGATGATTTTGAATATTCTTAACTTACTGATTTTCTATTTTAGATAACGTGATTCATATTCAGAAGTAAGAATTGTAATTTGTGCAACAAATATATATCAGGAAAAGATAAATGACCAGCCCCCCTCCCCCCCAAAAAAACCCCCAAAATAACAAAAAACAACAACAACAAAAAATCGAACTCAAGGTACCTTTCAATTGACCAATCACATACATATAATTTTTAATCATCTGTAATTCATAATTTCAGCCTTTCGACTATGGACGTAAACATGTGGTCAGATCATCTCTGATACATAACTCCAGATGGTTACTTGGAATATTTCATAATGGAGATACATATGAACAGGAAACCAACTACAGCACTGTTTTAGATAATGTAGCAGTAATAAAATTCCCTACTTCATTTCTGAATAAATCACAACACCATACCGATACGGTAACATAAAATTATGATCTGTTCAATTGTTTTAAAAGGTTATAGCAAATACATGGTTATTCAGTCCGTGAAAGCTAGCATTATAATCTCGTTTTATATATATATACTTACTATAACAAAAACACAGGATGTGTATTTAAGAAAATAAAAACTCTTCAAAACAAAACAAAAATTGTAAAAAGTTCGTTTCTGTTTGTGTAACATTTTAACGTTGTGTTTCCATTGTGTCGTTTGTTTTCTCTTATATTTGAGTGTGAATTCACATTTCTATAAGACGTGTCACGGTATTTCTATCCCAAATTCATGTATTTGGTTTTGATGTTATATTTGTTATTCTCATCGGATTTTGTCTAATGCTTAGTCCGTTTCTGTGTATGTTATATTTTAATGTTGTGTCATTGTTCTCCTTTTATATTTAATGCGTTTCCCTCAGTTTTAGTTTGTTACCCCAATTTTGTTTTTTGTCCATAATTACGAGTTTTGAACAGCGGTATACTACTGTTGCCTTTATGTAACACTTGAGGGCAATCTATTATTTGGGATTACTAGACCGAGAATGAGCTGGTAGAGAACATAATTTGTACTAAATTTTACCTGATAAAGATGCTCAAATTAAACAAATTGCGAATTTTAATTTCTACATTTGTATTTAGAAACCAAATTACTTTACCATGTTTACTAAGGTGTTTCTATACTGCGTTGACTATTGGTATAAAAAATACTTGAACGCAATTAGGCCGAAATAGTCCATGTAATTGTGATTATAAAAATAATAACATGAAAGGTAAGTATTATATTTCTTCACTCTAATTTAGTTTAGAATAAAATGCCAGTAGTGAGTGAGAAAAATGATGCGATGCGAAAATATTAAATGTTGAATCGGCTGGCATCAGCTGTTAAAGAGTTGACACTGTAAATACTAACTATACGGACGCCATTAGGAGTTGGATGTCCATTATGGAATATCTGTTTCACAGATGACAACGACAAACAAGTGTCCTTTTTTCTCCGAATATGACACACTTAGTTATACTAATCACCGGGTTTGTACTTACGTGAGAAACACGACGGATGCCACATTTGGAACATGATCTGATCACCTGTCCAAAGCAACTGAGATGAGCCCCGATTTTTTGTTGTTGTGTTTTGTGTACTGTTGTTTGTCTATTCGTTTTTTTGTAAACTTTTTTCAATTAATGAGTTTGAATATCTCTTTGATATCTTTTGGTTATCTTTTGAAGAAAACAATAGCATGGCATATAAAAAGACGAAATGCAACATACTTGTAATCCAGGAACCCATCATGTTGCTCAAATGATGAAGCCAGGGCGAATCAAAAATAAGGAAAATGGAACAAGATTTTTACAAAAGATAAAAAAGTCATTGTAAAATGGATTTAGTAAAAAGTAAAATCACAAAAATACTGAACTTTGAGGAAATTTCAGAACCGAAAGTCCCAAATCAAATGGCTAACTCAAAACCTTAAACACATCAAACGACTTAATAACAACTGTCATATTCCTGACTTGGTACAGGCGTTTTCTAATGCAGAAATTGGTGAATAAAATCAGGTTTTATGACTAGCTAAACAAATATATGCACTTATTGCGGACCTGTTTTTGTATTGTTATGAGTTACAACTTATGACAAAAATAAGCAAAGACCCATCGAAACAACATCTGATAAACAAATTTAATAATACTTTTAGATATTTGGATGATATTTTGGCTCTCAATAATAACAACTTCAGTATGTATATTAATGAAATTTATCCTGTTGAACTTACTTTAAATAAAGCTAATACTAACAATGACCACTGCCCTTTTCTCGATCTTAATATCTATATCACTAATGGAAAGCTGAATACTAAAATTTATGATAAAAGGGATGATTTTTCATTTCCTATCGTTAATTATCCGTTTTTAGATGGTGACGTTCCCTTGTCACCATCTTACGGTGTTTATATATCTCAACTTGTACGATTCGCTCGTGTATGTAACAATGTTTTCGATTTTAACGAGAGAAATTTATGTATTACTGAAAAATTATTACACCAGGGTTTTCGATATCACAAACTAGTCAAAACATTTACTAAATTTTATCATCGGTATAAAGACATCATTCGTAAATATAGCTCAACATGCAGACTTCTAATACGTTTAGGTATTTCACATCCAATTTTTTATGGTAATATTCTTTATAAAGCACAAAGGTGTCAGTATTCACCTCAGAAACTTACAAAACCTTTAAATAGACTTATTAAGAAGGGATATAATTACGATACTGTTGTCAAGTCATTAAAGATTGCATATTTTGGCGTTAATATTGAGTCACTGATAAGGTCTTTGCATCGGAACTAAACACATTTATTCTAAAAACAGTTGTTGGCATGACACGGGTTATGTTCTTCTCATATATGTTATGATGGTATGATACTAAACCCCTAACGGGAAGGATTGTGCCTGATGTTCATATGATGAAATCATAATCTTTCAGTCAGTTTAATTGAAGTCTGTAGCTGGCATGTCAGTTAACTGCTAGTAGTCTGTTGTTATTTATGTATTATTGTCATTTTGTTTATTTTCTTTGGTTACATCTTCTGACATCAGACTCGGATTTCTCTTGAACTGAATTTTAATGTGCGTATTGTTATGCGTTTACTTTACTACATTGGTTAGAGGTATAGGGGGAGGGTTGAGATCTCACAAACATGTTTAACCCCGCCGCATTTTTGCGCCTGTCCCAAGTCAGGAGCCTCTGGCCTTTGTTAGTCTTGTATTATTTTAATTTTAGTTTCTTGTGTACAATTTGGAAATTAGTATGGCGTTCATTATCACTGGACTAGTATATATTTGTTTAGGGGCCAGCTGAAGGACGCCTCCGGGTGCGGGAATTTCTCGCTACATTGAAGACCTGTTGGTGACCCTCTGCTGTTGTTTTTTTATTTGGTCGGGTTGTTGTCTCTTTGACACATTCCCCATTTCCATTCTCAATTTTAGTAAATTGCATAAAGCGTTCAATACATACATAACTAGTATTCGTAAAAAGTTTATTGTTATTGATCATTTTAGATTAACTTATGCGATATGAAAGATGGTTGGTTACCCATAAACACTTTGATGTGGGAAAAAAAAAGCAGAAGACTGAGTATCGTTGGCTATACGAAACTATCTGGAAGCCTACTGACGATGAAAGAATTTTTTCCGAACTCAAAGATGGGATTCAATAAACGAAAATTCCTTGTTAGCACATTACCTGTAAGCCTTTAATTAGTGATAAAACATTTTCATTCGTTTCAAACTATCACTGCTCTTTGATCTTATCAAAGTAGAAATCATTAACGTTTTATGTTTTGTTGTAAGCAGACTCTTTCCGTTCAATAAATTTTGTCACGTATGCATCTTCAAAGAGATAATGACAGTGGAGATATTTAAGAAATTATCATTAAAATAATAAAAAATGTCCTTTTACTGAAACGAGCATATCAAACATATTACTACAAGTAAAAATCAGGAGTGGTCGGTCCTGATGACATATATTTGTTAACAAAAACATCACTTTACTGCTTTTTCATCAACCCTTCTCAGGAGCACTCGAGATAACGGTGTTTTTGGTGAAGTTCGTGTTGCAAAATATTTTGTATTCTAAGTTGTGTTTTATATACTGTTTATTGTCTTTAAATCTATAATTTTATATCAGTTGAATATCCATAGGTACATTTTGCCTCTGTATTATGTGTGATTGAATTTTCTTAATGATACTTTAATACCTTTCAAATTAATTAATTAACTATTACTTTCCTTCACAAATGAAATGTATATTCAGAAATATCTTCCTGGGTTTAGAGTGGGCTGCAGTATTGTGTAATATGTTTGTTACTGCATATTATGTCTTTTACGAATTTATGCAACTTGCATTTGTAAAAAGTAGAAATAATAATAATGTTTGTAGAAGCTAGCCGTCAAAAACACTAAAATGACGTCACATAGACATAAAATTACTTCTTACAAGACTTATATTACATGTATTATTAAACAAAAGTGGAAACTTCATCCCAACAGACGTAACTGAAAAATGATCCGCATAGTAACAACAGTGCTTGTGAAAATTTTAAAACGGCAATTTTAACTTTTACAGTGGAAACCCTTTGTAAACTTTAATGAGAAAACAAATACATATACAGGATTTACCATGGACCTACTACAACATCTTGCATTAGCCCTTAATTTTACGTAAGTAGAATATTTACTATGGTTGTCATATATAAACGCTAAGGACTATACAAATATGGTATAATTAGGTCTTAATTTGTCATCGTTATCCTCTATCGGTATTGTAGACTCTAGGGCTGGAGATGTTCTTCAAGAGACCTTAAGCTGTAGAACATTATGTGGACTATTTAGATTCTAGTTAATTGACTCTGTTTTCGCACACAAGGTATTTCCTTTTCTTCTTTGACAATTGTAGACTCGTTCTATACCAAATAAACTAGACTAGTGTTCATGCAATGCTTGATAAGTTGTAAATGATATATAAGTATTTTAACAGATTTTTTTTAATGAAAAATAACTATTAACATCAAAAGTTTGTAGCTTAACAAAAGATTAAATTTAATTAAAAGGTTTGAAACATTTAAATTTTACACATATTACGCACATATAGATATGCGCTTTCTACCATTTGTGATACATTTTTTTCGCCAGGATGTTTCAATTGGATTGTTAACTGTAAAATTCGTGTTTTTATCTTTTGTTCTTTATCTAGGTCAATATTTTTTCAAATATCCCTACAATGATTTCAGATGTGGTAGGGACTTCATTGTTCCTTCTCTGACGATTATGCGTTACTTACTGTAAAATATATGGTTAGTTTGTTTTGGAACAATATCAAATTTTATTAAGTTGCACTTGTATTCTTTATGTTCTTTAACATTTCAAAGTAGATTTCAGATATGAGATAACTCGACCCCTTGATGGAAAATGGGGTTCTCAGATGGAAAATGGATCATGGAATGGTTTAATAGGTCATCTTGAAAGACGGGTAGGTAGAGTTGGAGAAAAAAATTGTATCGTCGAATCTTAGGTCAAATCGAGGACTCATAATTTCATGGATAACTGATTGAAGATAATAAATTACATGCAAATAATTTTTATTTGCACCTTTGCTTCCAATTGCGATTAAATGCACTCCTTTTACTGAAATGACTTGTAGGTTACGTATTTTATGAAGCAAGGTACAATGTATCATGTTTTGGCGCTGGATATATTAAATTGTTCAAAGATTAACAACGCTGATTGGAAGTCTCCTGGCTTTCGTTGATAAATTCTGCAAATAAAAGCACGGATAGCTATTTTGTTTGTACCGATTCCATGTCCTAAAGCTTTTATTTGAAACAAAAGTTACCTGATGATTTAATTATTGACAAAGTAACAGCCATGTGCAGGAACTTTTGGTATATACTACGTTTGAATGCCTACTCAAAATGTCTTTTATTTCGTATCAGTTTGTTTAAAGATATTAAATCAATTATAGTGCTGTAAATACCCCAAAAGTAATACAGTATAGTTGTAGGCGTAAGAAATAATACACAAAAAGCTTTGACAGGTCGCAGTATCGTTCATGAAAGAATATTAAAAAATCATCATATTAAAAGACATGAGAAACTGTAAGTTTGTTTGAATCTTTGTTAAATCTATAAAAAGACGGCGGCAGATGTTTATTTTCAGATGACCAACAAGCAAAGATTAACGAAAAACATACAAAGCAAGGGAAAAGGATTTACACAGAGAATAATCTGCATATTCAAACCGACACAGCTAAAAGTATACGTAAATTAAATTTATTTACGTCATTCTTAGAAGGACAAATACTAGATGATCATAATCCTTTTTTATAACGAATATATCAAGTACATGAAGACTAGGAGCACAATTAAGCACAAGGAATTCAAAAACACATGGCATATATATTTGAACAGATACGATATATATTATAAATAAGCTGTAGTTGAAATCAGATTTTCATAATTTATCAAATTCAATTAAATAATTACTATATTTCAGGACGTAGATCTAGTTGCAGCCCCTTTGACTATGACAATTCAAAGGGAAAACGCTGTCGATTTTGCAATACCATATTACTATGATTCTGCAGCTATTTTGTTGAAAAAGCCTGATCCAAATGCAAAAAAATGGAGAATATTAATAGACCCCTTAAGCAAATATGTATTTTTGTGTATATTCCTCTTCATTACAGTTACTTCACTATTTTTGTTTGTTTTCGAAAAATATACTCCATACTATAGAAGAATGGAAGAAAGAGATAAAGTAAGAGGACTGCATCATTTCTCTGACTCATTGTGGTACATGTACGGTGCTCTATTAACTCAAGGTAATTTTATCCCTTATCAAACTTCCACACCTTTTCATATTTTTATTTATTTTCTTTGAAATATGTTTGAAGGTCATAACATACATTTATTACAATAGTAACATATATGTATGAAAGAATGCAAACGATTAGAGTTTTATTCATGCTCTAAATACTTACCTTTATGTCATAAAAGAACACAATTCATATAAAGACAGTTATACATGTGAAAAAGAATCGAAAAGATGACAAAGATTACCAAAAATAAATTAAAATAATATGATAGAGCATTCGGCAATATATAATTAGTTTTGAAGTTACATGATATACTGTAAAGGTTATGTTGTTTTGTTTACTTTCTGGATAGCAAATGAACTTGTTTTCCTATTGTCGAATCCCCCCTTTTCTGGTCTATCAAACAAAAGCACTTACACTGAAAATATTATAGCATGTCACCCCTGTAACTATTCCTTTGATCCGGTCATGACTTGAATACCTTAATGGTATCAGACAAGGTTTACTGCTACGGTCGTTGTATCAACGATGGGTTTTATTTTCATAAGACTCTAATGAAAACATATCTATGATAAAATGTAAAAACAGGTTATGCAAGTTTTGGCATAGGCAGTTGCTTTCGACAAAGGAATATTCCTTTGATATATTTCGTCTTTCTTTTTTTTTTAACAAATGAACCAGTTGTGTTTCGTCTACAAATGCTTTTTCGCAAATTAATAATTGTAATTGAAATATAAGTTAATCAACAGTTTATAACATAAGAACGTTCGTAGACTCTTTTTATAACTACAATATGTATATTAATTTGATAGATATTTTCTACTTTTCTAAACATAGGGGTGAACATTTATCAGGTTCGTCTTCAGGTCGGACATTATTAAGCTCTTGGTGGATATTTTGCATCATAATGATGGCAACATACAGCGGTAACCTTGTGGCCTTCCTAACTGTAACTAAAGACAAACTGCCTTTCTCTGATATTGCTGGACTTGTAGAACTTGGTAGTTATAAATGGGGAACACAAGAGGGAACTGTCTTTGAAACGATTTTTCAGGTAAACATTACATAATTTCAAAGATTTTTTATATTTTATATAATCTCTTTTATATCCCACAATAGTTTTATCCGTATTTTTGCCACATTTTTCTGAATTTCCAGTTTCCATTGCTTTTCAGTTTCGTTTTTGAGTCTTTTAAAGTCGAAAACGCATTTGGGGTATCAAATAGAAAGTTGGTATTTTTGATGTTTTTGTATAGCAATAGAAATTGTAGAATTTACGTGCGCTCTTTTTTTCTATGGTTGGATTCCTTGTTTGAATTTTTGTACACAAATATTTGGAGACCCTTTATACCTTACTGTTTGATGTGAGCCATCATGAGCACTCATACCACATCTAAAAATACTCTAAAATGCTCTGTTCTCCTTTTATATATTAAGGTCAGCCAGGTCTGACTTCAATTGCTTTATCAGTTATTGCGAGCCTTCTATATGTTTAGACAGTTCAGTTACTTTGTCTTTTGTGTCTTTATATTAACAGGCATGCATGATTCGACAGTTCAGTTACTTGTTTTTTGTTTGTGTCTTTATATAAACAGGCATACATGATTTGACAGTTCAGTTACTTTGTTTTTTGTGTCTTTATATTAGCAGGCATACATGTTTCGACAGTTCAATTACTTTTGCTTTGTGTTTAACTATAAACATGCATTGATGTTTCCACAGTTCAGTTACTTTTGCGTTGTGTGTCTTATATTAACAGACATGTATGTTTTGACAGTTCAGTTAGTTTTGATTTATGTGTCTTTTTTTAACAGGCATACATGTTTCGACAGTTAAGTAACTTTTGATTAATATGTCTTTATATTAACAGGCATACATGTTTCGACAGTTAAGTAACTTTTGATTAATGTGTCTTTATATTAACAGGCATACATGTTTCGACAGTTAAGTAACTTTTGATTAATATGTCTTTATATTAACAGGCATACATGTTTCGACAGTTAAGTAACTTTTGATTAATGTGTCTTTATATTAACAGGCATACATGTTTCGACAGTTAAGTAACTTTTGATTAATGTGTCTTTATATTAACAGGCATACATGTTTCGACAGTTAAGTAACTTTTGATTAATGTGTCTTTATATTAACAGGCATACATGTTTCGACAGTTAAGTAACTTTTGATTAATATGTCTTTATATTAACAGACATGTATGTTTTGACAGTTCAGTTAGTTTTGATTTATGTGTCTTTTTTTAACAGGCATACATGTTTCGACAGTTAAGTAACTTTTGATTAATATGTCTTTATATTAACAGGCATACATGTTTCGACAGTTAAGTAACTTTTGATTAATGTGTCTTTATATTAACAGGCATACATGTTTCGACAGTTAAGTAACTTTTGATTAATATGTCTTTATATTAACAGGCATACATGTTTCGACAGTTAAGTAACTTTTGATTAATGTGTCTTTATATTAACAGGCATACATGTTTCGACAGTTAAGTAACTTTTGATTAATGTGTCTTTATATTAACAGGCATACATGTTTCGATAGTTAAGTAACTTTTGATTAATGTGTCTTTATATTAACAGGCATACATGTTTCGACAGTTAAGTAACTTTTGATTAATATGTCTTTATATTAACAGACATGTATGTTTTGACAGTTCAGTTAGTTTTGATTTATGTGTCTTTTTTTAACAGGCATACATGTTTCGACAGTTAAGTAACTTTTGATTAATATGTCTTTATATTAACAGGCATACATGTTTCGACAGTTAAGTAACTTTTGATTAATGTGTCTTTATATTAACAGGCATACATGTTTCGACAGTTAAGTAACTTTTGATTAATATGTCTTTATATTAACAGGCATACATGTTTCGACAGTTAAGTAACTTTTGATTAATGTGTCTTTATATTAACAGGCATACATGTTTCGACAGTTAAGTAACTTTTGATTAATGTGTCTTTATATTAACAGGCATATATGTTTCGACAGTTAAGTAACTTTTGATTAATATGTCTTTATATTAACAGACATGTATGTTTTGACAGTTCAGTTAGTTTTGATTTATGTGTCTTTTTTTAACAGGCATACATGTTTCGACAGTTAAGTAACTTTTGATTAATATGTCTTTATATTAACAGGCATACATGTTTCGACAGTTAAGTAACTTTTGATTAATGTGTCTTTATATTAACAGGCATACATGTTTCGACAGTTAAGTAACTTTTGATTAATATGTCTTTATATTAACAGGCATACATGTTTCGACAGTTAAGTAACTTTTGATTAATGTGTCTTTATATTAACAGGCATACATGTTTCGACAGTTAAGTAACTTTTGATTAATGTGTCTTTATATTAACAGGCATATATGTTTCGACAGTTAAGTAACTTTTGATTAATGTGTCTTTATATTAACAGGCATACATGTTTCGACAGTTAAGTAACTTTTGATTAATGTGTCTTTATATTAACAGGCATACATGTTTCGACAATTAAGTAACTTTTGATTAATGTGTCTTTATATTAACAGACATACATGTTTCGACAGTTCAGTCACTTTTACTTTGTGTTTTACATGCATTGATGTTTCGACAGTTCAGTTTTTTTTTTGCGTTGTGTGTCGTTATATTAACGGGCATCTGTGTTTCGACAGATCAGTTACTTATTTTACATGTGTTTTTATATTATAAATAGGCATCCACTCGACCAGATTATGTAAAATTTTGGAAGGGAGTGGTTGCCAACAATAAAACGAATCCTAATATTCTGAGTGCAGACGGAGATGTTCAAGTACGACTTGTAATGGAGGGAGACTACGCATATGTTGGTGACAAAACTCACTTTGAATTAACGATGGCTACTAACTGTCATCTGACAATGGTGCCATCAGATATTGTTTCAATGCAATACGCCATAGCACTCCCTAATAACTCTCCGTTCACCAAGATTTTTTCTGATGAGTAAGTAACTGTTAATCATTACGTATACATGTGCACATCTTATTTTAAATCACTAAACATTACGTGTGCACATCTTATTTCAAATGACTTAACATTACGTGTGCACACCTTATTTCAAATGACTAAACATTACGTGTGTACATCTCATTTGAAATGACTAAACTTTACGTGTGCCATCTTCTTTCAAATGACTAAACATTGCAAGTTGTAAATGCAACGATATCGTGAGTTGGAATGACAAATTGGCAGTTTTCTGTGGTCGATTTGTTGTCTCTTTGACTCATTTTCCATTTCCATTCTCAATTTTATAACAGTTAACGGGTAAAAATGTGGTTTTGCAATTTCTTTTCTAATCATGTATAACCTAGTGAGTCAACAGTAATATTCATTGCAATAATTCATATTTGACATACAAAAGAAATTAGAACATTTTGGTTCCAACATTCCCTGGCATAGTTTAACTGAGATGAATTGGCAACTATTAATATGTCCCTTTGGTCGTATTGGTTCTAACGGTTTTACGTAATTTAACATCAATGCCTCTCAAATGCTACAGATTTGACTGTTCGTGGTAACAATTAATCCAGAAAGACACACCAGACTCACACAAATTGATTAAGTATTATTTTAATTCAGAAACAATAATATCAAGATCAATTTCTGATTAAATCAAAATAACACATTAACCATCATCAGAATCAGAGTGGGAAAATATTGTTATATACGTTTATGAGGAAATGAGTAAGGCATTTGCTTTTTGATCGACACACTGAGCAGGATCTGCTTACCCTTCTGGAGCACCTGAAATCACCCCAAGTTTCTGGTGGGAGTTTGTGTTGCTTAGCCATCAGTTTTCTATGTTGTGTTGTTTGTCTGTGTGTCTGTTTGTCTTTGTCTTTTTAACCATAACGATGTCAGTTTATTTCAAGTAACAAATTTATGAGTTTAAATGTCCCTCTTGTATCATTCGCCCCTCTTTTAGGAACAATACCATATTGAAAAATATTGATTGACAATAATGAAATTGTCTCGCCTAAGGTTTACACAGATGATTTATACAGTCAATTGGAATTGTAGATTTTCAATTGCCTCCTTCATTGAAAAAGGGAAACATGATGATTGTTGCTGATTTGAAACGTTTGAAACTAATATAAGCATAACATCAATGCTGTTCAACTTCTTATTTGGTTTAAACTCCTTAAAATCCAGCGTCACTGATGTGTCTTTTTGAGACATATAAAATTATAAACCTAGTATTTTTGATGATTTGTGTCTTTACCAACATTTTCGATCTTGTGTGTATAGAAAATTTGTAATAAACGTTCTTTATGGATTTCTCAGGTTCGTCTTTCTTGTAGACCTTTGAATAGAATTTTCCAGAAAAGATTCTCCGTAAACTGCAGTACACTTCGTTTCGACAGTTTGAAGCTATGGTCCCTCTCCGCAGTGATAGGACACGGGTTCAATTTCTCTTGTAGTTTGATAGTTCCTATCGATGTGCATAGCTGTTGAATGTCGGTTACTTCCGCAATCTTTGCATGTGACGGACTCTTTACAATCTCGAAAAGATTATCGACCCTGATTGTAATTAACGTTGTCCCTAACGTTTGGAAATAAAGAGTGTTATCATTACACAAGAGTACCATTGCCTCACGTTACTTTAAGTATGAACCTTTTATAGGTACTACAGTTGATTTAAATATGTTACATCTTAAATGTATAGAATTTACTTGTTTTAAATTCCAGAATGACTGCCTTGTTCGGGAATGGACTATTTCAGATGTGGAAATTAAAACACTGGCCGAAACACGGAATGTGCCACAATGATGCACGCAAAGAATCTACACCAATAACTCTAATAGATATACATAGTTCATTTTACGTCGTAGCAATTGGTATTTTCGCTGCCTTCATTTTTCTTGTATATGAATGTTTTAAATGGAAATTCCATAGCAACCATAGAAGGAGATTGCTGCAAGACCACGCAAAACAAACAGATTACGAAATTGAACCAGTAAAGACGAAATCAGATCTGGAGGACTCTATGTTATACTAGATGCTAGAACTTTATTATAGTCAATTTAGTTCTAATGTTTCATTATAAATATTGGTGCTGTTGTATATGTGTTTATATCATGTGGTGCTTAATGCAGGTGAACGAGAGAAAAATACATATTTCAGGAATATCGTATAGTGGACATTTAATTACAAAGCTAAAGTTATTGTTAAACATTTAAAAAAATTTATTTATGTTTTAAAATAAGGAACAACAGAATTGCAACCTTACTTTCATGCTGTACAGTCTATTTTATAATGCGATACGACTGCTGTTCAACTATTATTTCAGCAACTTTTGTATGTTGTGCATTCTAAAATTGATACATGTTTTCTATTTCTATTCAGACTTTTCATCATTGTTGTTGTATTCAAACTCAGTTTGCTTAAGTCTTAGTCTATCTTTAATAAACCAACTTCACTGGCAAATACCTTCATTTTTTATACAAATCACTACAGATAATTTCTTATATATATTCCAAAACAGTTGCGACTTGAATGTTCAATTACAAATGCATGCTGTAGGATTTCAATATTGACGACTTCAAATCTGAACCTGTGCTAGTTCTTCACTTATTTATCCTAAGTCGTCCAAGAACTGCGCCTTGTACTAACTTATCAACATCTATTTGATAATCAATCAGAGCCTGACTTCAAAATAACTATACAACTTCAGACCTCATAGGCATAGTGATTAAAATGTGGATATTAAACAATCAAAAGATATATTAGAGTTCATACAGTCTTAGTCTCTTCCCTCTAGATACTGTAATAAAATATTTCCCTGTTTTAACCTTAACGCTAGTGTTCCCTCATCCAAAAAGAGACAAATTATAAATAATGGTCCTGCTTTGTTTCATAAGACAGATAGTCAACGTACATGTAGATACAATTTCTTTTTCCTAGGGAGGGATAAATCGTACGTAAGAAAACCTCTCGGATTCCGACAATTATATTTTTAAGAAACTTACATTATCAAGATGCTTGATTTCTTGATTGATAACATATGTTTTACGCTGATGACGTGGTCTTCAACAAACAATCGGCATTCTCATCGTAGCAGCCTCTTATTTTGTCTACTTGTTGTTCCTTTATTTCTATGAGCAGAAGTCATACAGGAGCAAGTCCGTTAAACGTAACACGTATGTTGTTAAGCAAGAAATCAAGCATCTTGATATTGTCAGTTTCCAAGATTGAGATACTGCAAAAGAGTATTGAATAGTCTGACTGCAGTGAAGGTAACCTGTGGTCAATTATAGACTTCGTTGTTAAAATATCGCTAATATGTATAACGTCTATAGTTTGAAACATATTATTGAAATTTGTTTTACTAATTGGCGCTGTCTATTCATTACTTTTTGTTTGCCTGAAATCCAGTTGAAGTGTGTTATGCATGTTCATAACAAGAGTTAATGCCAATAGATACAAAAAGCCTTAATGAGATGAAGGAAATCAAATTAGGACTGTCACTCTCAAAATATGAGTGTATGATAGACGCAGGCATGTTTCTTTGCAACAGGCAATGTACGGTGTCCCTAAAAAAGAAAACTCTAACTAGCAGAAGTCATAAGATTTAGCGTAATTACTCGACCAGACGTGCATTGTCAGACAGATCCAGTAAAAGGGGAGCGAAGAGACCAGAGGGACAGTCAAACTAATAGATCGAAAATAAACTTACAAGGCCAAGTTTATTCAAGTGGCCATATTCCTTTACCTCAGGCATTCGTTTTATAACAAATCCTCGACAGCAACTTACCTGTAATACATAGATTGCGTTAAAAGTATTGATGTCTCTACAATATTAAGGAAACAAAATAAAAGGAGTTTGGAAATACATTCACAAAGTTGACAATTCCTTTTTATCGTTACTTATTTGCAAAATATAAATAATGATCGATTAACATGTAAATCCTCCTTTTCTTGCTATGATTTACCTAGAACCTTTAGCATCAATGTAAATATAACGGAATTTGATGAGACTGTTACCAAAATGAGAGGGTTAGCGCTATAAAATCAGGTTTAATCCACCATTTTCTACATTTGAAAATGCCTGTACCAAATCAGGAATATGACAGTTCTTGTCCATTCGTTTTTGATGCGTTTTGTTATTTGATTTTTGCCATGTGATTATGGACTTTCCGAATTGATTTTCCTCTAAGTTCAGTATTTTTTTTATTTTACTTTTTGGTAGATTCAGTAGTAGTGAAAATTTAACCCGGGAAAAAAGTGAAATAAGGAAAATGCATAATTATAGATGGTAATTTTAAATTTTATCCTGCAAAAGTTGATATTGTACCAGTATCAATAAAAAAAGAAGATGTGGTATGATTGCCAATGAGACAACTATCCACAAAAGACCAAAATGACACAGACATTAACAACTATAGGTCACCGTACGGCCTTCAACAATGAGCAAAGCCCATCCGCATAGTCAGCTATAAAAGGCCCCAATAAGACAATGTAAAACAATTCAAACGAGAAAACTAACGGCCTTATTTATGTAAAAAAAAATGAAGTTAACTTGAACTTGCAAAGTGTTTGTTTATCATAATATTTATTTTATATCAGAAGAAACGACAAAAAAACCGTATATGTCATCGAAACAATCTGGAAAAAATATTCTACGCATCCCTCTTATTTGTCAGGTTAGAGTCACAATTATTTTTTTTCAATTCAATTAAAAAACACAACCAGTTGCAAATAAAGAACATTCAAAAATTGAAAGGTAAACTGCACTGGCTGAAAATCAAATGTTTAAACTGGCCAAAAAAAGCCATCATCCTTAAGTAAATAAATTACGTAAAGTAGTTCTGACAACTTGCATCAATTCAGAGAGACAATGGAAAATGTTTCAAATACAAAAATCCATCAAAAATAATACGACGCTTTGAATTTCTTTAAACATATAATTTTATAAAGAACGAGAGTAAACTAATGTAATGGTCGTGTCAATAGTAGAGATAACCTTTAAACAAATTCGCACTAAACGGCCATTTAAAATAGTATATGGAAAGGCAATTATTACCAATAATCTTTAAGTTTACCATGTGTGGAAGTATTGTACTTAATATGATACTTCATTATTCTATAAAGCGAACAATATTAACATTGATATATCATTTTTTCTGTTCTTGCAAAAACTCTAGAATTTGAATAAATCGTTTCCCAGGCCAAACGCTCAACAGATTATGAATGAATGCTTTGCAACTTCAAAGTTCTAGCGTTGTAATATTAAATCGAATCTCTCGTCTGAGGTTGTAATAAAGTTTTTATCATACTTATGACCAAAATATATGTTTTTTGTTAGAGGTAAACATGATAATTGGGTTTATCGCTATTTTGTGATTTTCTTATCTCTTTGTGATAATTCCATAGCTGGATCGCTGATATGAAAATATCGCTAAATTATCAGACACGTGCGTGCTACGAATTGACATAAATTGAACCGTAATAAATAGCGATAAGATTAGCAATGTCATTAATCGAGTGCCTTTTTCGCGTCCGCTCAGCGAAATCATAGTTGAGATGATCAACGATAATCAAAATATTACTTTATTGTGAAAGGGATTTACTATCATCGAATGAGTTATAACATATATTAATATTATAATATATTGCATTTGGTTTGATTATATTTACATACAAATATTTTAAATCTAAAATAACGATTTTATAAATAGCTAATAGCTTTTTGCTTTATGTTAAACTGTGGCTGAATGAATAGGAAGATCAACAGTTTTCGTACAATCTAAATAAACTTAAAATGGACGACAAGAGGAATATTAAATTTTATAATGTAAAACATGATAATGATTAGAAATTCACACAATATCGTGAATAGAAAGCAAAATAACTTGAAAGTAATTAGAATGTGATCAGATGTAAAAGGATATTGGTTTAACATACTCATTCTTTGAACCAAAAAAAAAAACTGCAAATACAAAGAGAGTAACGATTTATGTGTTAAGGTGACAAAGACTATGAGTAAAATTTATTACGTCTACAGAATGCGTATTGCACGAGGAAACTATTTGTTTCGGGAACCAGTTATTCAAAACGTTACTGGAGTAGCTGTGTCTCTGATTTCTGTGATATTTTATCTTAAGTGGTCGTCTGTTTGCATCATCCACGACAATGAAACAGGTATGTAATAGAGGTATGAATAAAACAGTATGTATAAGAGTATGTAATGCAATAATTAAATATTTAAATAGGTGCGTAATGAACGTATAATAAAACATGTATAATGATAAAAAAGTGTACATTATTAGAATGATGAAACAGGAACGATATTGAAACAGGTATGTTGATGATATTTTAGTTTAAGATGCTAATTTGTTTATTATTTTTATTGGTTTGAACCAGTTGTCAGTAACTGCGAGTACTCCCAGATCTGTTAGATGTAATTTTTAGTGTTGATCTGATAAGTTGAGCCTCTTTCAAGTTTTTATAGCTTGTTATTACATGATTTGTTGTACTGTTACACACTGTCCACGATTAAAGAAGTGTTGCTGCTTTCAAACGAGTTTAACCCCGCCACATTCCTTTACCAAGTCAGGAGATGTATTTGAGTTGTTGTGATATGTGTGTTTCTCATATTTGTTGTTCGTCTATAGTCTTGCATAGTTTTTTCTTGTGTTGTGCTATTACATCACTATCCATGTTAGGGTGGGGTTGGCAAAAAAGGCAACTAGTAGAACCAACCACATTATGTATTCCTGTCACAAATCACGAGCCTTTAATTCAGTGGTTGTCGTTTTTTGGCTGTGTAACATATGTTTTTCGTTTTTTCGCGATATACTTATTTCATTGCGCGTAAAGCACAAACATATCATTTTCGTATATTCTTATAGTCGTTCTAAATAGCGTTATTTTGCTTTTTATTGTGTTACATTTGTTATTTTTAGGAGCGTCTACAGCTCACGTATGCGGTATGGAAAATTGTACATAGATGAAGGCCGTATGTGACATATAGGTGTTAATTTTGTATATGTGGTTTCTTGTGGAGAGTTGTCTCTTAAGAAATCTATACTTTTTAAATATCTCAGTTGTTAAAATGTTGATTGGGAAGTTTGTATTAGGTACGCATACTATAGCAGTTTTGAAGCAAAATGTGGTATTAAAATGATGGTCACAAAGTTATTCAAAATTCCCATTTTATACTATTCGCAGATTACAAGCAGCACTATTGCATCAAGTTATCGGCTGTGGATCTTGGGAAGAAACGCATGGAAAATGACGTGCCACAGAAAATAGACGAACTTTGTCAGAAAAACTGTAGAATGACGTACAACTTAAATTGTACTTTATTATGTATTGAGGTGCCAAATACTTAGCAAGTATTATAAAAGTATTGACTAACATTTTCCTACATATTTTTCACTCCGCGAGAGAGTGAACTGTCCACTTCTGTTCGTTGCCATCTATAGAATTTGTATTGGATTTTCTAGCAATAGTGAATATGCGTATGCAATACCCAACCAGGATTATAATTTAGTATGCCAGACGCGCGTTTCGTCTACATAAGACTCATAGGTGACGCTCATATAAATATATAAAGCCAAACAAGTACAAACTAAAGAGCATTGAGGATCCACAATTCAAAAAAATGTGCCAAATACGCTAAGCTAATCTATGCCTGGAAAAGAAAATCCTTATTTTTTTTTCGAAAAGTTCAAGTTTTGTAAACAGGAATTTATAAAAATTACCACATTATTGAAAATTCATGATAACACGAAGTGTTGACTACTGGGATGGCGATACCCTCGGGACTAAACGTCCACCAGCAGTGACATAGACCCAGTGGTGTAAATAGTTATCAAAGGTACCAGGATTATAATTTAGTAATTCAAGTAACTTCCAAACCAAGAATTGATTATGTACACACACATTTATGATAATGAAATGTTTGTAGATATATCCCATGCACTACAAAAATGCGTTTCTTTTATTTGAAATCAAGCTTTATGTTGAATATGTTGTATCACTTATGTGGTTTTGCATTCATTCATGCAAACATTTTTACAGCTTACGAAGGTTTTCTTGATTGTCCGCCTTATAGTGTGGGGAAAGTAATATGTGATAGTATGTAATTTCCTTTTCTAATAAATCTATTAGACAGTATATAATGTATATATATAAATGTGTAAAAAAGGAATGGCATTATGATGAAACATAAAACAGACTCTTGTTTTTGCCTTTTGAATGATTTTGTCCATGTCATTGCTTTTTAAGCTTACTAAAACGGTATGATTTTGAACTTTTTGGAGGTTACGTACTGTGCATTATGATTGGTTACATCCGCGTGTTTTGTTTCTGAAGGCGAATAATTGTATCATTGGCGATCACACCACCTTTTTTGTATATTAATGATAAAAAAATCTTATTTTTTTTTAAATAAAACCTTTTTATAAAACCTTGTATTAATCTAATTCGTTATTGATTTTCTTATATCTATGACGATTGACTATTGCTTACACTGCAAACTCACTTTACTAGTTTAAGCTCACTTAGGGTTGATTTTTTTCCCTGTTTTATATATCGCGATTTTTTCACCAATTCAATATTATTTTGGCACAATATGTTATAAAGTTTACCAATAAATAACTAGTTATATTAACTACTCACATTTAAGTGATAGTCTTTTGTAACAACGCGCGTCTGGCGTATAACAAAATTAAGTCTGTATCTGCATGAGTTTTTACAACCAACGGTCGATGCCACGGGTGAGATTCTTCCGAGGGTATCACCAGCCAAATCAGTACTTTTGTGCTGACATGAATTATCTGATATGGTAATTTATAAATTAACTGTTTACAAAATTTAGAATTTTTGAAATACTAAGGCTTTTCTACCTCAGGCATAGATTACCTTAGCTGGATTTGGCAAAACTTTAAGAAATTTTGGTCCTCAATGCTCTTCAACTTCGTACTTTATTTGGCCTTTTTAACTATTTGGATTCAAGCGTCACTGATGAGTCTTTTGTAGACGAAACGCACGTCTGGCGTATATACAAAATTTAGTCCTGGTATCTATGATGAGTTTACTTAAATATTTGGGTTTTTTGTAATTAATAATTTCAGCCTTTCGAGTATGGACGTAAACATGTTGTCAGATCATCTCTCATACATAACTCCAGATGGTTACTTGGAATTGTTGATAACGGGGGATATCTCAGTTTTTGAAAACTAACTACAGCACTGTTTTAGACAATGTAGCAGTGATACAATACCGCACTTCAGTTCTAAATAAACCACAACATCATACAAATAAGGTAACCTGAAATAATGATATATACAATTGTTTAAACTTATTTTACCTCAGATATCATTTTCTATATAAATAGGTACACAATATGTTTACTATTTTTCAAATTACAAGCGTTGAACTATTTGACCGGTCAATAGTTTCCAAATATTAGACATATAGTTCCCAACTATTGACCAATAGTTTCCAACTATTAGACGTTGATGAAACTATATGACCGCAAGCGTCATCCTATTTCTCGGAATTTCCGAATTTCAAACGCAATTACGGGATTTGAGGATTTTCAAAAGATACTAATGACAAAAACACTTTATAGATTTTGTGCGTCCAAGGCATTATACTTGGCAATCACGCCACATCTTCATTTGTATATGTCTTGCCAATGACCAGGTACCATTTGTAATTTTCAGCACATTACTTCATCTAGCGTTTCTCTTCACAAAATTGCAATGCAAATAATCAAATTAATTAAATATCAAGCTTGATATCAGTATGGAGAATTTCTTTAAAGCTCATAGTTCCAATATTCAACAAGTGGTAATATAATAAATGATAACCATTTTGATATGTATCTGTTTGCGTTTACTTTTTAAATGAAGGCACAAATACAATGCATCAAATTTGAATTGCAAAACCAAGTGAACGATAAAATAATCAGTAGAAGAAGTACTTACCATATAATAAAAAGACGGAATTCAGGTTATTCAGAAAAAATTTGAACAGACTTGTCGTAGCTATGACACAAGGATAAAATTGTTGTTCGCCTTCAAGGTATAGGTAATTAAAATCAAACATAATAAAAACAAAAATAAAAAAAACTAAATGAAAACTGAGAAATACTATCTATAACCCCTTCCCACAAAGAAAAAAAAGACAACATTTACAAACTTAGATGTTCCAATCCTGTTTGTCTAGTGGCTCCTAACATGACGATCAAGTGAATTATTAAGGGCGATTTAGTGAAAAGGCAAAGAAGAAGACATTACTAAAAATATCAGTTTGTTAGATAAATGTGACAGATATGCATAGGACCCTTAAATACGCAAATATTCCTTCAGATATTTTATTGTATACAAGTATCATTTCAGATGGAATTTCGCGATACGAAAGATTGTGCTTGGTTACCAATCAAAACTTTGATGTGGGAGAAGGAAAAGAGAAGATGGAGCACCGTTGGATATTCGCAACATTCAGGAAGCCTTCTGACGCTGACAGAAATTTTTCCGAACTCTAGGATGGGATTTAATAAACGAAAATTCTTGGTTGGCACATTACCTGTAAGTCATTTATCAGTGATAAAATATTTTTCATTTGTTTCAAACTTTTTTTTTTAACTAATCATTGTAAAAATCCTCAACCGTCTTATATTTTGATATAGCACACAAATGGTCTAGAGCTGAATATGAGTACGGTTATTTTAAGCTACCATTTTCGTGCTTATACTTTTTCTAGAACATCTGCTATTAAGAAAAAAATATAAAGACGTTAAGTTTATAAAGGATCGAGACAATGATATTTTACGCCGCACAGGAACTAAATTTAGTCTTAAGCCGGGTTTAGAAACATCATATCTGAGTATATCATTAAGGAATTGCAAATTAAGTAATCAACATGATAGTGACTTCTCGTCAAACAATGTTAACATTCCTATGCAAAGACTTTAAAAAAAAAAGATCATTGAATCTTCTTGTAAATATCGATTTTTGATTGTGTACCGTACCTGTTACTGACTTCAATGGTGAGTCATGCATAAGTTTTCAGTTACTTACAAAATGTGGCATACATCATTAGACTTCGATTTTCCAGATTTTATATGAAAAAAGAGCTGATACTTCAGTACAAAAGACGGAACTGAACATAACAATGCATAGATACTACTCTTAAGTATTTTGATCTGAGCGTCACAGACGAGTCTTATATGAACGAAAGCGCGTCTGGCGTATTAAATTATAATCCTGGCACCTTTGATAACTTTTTTCCTAAAAGTTATTTAGCTTGTGAAATTTAAAATTAGAAATTTTACCTTTAATAGTGGGATCCCTTTGTCATCTTTAATGAGAAAAGAAACGAATATACAGGATTTACTATGGACCTACTACATCATCTTGCATTAGCCCTGAACTTTACGTACGTATTTGGTTTTTTTTCTAATTTTGAAGTGACATCGATACTCTTGAAGGACCATGCGGTTGTGTATTGTAAGGTCATGAAAATGTGCAAGGACCCCCCCCCCCCCCAATACATATACGAATTTGCAAGAACTTGATATTGGTGCAAAGAAGCATTGATGGAGATATCCCAAGTTAAGGATACTATGATATTGCTGAAAAGTATATGACTTGGGTTTTTTATTACACACAAACTGTTTTCTTCTTAACCAGTTGATAATGATCAACTATACCGGACAAATTTGACAGCTTTCATTGCAATTTTAAAAAAATCTTGACATTGTATGAATTTGTCTCATAAGGTTCTTAATTTTTCTTGACAAGTGTCTTGACAGTATGAACATTGTCTTAAAATTTCTCGACACTTCCTGTATCATCTGATAAGAGTCTGGATTAGTCTCGACCAATTCTTGACTGTCTTAAATTTGTCTCGATCTGTCTTGACATATTCTTGACATTCTTAATAATGTCTCGATCTGTCTTGACACATTCTTGACATTCTTAATAATGCCTGAATATGTCTTGACAATTCTTGACATTCTAAATATTGTCTGAATGTGTCTCGACACATTGTTGACAGTCTTAAATATGTCTTGACACTATCTCAACAGTATAAATTTCGCCTAAAAATGTGAACAGACTTATTCTGCACTGTTTGTGACATTATTTTGCTGTTATATATTTATTATTGCTAAACTAAATTTTGAAGAATCAAGGATTAATTTTGTGTAGTAAGATACCCTTTTAGTGCAACTTAGTTGGAATACTCTAAATAATCCCCCATGTAGTTTAATTTTGATTTATTTTTATTAAACGTTTATTAATTGTTTTCACTTGGAATATAAGTTGAAGTTGCTAACAAACAGCATTTAGATTTTTGCCATTCGCAAAACTGCCAGTAAAATTTGCTTTACTAAAATAGGTGTCTATAAGGTAGTTTTAAAATGTGACCATGCGTCTCTTTTGGACCCCAAAATTCATCTTTTGGGTCTGTGTGGCTGAAATAAGAGGGGATGGGCTTTTGTGAAGATCGAAGAATTAGTTCCCATCTTGATTCAAAAACCTTGTTAATTTTTAGGACAACCAAAAAAACATTTTTTATTCCAATTTGAGTGTTGAATTTTATAAATTTTTAACAAAAATAAATATTTTTGATAACTGACCTTCCGGAAAAGAAAAAAAAATATTAAGATCTATATTATGCATGTCTGTTTGGGATCCATTTCATAAGACCAATGATTTCTATAGAAAATGGACCCATTATAAATACATTTTTTTTATTATTCCTGGGGTAGATAATACTTTTCTTTTAATCTTTGGGAAATATTCAATTTTCAATTCATTTTTTTCATCAAAATGATGATTTTCATTTTCGTCTATGAACAAACTTTTTAAATTGTAGTGGCATAGTCGGTCAATTGATAAGTGGTATGGCTTATTACAGGTAAAGCAGTAATTTCTATTTGACAGTTGCGTGTACTCTGGGGGTGTGGAATACCTTAATTTTATGTGGAACATCCTGTCCATGTGTAATACTTAATATATATTCCAACAGATGACATTACACAATTTTTCTTCTGTTAAATGAATGATTTGTATATCATCATAATTTGCTATTAATATATAAATCACATTTTGGTACACTATTTTTTTTACCATATAAAAATTTAATATTATGAATGTAGAATAAAATATGTCTACAGTATGATTGGTTTTAATCATTTAATTTATACGATCTAGGAATCAAAATTTGTAATCATTTAAAAACTCAATTGTTTTATATCAACACATCCAAATTTAAATTATTTTAAACATTAGATTTAAACTCAGAACTGTCAAGTAAATTTAAGACACAATTCAAAATGTTCAGAATATGTCAAGCCATACTGAGAAAAAAAAAGAATGTCGAGAACATGTTTAGAAATTTCAAGACAGTATTTCAATGTCAAGAATTTGTCAAGAAATTTTAAGACCATATTCAGAATGTCAAGAATATGCCAAGTAATTTTCATACAAATTTGATATAAATGAGAATTTGTCAAAAAAAATAAGACACAAGTCATACTTTTGGAGAATGTCGAGTAAACGTTCATGCAAATCAAGACAAAAACTGTACTTCGGTCAACGCTTTTACACCCCAATAAATTTACAAAAAGAAGCATTCAATTCTTAAATGGATCTTTTTCTGATATTGCAACAAATTGGTGACATTCAATTAAAGTTTATAACAAGCAAATTTCCGATGGATGTACTAGCAGTAAGATGATACCCACATACGTTCATAGTTGTGTTGATAAATAACGCGCCTGCATGTTTAAATTAAATAACACAAAAACTGATTATTGATTCATATCGATTGTTTTTCTCTTATATTTTACTAGTATGTGTTTACCTTGGTTTTTGGTTTGTAACAAAGATTTGTCTCAATCGATTAATGACTTTTAAAGGGCAAAAAAAATGTTGCCTTTATATTTGATAATTGTATATATATCGGTAACGTCGTCTGATTGTGTCATTTTCCCTTTGGTGACAGTTAAGGTGAACGTGGATTAACATGACGGGTTATGTATGTGTAGCAGTAATCGCATCCAGTCTAATTACATTTGGGATTGATGTAATTCTCACAATATTTTTATATATCTCGAATGCAAATTTCTTAATGAATATACGATATGCGAACATCGATAAACTACAGTTGTCTCTTATTCCTACAAGCATCCAGTTAAAGATTTGTCTGAAAACATTGTTATTTCACCAACTTTAAATTCTTGCAGAAGCGTATTCGATGCAGATGATCAGCATGGGTATGGAGGCTGCGTACACAATATTATGTTACTGGTCCAATGCTCTTAAATATGTACTGATGCACTCTGGTTTTGTTTTTCTTGTTATGCCATTTTTATAGCTAAACCTGTAAATAGTGAAATATTTTGCTTATTTGATGTCTTGTCTGTAGAATACCAGTAGAAGGTTATTCTATAAAACATTTGTGACACTAAAATTCATATTCATTATATGTATCGCATCTTATTATCGACAAAATAATTACATTAACTTGTTCTTGTAAAATTTGTGCAATTAATTCTTAGTTCTTCATCAAGGTTCAAATTTGTTTTTCATAGTTTCAAACAGGTCAGTTGATTAACAAATGCCCCTACAATAACAAATCTGTTAATTTTTCAACTGTATTCTTTATGTTGTTCAACATTTCAAAATACATTTCAGATATGAGATAACACAACCCCTTGATGGAAAATGGGGTGCTCAGATGGAAAATGGATCATGGAACGGTTTGATAGGTCAGCTTGAACGACGGGTAAGAAAAGTTGGGATCATTTTGTGTATTAAGAAATTTCAGGTACTATTATTTTATTTTAAAAACTGTTTCCAAATTTTTTTTATCGCTAGTTGATAATCGCGATTCAAATAGGGGTGGATTTTTAATGATATACTTTGTATATGCTTTTTATATGCGAGTTTAAATTCATTTGGCTTCCGCATGTGATAAAATTCAATGTATTATATGAATAAAGATATAAAATTTTTGCGACTTGATATATAGAATCGTTAAGAATAACATTTTTTTTTACATAGGAAAACATACATGTGAATGTATCAAGTGTAAGAAATATCACATAGAAAATACTGACAAACGGCAATGTCATTAATGCACGGATTATAAATACTCTGTAAGTCATGAGACACCTGTATTTATGGAATAAATTTTAAATCATAAAAAAGACGGCTTCAGGTTATTTCTCATTTTCATATACCAAACAGGTAAATGTTAATGCACGACATACAAAGACAACACAAAAACATTAACACAGAAAAAAATCCGACTACCCATAACGATACTGAAAAAAAGTTTACATAAAATTTAATCTAAAAAATAACCATAAAAGTCCTTATACACGGAGATGGTGCTGTGCGGTAACACATATTTTTTTTATAACGAATAAATAAAACAGATGAAGGTTAGAAGGACAATTTGTATCAGAACTCAGCTGTAGTTGAATTCATATGTTCATAAAAGAGGGACGAAAGATACCAAAGGGACAGTCAAACTCATAAATCTAAAACAAACTGACAACGCCATGGCTAAAAATGAAAAAGACAAACAGAAAAACAATAGTACACATGACACAACATAGAAAACTAAAGAATAAACAACACGAACCCCAACAAAAACTAGGGGTGATCATAATTTATTGTATCAAACCGAATGAGTATTATATTTATTATTTCAGGATGTAGATCTAGTGGCAGCCCCTGTGGCTGTTCAAATCAGTAGGGAAAATGTTGTCGATTTCACAATTCCCTATTACTATGACTCTCCAGCTATTTTGTTGAAAAAAACCTGATCCGAATGCAAAGAAATGGAGAACATTAATAGATCCTTTAAGCGAATATGTAATTTTGTGTATATTCATATTCCTTCCAGTTATCTCACTTTTTTTGTTTTTCTTCGAAAAATATACGCCATACTATAGAAGAATAGAAAACAGAGATAAAGCACGAGGACTGCATCATTTCTCCGACTCTTTGTGGTATGTGTATGGTGCGTTGTTAACACAAGGTAACTACACCTTTAATGAAAGTAGGACATATATCTTCCTTTATAAAATTTATTATTCTCAATTTATATATAAAGCGATATAGTGTTAAAATTTTATACCTTCATGTTCGTTGGTATGATTTTTGAAATTATGAAATACATTGTAGCTTGATTGTTGTGGTTAGATTTATTCTCTTATCAAACAGATTACTCGATTGAATGCTGTATGTCTTTAGACAAGTATAATTTGCATATTCTGGACGAACACAAATGTGAAATGAATAGAAATGTAATAAAAGAAGGTTGACCGAGATGAAGGGTTTGGATTTTGAATCCACAGAAAAATTACAGTATGTCTAGATCTGATATTAGCAAAAGTAGTTGCCGTGCAACATGCTACATTCAATTCCCTGAAAAACAGTACGAGTTACTTACGGATAAGGTGTCTCTTTCGCTTACCGTTACTACCGAACATGGCTACGTATTTTCAAAGCTCGCATAGCCAGATGGAGATCCCTTGCTAGCATAACAAGAGTATTATTTTAAATTTTGGTTTCTTGTGTATAATTTGGAGTTTATATGGTGTTCATTATCACTGAACTAGTATATGTGTTTGTTAAGGGGCCAGCTGGAGGATGCCTCCGGGTGCGGTAATTTCCCGCTACATTGAAGACCTTTGTGTGACCTTCTGCTATTGTCTGTTCTGTGGTCGGGTTGTTGTCTCTTTGACATTTTCCCCATTTACATTCTCAATTTTATGAGTAAACGTATTTCTATACACAAGTAAATCATTTTGTTTGTTTTAATGAATACTCGATGATATTTAAACAAGGTTTAATACATAATATTGCTCATAACAAAAACTGTTTAAATTTAGTATGGATTATTTTCACAGTGTAGTAAACCAGATTACATCATACTCTTGATATTGATTTGCCAGATTATAATACTGTTGCCATGTCTTAATGTTATTGCATCGTTTCATGGTAGTTGAATAACAAAGGAGAAGGCAACTTTATGCTTCTTTACTAATAGCAAAACAAACTAACTATTTATCATCATGTGTACCTGATCATACTACGGTTGCATTTTTAAAAATTGTTTCGGAATAATAGGACAATAACTTTCCTTGACTTTTTGTACCATGATATCTTGTAAACGCTGCTTTTTCTTACATCAAACGTCTAAATCAAGACGACAGTTGTTTGTTTACTCGTGTTCAAATCGCGCATATCGATTATGAAAAAAACAAGGTACCAAACATAAACCCTGACTATTGCATGAGTTTAAAAAAAGGAGAAGAACGGATGTGTCAACAGAGTGCGTTGGCAGGGTAAGCGTTCCTATATTGGTATGTATCACCCGCAATGCGATTTCGCACTTTATCTAAGAATAAATATATGGTGCAGAAAAATTGGTACCGTCAATGCTATAATTATGGATTTGTTTTCCGTATTTTCTAACATAGGTGGTGAACATATGGCAGGTTCCTCTTCAGGTCGTACGTTATTAAGCTGCTGGTGGATATTTTGCATAATAATGATGGCAACATACAGTGGCAACCTTGTGGCCTTCCTTACTGTAACAAAAGAAAAACTGCCTTTCTCTAATATTGCTGGACTTGTCGAACAAAGCAGTTATAAATGGGGAACACACGAGGGCACTGTATTTGAAACAATTTTCAAGGTAAACAATGCAAAATATAAAAAAGAAGAGATTTTGCACAATGATTTGTACTTTTTTATACATAAATATAGTTTTTAGATACTTTCTTATAGAATAAATCCCACTATCAAAATGATTGCACATATATAGATTTTACACTAGATTACAAGTAGTCTGTTTCCCGGCCGTTATTGAAATTCTTGTATATTCCGAAGGCATACTGAATGTTTTACGGAGGGGACCAACCTAGATTACAAGCCACATATAGACAAATGCAACGCGGCATTTCCATTGCATCTCTGAATCCTACAAATATATCAAATATTCAAATAGCTAAAAGGATAAGCAAAAGAAGAACTATTAAAACGTTCAAATGGCACCAAATGGTCAGTCGGTTTCTTTTTGGTTTTAATGCCTTTAACTGTAAAATTTTACTCATTTATCTGCGTTGATGCCTTGAAAAGTATTATAATATATATATATATACTAACATTTGAATAACTGGACATAACAATCTACAAACGAGGTGACATGTTAGTTAATTTCTTACTAGAGTTGTTACCCTTTAATGATTTTGTCTATAATTGTTTTGTTTTTGTTTGTTTTTTGTCTTCGCATTGTGTTCAAAAGGTACAAATGACTAACTTAAAACGTTCAAACCAAACAATGATAAGCAAACCCAGATCTACAAATAGGTTAGCATAGATACAATTTCTAGTTGTATGCAATTAGTCAAGAGTATGACATTCGTTCAGTTGGTCGAGATAGTCAACGCTTGATTTTGTCAGGTATCATGGAATCCCTCTGCTGTGAATTTGGCATAACATTCGATAGATTAACATTCTTCTACTCTTAGACGTTATTAGCCTAACATGATGATTTTTATCTTTTTGTGTCTTGTGCAAAACATAAAAAACTGTGAAAAACTGTAAAAGCAAATGATTAGCAATAGAGGGTAGAAAAAAAGAAGAAACCAGTCTTTTTTTTTTTATAAAATTCGTCGCAGAATCAAATTAAAACAGATAACGTCTAAGCTATTATGCAATTTCTTAACAATCTATCATAGATCAAATTTATTCGTTCAGTGTATGTTTACTTGATTTTGTTCATATATCTTTTTAACGGATTAAGCCATTTCGATTTTATACGGAGTCTTTTTATGTTGTGAATTTGCACTATTATTTCATGTTAGGGTAAAGAATTGCGCCTGTTAAAATTTTAAACTCGCTGCCTTTGTTTGTACTTTTTGTACTGGGCACGTGGTTGTTGTTTGTTGATGTATTTTTAAGGGTTTTTCGATCCCGTTTTTATACAGATCAGACCGTTGGTTTTCCTGTTTGAATGGTTTTACATTAGTCAATTTTGGGGCTTTTTAATCTTTTGGTTCGGTGTGAGCCAATGATACGTGTTGAATCCGGTACTTTGACCAATAATGATTCACTTTAACAAATTGTGACTTGGATTGGGAGTAGTCTCATTGACACTCATACAACATTTTCTCATATTTATTAGAAAAAAAACCCAATATCGACTTACCAAAACTACAGATATCCCATGCATATGACATACCCTTTCGAGACCAAACTACCATACATCCAATGTACAGTGTGAATTATTTAAAATACTAGACAGTACATCAGAATCATATCAAAAACCGAAATTGTCGAGAGAAGAAAAGTTATCCAACCTATAACCACAATGCATGGTTCAGATAGCCTGACGGGATATTTTATTATGTATAAAGATAAACCATAAAATGAAAACAAACGTTTATTCTATCTCTAGGCATACATTTTCTTCTCCTTATTTGGAATACAACTTTTCAGAATTGTTCCTTTTCTTATTATTTTTGCTGAACTTCATTTTTGATTTGGCCTTCTGAAAATATAAATGTACTTGCTAAAACACTTTTTGTCGTGCTTCAAGAGATCAGTTAATGTTGTTTTGTAAGTTCTTTTTTCTTATATTAACAGACATCTACTCAGCCAGATAATGTAAAGTTTTGGAACGGAGTAGTTGCCTACAACAAAACAAACCCAAGTATTCTAAGTACGGATCCTAATGTTCAAATACGGCTTGTAATGGAGGGAGATTACGCTTATGTTGGTGACCGAACTGCGATGGAATTAGCTATGGATAATAATTGTCATCTGGCAATGGTTCTATCGGATTTATTGGCAATGCATTTCGCAATAGCACTTCCTAACAAATCTCCATTCACTAAGATTTTTTCTGACGAGTAAGTAACTTTTATAGATAAAGTTCGAATTCTGATAACTCTAAAGTAATTGTTTTGAAATGCAAACCATTTTCCTAGTTTAGTTTAAAGGATTTTAGTCTTTATGTTAATAATAATAATGTAGTCAGCTAGTCCATAGCTCGTTGCAGGACTTATGAAATAAATTCTATATTTCCAATCTGATTACTTCCGAAATTATTACATGTATTAGGAAACTAAGCTTCATAATCTCCCAGGAAGAGTTGACCTTCGATGACTCTCAGATATTACAATTTGAGCGTTGTTTGTGATAATCAATCCTCGGACACACTCAAATGAATAAAGTAGTACAATTAAATAGAGATTAATACATGGCCTGTTCCATATCGGCTCGGGTATCAGCCCGAGACGTAGTCGAGGTGCTGATACGGGTCAAGAGTTATATTATCATTATTACTCCATATAGTTATAAGAAGAAGTGGTGTGAGTGCCAATGAGACAACTCGCCATCCAAATAACAATTTATAAAAGTAAACCATTATAGGTCAATGTACGGCCTTCAACAAGGAGCCTTGGCCCCCACCAAACAACAAGCTATAAAGGACCCCAAAATACTAGTGTAAAATCATTCATCCATGTTTGTACACTATAAAATGATACATAATAATGTCAATCAATTTGTTAGCAAGTATTAAACTATCTTCCAAAAGTTACCGTAAATTTTGACGTCGTCATAAAAAATATTTTACGTCACAATGGAAAAGTAAAAAACCGATACCGGAAACACCAGAAGTAATTTGCACGAGAGGCACTATTATGGGTTTTGTGAACGAGCCCGGGTGGGAAATTATGGCTTGTGTACTTCCGCTTATCACACATATGCAAAAGTTATCGTATCAATGCTAAGTATATGATAAATAGAGATTAATGGCCTTTTCCATATTGGCCTGGGTATCATCCAGAGACCCCCATATCAGCCCGAGACGGAGTTGAGGTGCTAATATGGGTCGAGGGATGATACCCAGGCCGATATGGAAAAGGACATGTATTAATCGCTTTATCATATACTTCCGACAATAGTTTTTATGTAAGGCAAATAAACAAATGCAATAACTAAAAAAAAATCAAAAAAGTTATAAAGAAGTTAAATTATGAATCAAACAAATACACTATGATTGCCTAACAATAACATCACCGCCTTCATATTTATTAATGTTACTATTTCCTTTTTAGGCATTTTGAAACATTAAAAATTTGGAAGAGTTTTATGATCATTATTTCTCCATGTATGTTGTACTATAAAATGATTCATAATTGTCAATGGCATTTGCTAGCATGTAAAAAACTGTCATAACAAAATTGCCCGTAAATTTTGATTTCGTCATAAAAATACCTGACGTCACAATGGAAAAGTAACAACCGATACCGGAAATATCGAAAGTAACTTGCACGAGATGCACTGTTATAGATTTTGTGCACGAGATGCCCCTGATATGGGTTAACAGCCCGGGTGGGAAATTATGACTTGTGTACTTCCGCTCATTACACATATGCAAAAGATATCATATTAATGCTAAGTATATGATAAATTGTTTAAATGAATCTGGCTTTCTTTTTTTCCCCATTAAACCCTCCAAGTATATATATATACATATTCTTCACCTTTGGAATTTCAGAGTTGTGCCAGTTTATATCATAAAATTACTATTTTTATTTTTGCATATCTGTGCAGTCCTTGCGTCGTGTTTGTAAATTTTGTGCCAGAGTCTCTGATCTTCGCTTAAATTTTTTGGTATAAAATCAAGATTGTGATAGTATTATATAATTAGAATAGATTGACATGATTCATTTTACATTGTGGCCATACTGATGAAGGATATCTTTTATCCGAAATATCTATAGTTAAATTTGTTTATGTTATTGTTATTTTTTGCTGATGTTGTACCATTTTAGACTGGGTATATACAATATTTTGTAGTGTACTGTATTGTAATTATATGATCCATCGCCCCGTAAGATTTATTGTTGGCTATTTTATATCTAAAAATATATCTTCCCATTGGCATGTAGATGAATATTAAAAATTATTGAAATGTACGTTACTTTAAACTATCTTTTTAAAATAAATTACATCAACGTTAAACAAAGGGCCATTACCTCATTTTACACAAGGTCGAAACTTTAGATAAATGCTACAGTCGGTCAAAATATAGGATGGTCTAAAATTATGAATATATTTTGATTTCAGAATGCATGCCATATTTGAAAACGGACTATTACAGAAGTGGAAGTTAGAACATTGGCCGAAACATGGAATTTGCGACAATATTCCACGCAAAGAATCTACACCGATAACCCTCATAGATATACATAGTTCCTTTTACGTGGTAGCCTTTGGTGTTTTCATCGCTTCTAGTTTTCTTATATGTGAATGTTTTAAATGGAGATATCAAAGAAAGAGATTGATGCAAGACAAAGGAAAACAAACACCACATGAAACTGAGATAGTAAGGATGAAATCAAGTCTTGAAGACTATATGATATACTAAAGGACTTTTTATCAAATCAAATTTCATTTCAAAATAACGTTAACTTTTAAAAACGTTAATTGTGTTAATGTAAAAATTATATTACTGTGAATTAGTATTAAACAGTTTTAATAGGGTTTAATGTAGAGGAAAGATTAAAGGAATAGTTTATTTTTATGTTCAAGCTTTACGGTATGTTGTAATTGAATTAACAATTTAGATGACAATTGGTCCTGGACAATTAACTAAGATGACAAATGTCTTTGGTAATAAATTGTGTAAAAACATAGATTACACAAGTAATTATAATCCTGGTATATTGATAACTATTTAGACAATGGGTTGCTCTAAAAAGTTAGATAGCGAGTGTAGTTGGCAATGAAATTATCATTTTATGTTCTAGTCTTACTCTGCTGCATACGTAAATGTTTAATGTAATTGTCTCATCATCCTTTCGGTATAGAATATGACTAAGATGTCAAACCTTTTGTGCAATGAATTGTATTAAACTTAAATATTCAAAGTCACATAGAATAAGTTGTATATAAAAATTAAATTATCAATGTCTGAGCTTAAATTAAGTTTTCATAGATGTAATTTTTTATCTGTTCTATTGTTAACAAATGTGTGTATTTGTCTCAAAAGCCTTTCGGTTTGAGTATACCTGATCAAGATTATCAAGATACACGTGGCATCTAAACTGTACTATGCAGCTAACATCATTTTTTATATGTTTGGTGTTCATTACGATAAATGTCTAAAAAGTAAAAACACAAAAATATGGAACTCCGAGGAAAATCCAAAACGGAAAGTCCCTAATCAAATGGCTAAATCAAATCATAAAACACATCGAACGAATGGACAACAACTGTCATATTCCTGACATGGTGCAGACATTTTCAATGTAGAAAATGATGAATTGAATCTGGTTATATAGCGCTAAACTTCTCACACGTGTGACAGTCGCTTCAAATTTCGTTATATTTACTACAAAACAGACATAATAGTATAGGTAAAATCGCCAAAATAGGGGTACAGCTGTCATTACTGTTTCACAATCTCAAATAGAACAAAAACAAACATATATCTAACAAAGAAGCCCAAAAAGCCTCTATCAAATTCAACAACCACATTCATTGCTAAGAGTCGCGTGTTTGCAGGATGTAAACGTCAATATAAAATAATTTTGTCGTTCAAAGTACTTTCAAAATTATAATTTCACATGAGTATTGATTGTATACAGGGTTGACAATTAAAATTTTACATAGCACCCTTACTATACTCTTTAATCTTGAAAAAGTATTAAAAGATAAGACTTTTCACAAGTATTCCTCATTCCATACAATAAGGAATGGCAAACGTAAATACAAATATTTTGTCTAAGGGAGGGACAAATCCTACTCTTATTCTCACAAAAAATAATCTTGTCTTGATTAGCAACATATTTGAAACGTGTTGATGATCATTTATTTAGTCAACAAACAATCGGCATTCAAATGGGAATCAACCGTGTCCCTCTTCTTGCCGACTTATTTCTTTATTCATTGAGGCGTCATACATAAACTTCTTAGAAAGAAAGAAAATAAGTTAGCGTATCCTTTAACGTTGCTTTCCTCTACATAGATGATGTTCTCTTACTTGATTTGATAACTATGTTGAACGTATCAACCCCATCGAACCTGAGATAGGGTATACGCAAGATCAGTTAAAGTATGCTACTCCAGGGCTTGTATTTACTATCATGATTCCATTGATAGATGGGTTGCCGCTCCAGGGATCCTACATTTGTATCAAATCTGGGAATCCAAGTGGTGTAGTTGAATTTATCTGTTCGTTAATTTTACGTGCAAGTTGGTTAATTACCGTGGATAAGTTCCGATATATCGTAGCTACAACCAAGTCCACTGAATGTGACCTACCGAATTAGACTTATTTCCGTGTTTCTACTAACATGACCAACACGTCGGGTGTCACATGTGGATCGGTATCTACTTACCATTCTTGAGCACCTGAGATTACCCACAGTTTTTGGTAGATTTTGGGTTGCTCAGTATTTTGTTTCCTGCATTATGTTTTGTAGAGTATTGTCCAGTGACCCGGCCAACCAACCAAGATGGCCTTTATGACGTAAACAGCATCACATTGTGTTGAAAATCTAATATTTTGCAATATTTATAGATAAAAAACCTCCCTTATACAATTTTACGATTGACGGTTTACTAACACATTGTGACTTCGCTCATTACTTCTTTTATAAAATTATGATTTCAATAACAATGTCTGTTCGCTCCTCACTTGTGATGTCACTATGACACCATTAAAATGCCTCATTTGACGCATTTGACCTCAAATGGCCATTTTTAAATGTAAAATATATATTAATGAGGAACAGCTTTTCCCAAAAAGGTATTTTACACAACTTTACATCTTTATAAAAAAAACTTAGTAGCAGAACATATATACTTGGGTAAAGCTTTTGCTCATACATAATTGAGTATGTCAAGATTTCAAAATGTTGGCATAGGTGCTGTTTTTCACTTAATGTAAGAAGTTTTAAGCCTTTTTGTCGATGTATTTCAAATTGAAGAAATATAAATATTGGTTACCGACTGATATTCTAGAGTCTTATGACATTCAGAAAAATGTCATATGGAAGATTTACAATACTTTTTGATTTTCAAAATCAAGGGACCTTTTATGGGAAAGATAAAAAAAAATCTGTTTTGAAATAAATTTCTACCGTGCATGTCTTTACACCACATTTTTTACAATAAAAACATTGTCATAAAGCCATTTTTAAATAGGATAATCACATTTTACCCCCAAAAAAGCAGTTCTTTCGAATATAAAAATTGGGATGTGGTTTGCTAACAAGGCAACATGATACCAAACAAAAACATCGCTACTCCACATTTAAAATGAATTTCCAGATTCGCACTTTCAATACACTGTCATTCAGACCATCCTAATTTCTTATCTGACATTCCTTTATTTGATTTGGTAGTGTATAAGGTTCATTTTTCAGAAGTCAGATAAGCAATTTTATTGGTGTGAACTGAGTATATTAATTGCAAGGCGTTAGAATTAAGTAAAATGTTTATATATAAGTTCGTACTTTTTGCGCTCTGTGTGTTTGAGGCGGAGGGTGGTATGTCAGATATCTCTTCACGATTATTGGAACTTGAAAACATCGTGAAATCCCAAAATTCAAGGATAATTCAATTGGAAGAAAACGTAGAAACTTTCCGACAAAATAATACACAACTCGGTGAGATTATTGAAGGCCAAAAGGAACAACTCAAAAGTTTGGAACGGCGTGGTGATCAACAGAGATCAGACCAACAGGACAATATAGTCAAGCAGTTAACGAGAGGTACATGACCACTAAAGACAATATAAAAGTTAAAAGAATAAAAAAGAAATAAAATTACATTAAAGGCATATACTGTATATTAAAACATAGGAAATAAATATACCGGTTTGAAAATGAAGATTTGGTTAATTACAACATACACGCAACATGGGTGGTCGAGTGAAATAGTGTGCTTTTATCGTTTAAATTAATCTTAAATTGTTTTAACTATCCCCGTTTCCTTGTGTCCGTCCCTTAATCAGTTTTCAGAATAACCGCAGTTTAATATTTTGAAATAGACTAAAGCTTTTTCAACAACCTTTCATGTTGACATAAGGAGGAATGGGATAATGTGATCCCTTTACATATAATGTCTTTACTTCTTTGCTTCACTGATGTATTCGTGATCTATGAGCATAGATAGATATATTGGAAAAAGTAATTTTTGTTATCTGATAATTTGTTGACCATAATGGACTTTATGTGTCTAAGTATGGCCCACTTGTCGTTTCCATTGTCGGTGTGTTCATTGCATACGTGTATCTCAGGATTAATTTTTATTCTTCAGATTTTCATAAGGGTAACACTCAATCTCTGTTTCATAATATTTTTATTGGATGGTACCCATTGCTTGTAATCAACCCATAGTTTCAGCAATATGCTTATTGTGTTCATAATGTAGTTTACATATACATTTTGCATGAAACATTTACAATACTTATGACTCATTGCAATGCATACAGTCCCTAAAATTACAAAATATGCTGCGTCCTGGTCAGTACAATCTTCGCCCTTATCTTATTTAAAACATTTCAGAAACAAAACATACATGGTAGATCACTAACTTAAAATGAATTAATTTGTTTAAAAGTTTGTACCGTAGATTGCGTTAAAATCTTCAGACGAATACTTTCAGATTTGTTGACAGCTGCCCAACGAATGTTCTGCAAATATCTAACTTATTGCATACTATTACGTATTAAAATAAATATTTTGGCCACCGCCTTCATTTTTTCATACATAAACCGATCTAACTTTTGGGTCCTCATCAGATTCACAGTGTATTTTATTTTATTTTTTTAATTAAAACTTGAATATTTAAGCAGATTATCATTCTTTTAATGAAAATAGTATTATTTTGTCATTTTTTTAACTAATTTATTACTTCGTTTTTTCTGCGATATCGAAAACAGAAGTTATAACATATATCTACATAGATATTATAAGTTGCCATATGCAATTGATTTAATGAGATATTCACCATTTTCAGAAAGTCGTCTACTAAGCGCAAACCCTGGAGTAACTACTGTAGCTTTCCATGCTCGTCTGTCTAAGTCAGAAACGCCTGCGAAACATCATACTATTATATTTGACTTAATTAACACAAACAGTGGGAATGGATACAACAAGTTCTCAGGAGTGTTTACGGCACCCGTTGATGGTATTTACGTTTTTTCATATACTATTGTCCCAGAATGCAGTAGCTATGGTGCATTTGAACTTGTTTCTAATAACCAAATACAAGGCGTGGTTTTTCCTGAAGCTGCTAGCGGATGTGACTATACAGGATCCTCTACAGTATCCGTTGTTGAATTGGCACAAGGGGATGTCACATTCGTAAGAACTAGCTCAACATACACACCAGTTGGAACAATAGTAAGCAATATCAATATGTGGACATCTTTTGCAGGATGGAGGATCGGCGACAGAATGTAGAGAAACAAAATAAATTGTTAATCTTATCACTTATCTAGTTTAATTTCATTACCTTTCACACTTTAGTGAGTTATTTGGTTAAAGTTGTTTTCAGTATCACTACAACAACAATATATTAAAAAGGGAATTCAAAGTTACAGTTACATAGTAAAGAAAATTAAATATTTTTATGATTCAACAATAAAGCATTTTTCCACCAAACTTAAGCAGAGATTATTCGGAAATTGAAAAAAAAACGACTCTTGATTTCAATTCAAACAAGAAAACAAGAAGATCGTATTTACGGTGTAACTATTAGGTGAAAATAATAAATAATGATTGTATACGCAGTAGGGTATTCGTTCAATCATTATCGTAATAAGAATGCTGACGTGATACAATTTTGTGTATGATATAAAACTGCTATATAATCGTAAATATATACTAGTAATTGATATTGTTTAGTGTGTCTTAATATGTTGTGATGTTACAATATTGTTTCAGATAAAGGTGAATGTTGGTACCTATTAAAACGTTTACACCCGCTGCAATCGTTTGCACCTGTCATAAGTCAGGAAATTGATGTTCAGTAGTTGTCGTTTGTTGGTGTGGTTCATAAGTGTTTCTCATTTTTATATAGATTGCAGGTTTTCCCGTTTGAATGGTTTAATTGACGCTAGTAATTTTTTTGGTGACTGTGATAGCTTGTTGTTCGGTGAGCTAAGGCTCAATGTGGAAGACCGTACTTTGACCTATAATGGTTTACTTTTATAAGTTGTGACTTGAAAGGAGAGTTGTCTCATTGATACTCATACTACATCTTCTAATATCTATATACATGCTGACAGAGTTATTTAAAATGATATTATCTGTACCAACTATATTTCACCAGATGTACACTTCGACAGTCAATTTAAGTTAAGCCAAATTCGAGATAAAATATGACTATAAACGCTGACAGTATAAACATGAGGAGTTGTGGGGTGATTCAAAATGAGACAACTCTTCACCACAGTCTAAATGATGAGGATGAAAGTGAAAACTTTGAAATGGCTGCTGTTTAGTGGCAATTGGCGGACCAGGGTGACATCCGCTATTGCTTGCAATGGCAATTCTAGTTTATATGTGTGATTCCGTTAACCTTGCAGCGAAATATCAACTATAAATTTATACAAATGTATACACATTAACTTTGTCTTTCCCATCACATTTAATGAAGAGTAAAACGTTCATCATCTCTGACGTTAGATATATAACGGTATAACTAACATCTTATCTCGAGTGCATGAAGGGCTGATTTGAGCGGGAGACCTCTTTTTTTTTAAATTTTCACAATGACTGCATAAACCCATGTCAGAGAAGGTATTCAGCTAAGATATGAAAATAAAAATGTGGTATTATTGCTAATGAGACTAACATTCCAACTGAGACAAATGACATAGAAGTTTACAACTATGTCACCGCACAACATAAAACAAAGAGTACGAAAATGAAAACAGCACGTTAAAAATTTCTCTGAAAATCCATACCACACAATCATAATAAATGGCCACGAAATGGCAAATGTAAAACAATTGAAACGAACAATTTAGCAGCCTGGTTTATGTAAAAAAAAACAATGAACAAACCCAAATATGATAAACAACAAAAATGAACAACCAATAAAGTACAGATTGCTGACTCGCTCTTCTAGATTTATCTTTTTTATATACACTTAAGATAAACCAAAAGGCACGGAAGTAAATGATGTGTTTATACCTAAGAAGCTATATGGTCTGAAGGGATACATAAACATAATACATAAAATCATCTATCTGGTCCGAGAACATAATTAATTTCCCCTATCTGTCTATTATAACATAATGATTCATAAAAAAAATCCCACCTGCGCTTTTCTAACAAGATTTGGTGTACATAAAGTTTGGCATTAACCACAAAACATATCAAAAAATTAGAAAAATTCATCGCCTCATTTTCTCTTGGCAACACAAAACACAAGGACACCAGTATGGGTTAAGCCAGATAGCTTCCGAAAAGGGGAAATCCCACCTATGTTTACCTAACCCAATCACTCATTTCTGCTCAAAATATCAAAAAGAAATTTTACAGAAATTATCTTAGATGACCTTACATTCACATTAAAGCAAAAAAAGGGGAAAAATTCAAAGGAAAGGCAAAAAAAAAATTTAAGAAAAAATATACTGAAATTAAAGGGAACTATATTTGTGAAAATTGAAGGGGGATAATTGTGTTCCCGGACCATCTTGCATGATACAACCGTTGTTTTGTGTCTGAAGTTTTATGCAATAATCATAAATAGTATCTAAGATACAGCGCGACATGTAACCCCCCCCCCTTTTGTTTTTACAAAAAAACTCAATAGCTTTAAAATAAAATTTTGAAACATCACCAAAACGTATAAAGATCTTTAGATTAATATTATTCAGAAATATGTAAAGTTTTAAGCAAAACTCATAAATCGGTTTTGAGATACTGCGTGACATGTGCAAAAAAACACCACCAGCTTTATTGACAAAGTCCCGTAACTCAAAATGTTTTCATCTAATTTTCACCATAAAGTATACAGATCGTTTGACCATCATAAGAAACAACTATGATCAGTTTCATGAAATTTGGATGAGTTGTTCTCAAGCTATGGTACGACATGTTTACGCATGACAGACGGACAGACAGATAGACATACGAACGCTGGACATTTGTATACCATAATACTTCCCGTTAAATATTGACGGGCGTGTAAAAAAGAGAAAACTTTTAAACTGCCAAAATATGTTATCCATTTTTAGATGGTGATGTTCCCTTGTCACCATCTTACGGTGTTTATATATCTCAACTTGTACGATTCGCTCGTGTGTGTAACAATGTTTTAGATTTTAACGAGAGTATTACTGAAAAAATATTACACCAGGGTTTTCGATATCACAAACTAGTCAAAACGTTTACTAAATTTTATCATCGGTATAAGGACATCATTCGTAAATATAGCTCAACATGCAGACTTCTTATACGTTCAGGTATTTCACATCCAATTTTTTATGGAAATATTCTTTATAAAGTACAAAGGTGTCAGTATTCACCTCAAACACTAACAAAACATTTGAATAAACTTATTAAGAAGGGATATAGTTACGATACTGTTGTCAGGTCATTAAAGATTGTATATTTTGGCGTTAATATTGATTCACTTATTGGGTCTTTGCATCGGAACTAAACACATTTATTAAAAAACCAGGTGTTGGCATGACACGGGTTATGTTCTTCTCATATATGTTATGATGGTATGATACTAAACCCCTAACGGGAAGGATTGTGCCTGATGTTCATATGATGAAATCATAATCTTCCAGTCAATTTAATTGAAGTCTGGAGCTGGCATGTCAGTTAACTGCTAGTAGTCTGTTGTTATTTATGTATTATTGTCATTTTGTTTATTTTCTTTGGTTACATCTTCTGACATCAGACTCGGACTTCTCTTGAACTGAATTTTAATGTGCGTATTGTTATGCGTTTACTTTTCTACATTGGCTAGAGATATAGGGAGAGGGTTGAGATCTCACAAACATGTTTAATCCCGCCGCATTTTTGCGCATGTCCCAAGCCAGGAGCCTCTGGCCTTTGTTAGTCTTGTATTATTTTAATTTTAGTTTCTTGTGTACAATTTGGAAATTAGTATGGCGTTCATTATCACTGAACTAGTATATATTTGTTTAGGGGCCAGCTGAAGGACGCCTCCGGGTGCAGGAATTTCTCGCTACATTGAAGACCTGTTGGTGACCTTCTGCTGTTGTTTTTTTCTATGGTCGGGTTGTTGTCTCTTTGGCACGTTCCCCATTTCCATTCTCAATTTTACTTATTAGTTTACCTGTCATTCATGTTTGGACAGGGAATTGTTTAGTATTTTAAAAGTGTTAACGATTTATTTTAAACTTAGTAGTGAGCGCAGATAAATTGTATGTGTAATACGGTCAACGGCAATCGTGCTGTATCAGTCTTCATCGATGATATCGATGTCAGTAACAGTTGTAAAGGCTTTATGAAATGCATATCTGTATAACGTAGTGTCACTTAAACAAACATGTACTTGAGGTATATAATAAAGTGTGCATGATATGACTTTTTCTATGTAACACCATATCAACTCTAAAGCAATCTAAGAGCTTTTGAGATTATAATGTTTTTTTGGTGTGATACAGATGTGGTATTGAAAAAGCCATATGATATTCTCCATAGCATTTCAAGCAAGTTATAACAAGACACAACACTTTCCACATAGTTAAACGTATTATTTATATATATATATAACATTCTTATATGAAGATTAACATGTAATAATATCTTCTACAATTCCCAAATTATCATTTATTCGAGAGAAAACTAAAAATATTCTGCTGCATGGTATATTTTTCTCTACAGTGAAATACATAAATTATTAGACAATGAAGAAGTTTGTATACTGTACACATATAAAAGACATTTAAAAAGAAGTGCTTCCCGCAATTCGCCGTCTGCCCAAGTCATTTTCAATTACATTCCTTAGTTGACTTTGTTCTCAGTATAGTCTTAACTTAAATAAACAACATCTTAAGCTTAATAATACTACCTTACTACCGTAAGAAAATACAGCTTATTGAATTTACATAATATATATATATATAATACAAATATCCAATAGATAATATACAGCATAATATAACATTTATACACAAATTATACAAATCAATGAAGAATTAAGCGGAGTATGACATGTATACATATTAAACTAAAAATAGGCATATGAATAATTAACCATTACGTGCTTTTTCTGCAGAAAATAAATATTTTCCCAGGTTGTTTAGCTTTTTGACATTTCTCACAGATAACATATTCTCTAATTTAAAAAAAGATGGTTTCTCATAGTAAAAAGCAGAGCAACTGTCATTATCATCTTAAAATGACGTTAGTTACCATCAAGAATAAAGGCGACATCAGTTTATCGATAGCCAAATATCGTATAACGAGCTAAACTTGATGCTTGTTACAAGATATCAGTTTATGGACATTTTAAAGTGTCGTCACATCAATCGATAAATGCTTTAATATAAATTCAAGTCTGTCATTATCACGTTTTTTTTTTATATTCCTGACACTTACTACATGTACTCATTGATAGGAGGAGCTGCTTAAATTATAGGTATAGACTAAAATGGTTTGATTTGATTTTAAATTATAGGTATAGACTAAAATGATATGATTTTATTTCGATTTAAGTTGAGTTTATTTTATCTTACACAAGAGAATATACAAAAGATCAGGATATAATTAAAACTTTAGCAAACCTTTTATTAAGTAGTTTAAGAAGATAAGAAGTTGGCAATATCCTTTAACTCTAATTTCCGCTATAAAGATGATGTTTTTTCACTAAATAATTCAAAATTTGGTGACTATGTCAAACGCATCTATCCCATTGAACTAGAGATAAAGAATACAACAGATACAGTCAAGTCGGCCTCATATCTTGACTTACATCTAGAAATTGACAATGAGGGTCGATTGAAAACAAAAATTTACGACAAAAGGTATGATTTCAGCTTTCCAATTGTGAACTTTCCGTTTCTAAGTAGCAACATTCCAGCAGCACCTGCATACGATGTATATTTCTTCCAATTGATACGATATTCCGTGCTTGCATTTCCTATCATGAATTTCTTCTGCTCACAAATACGCTATTAAATCAAGAGTTCCAAGTTGAAATTGTCTCTTTGTAAATTTTACGGACGCCATCACGAGTTGGTTGACCGTTATTGAATAACCATTTCTCAAATGATATCGGATACGTTCCTTACGTCGTAACTACAATCCCCTTCCCTTTCATAAATGTGACCTACCGAATTAGACTATTTATCATAAGCAACACGGCGGGTGCCACATGTGGGGCAGGATCTACTTACCCTTCCGGAGCACCTGAGATCACCCCTAGTTTTTGGTGGGGTTCGTGTTGTTTATTCTTTAGTTTTCTATGTTGTGTCATGTGTACTATTGTTTGTCTGTTTGTCTTTTTTATTTTTAGCCATGGCTTTGTCAGTTTATTTTCGAATTATGAGTTTGACTGTCTCTCTGTATCTTTCGTCCATCTTTGCTTATCTAGATTAATGAACTTTGTTTCCCTTGAAAACAAAGTAAATGTATGGTCTGCACTATAGTGTTTAAAGCCTCTTGCAAGGTTTCAATATAGACTAGCTGTCTCGATTTTTTTAATAATGTTTTACAATGATGTATCATGATTGTGTATTTCACTCTCTTTTGTTGATTTTCTATTTTACTATATTCTAAATCTAATTTATACAATGTTAGAATGAATGCATGAACTGTATAATGCATGTATTAAGCTATAATATAGTATTGTAGAAAATATTTCATTATATACCTATCGCACTTGTTATGTCTTATAATAGTTTTTAGTGTATGACTAACAATAGTATTGCAAAAACTGATCATTTTACACCAAAATGTACAAAATGTAACATTGAAAACTATTAGTTACATCGTAGATATAATGTATAAATCTGAAAATCATAATACTGTTGTGGAACTGCTTGTTCAATGTTGACCCCAATGCTATTTAGGTTAGACTTCGACGTAGTTGCTTCCCCGGCAACATGTTAAACATCTCCCAACTTCATTTACTTTACCGTCAAGTGAAAGAATTTCTCTTTGATCATTGGTTAAATGCCACTGACAAAACATTGCATTCATAACCTTATACCATTTAGAACAACACTGACGACTTCCACAATTTGAATTTTCCATTGACCCACTTTTTCTCTTGTGTTTCAATTTACAGATACTTTTACATTTTTGCCAACAAAAATCTCCCTTGTACTCGTCCTTATCTGTATTTGATTTTTTCCCCTGATAAACTATGATTGAGGTATTTATCTCTTCTTTATGTTTTTGTATGTCTTCATTTGGACTGGATTGTGAAAATATTGAAACTATTTTGGGGGATATCAAAATCATCAAGTAAGAAACGAAATCGTTAAGATACTTTGAATTATCAAGCTTCCCAGTCTCCCGTAACATTAAGAATGTTACCACAAGAAAAATAATCGTTAAAGTTGTTTTTACAACCACGAAAAATACTCTCTTCTTAACAGAATAACAATGATCAATTATATAATTAAACATACTTTCATCTATAAAATTACCCTCCGATTCTCGAAAAATTAAATCTAAAAGAATTTTGTAAGAATTGATAAAATCATTCACATAAGACAAAAAAGTATGTGACAGAAGCTACAACAGTTATATAAAGACGCCATACTCTTTCCGGTCCTATAAAATCAACAATTATAACGTAAAAACAACATCTGATAATAAAAATGAAAAATGCGACTTGTTGTCTTAATGTTAAAATGTATAAAATGTGTAACAAAACTGAGAATAACCACGTGCACCTTTTTTGGGGACACGTTTCTTGGAAATTCCTGGCTGGCTCACCAATGACAAATATTCGAAGAATTATAAAAATAATAAACCAAAAAGCGGGCAAGGTGCAAAAAATTGTGTTTATCAGAACGTTAATGATGAAGATCAAAGGTACACTGAATATTTTATAGATTTTATAACATATACATGTCCACCAACTATCTTGACCGAAACAGCATATGAAGGAACCACACGTAGAATATGTGAAAACAAAACGCCAGAATCGTATCGAGAATATCATTGTAAATCGAAAAATAAGTTTTTGGCCAGCCTTGAAAAAATACATCTCGTCTTTTTCTTTCATTGTAGGAAAAAAAGTTACTGTCTTGACAACCCATCTTCCACAAAATATATCATTTGGAATGCAAAAAATAAAGTCTTCAGATTCGTTATAGAATTTATATATCCAAGAATTGGATATACAATTTATAATTGCTGAGATTATACTATAGATGTATGGAAGAATTTGATTGTATTCAGGAAGTCCAAAACGGTAAACCTTAGGGAAATTAGAATACCCATTTTCTTTGAACATTTCATTAGTCACATCTGTCAACTTGTATAAATGCATAGACAAAATTATTATCGTTATCACAATTGAAAACCTGAAAAAAGGCACATATTCTATTACATCTAATATTTTACTGGTCGGGACACTTTCGGACTGCACAGTAGAGACGTCCGGCGAATTATATGTCGTGTCAATTTCTATTCCATCCGATGATTCATTAGTCGGGGCACTTTGTAGCTGTTCAGTATTGACGGGTTGTTTGGGTGAAGTGTTGTTTTCTATATCGCCTCCAATTGCATTCGCTGTATTGACTTGATCAACATTTATAGTAAATGATGTTTCTACTGATTTGGAGTTTTCTCCATCTCCTTTAACAGTCGTTGTATTTTCTGGCGGTTTCCTGGTGTTTTTGTTAGATTGGTTGCTCTTACTTGAATACAGAAACTTTCTCATACCTCTTACTAGCCCATAAGGTTTTTCAGAATTAATTACATCTCTATAATTTTGGAATTGACTCAAATATGTACCATATAAACGGATGCATAAATCCAACGACACAAATAGCAAATGCTAATATTTTTGTCATATAATTTTTGGATATTAATACACTCTGCAGAATTCCTTCTTTTAATGCATTTATATTATAGCAGTCAAAATCATATCCAACCCACACTGATGTTATCTTCCAAATTAACTCGAGGAATTTTACGTCATTTTCAAAGTTACGATGACATATATATGAGTTAGATTTATTTCCAATTACATTTGTCCATAAATAGTTTAAAATCAACAGGGTTTCATTCTCGTATGCGATTGTGTTGTTCCTATGACAGTTCGATGAAAGCGTAAATCTGATATCTATATTCGAAATGTGAGAGCATCTAAATCAATTGGCAAATTTAAGGTATAGTATTTCATTTCTTGTTTAACCCAAAACCATTCTTGAAGACCATTCCATTTATTTCTATCTTCATCAATTGCTACATATTCGTCTAATTTATCTGCCGTTAATGTAGGGGTTTTTGAGAAATAAATATAAAAAGCAAACACGTTTTCGTTCTTGACCATCTCTTCCTCAAATTTTTCTTTTGCTTTGATGGTATCCTCGATACTCAAGTTCATATGACAATAGTTAGAAGGCTCTTCGAGAAAACCAGTATATTCTTCAAATTCTAAGTTTTTAATAACTGTTTCCGATGATTGTTTTTTTTGTAGGTAATGATAGCATAACATCTTTGACAACACAAAGTATAACTGTGTATGCCGGAAGCTGCAATGGACAGAAAAATTATGATAGTAATTGATTAAAAAAATCGTGTCGAAAGATAGATAATAGAACCAAAGAGGCAAGAGAATTTTCCCGGATTATTTTCACAGAAGGACCAATTTCCAAAAGTGCCGAAAGAATAAAATTCAAGATAAAAATGACAAATGCAAGTGTTTTTTTTATCCATGATATCTCGATTTTTATTTGTTATGATATGTCTGGAAAATAGTTAATTAAAACCTCCAAAATATACTAGGCAAAAAAAGAAACGTTACATTGGTTTTTAATTTGAAAATATCATATCTTAATTTTAAATATTTTCATGATTAATACAAGTAACCTGAATGATATATCTATCAAATTTACTCATTTATAATAGTATTGGAAATGACGTGACGTCATTTTTTGATTTAAAACAAATAACCATTTTTTCAAAAAGTTAACTGTATAGAATTGGAATCGAGTTGTCCTTTTTGTCATTTATTGTGTCGAAAACGATTGTTAACAAAAGGTCGCATTAAAAAATTGAAAAAGTTACACGTAAAACAATGCCCGGTCTACGCCAAAATGAGAGAGAACAAGCTATTGGGCCGTTGGCAGCAGGAATGACTCAAGTGCAGGTTGCAAATCATTTTAATGTCTCTAGAACGACTATTGTAAGGCTTAAAACTGGCACAACCAATGATCACCCCTGTAGTGACAGGCCAAGTGAAACGACGTAACGTCAAGACAGATACATCCGCATCATTTATCTCCGGAATCGATTTGTAAACTCGTCCCAAACTGCACGACAAACCCACGGAAGACATAACAACAGAATATCTGCTCAACCAGTTCGTAATCGATTGCGTCAAGTTGTTCTAAGAGCTCATCTTCCATTGAAAGGACCTATCCTTACGCAGCGTCACAGGATGGCGCGACTTCAATGGACACGGGTACGGATTCGATGGAATAGGCAAACATGGAGACAGGTTCTTTTTACCGATGAATCTAAATTCAACTTGAAATTTAGCGACGGCAGAGCCAGTGTTTACCGGAGACGCAATAAACGATTTTCTGATGCGTGCGTGCAGGACACAGATCGGTTTGGGGGTGGCGGAATCTTGGTATCGGGCGGAATTACCTACCAGGAACGTACCGAGCTCAAAATCATCGTTGGTAACCTAAATGCAACAAGGTATAGGGACGAAATTCTGGCTCCAGTTGTTCTCCCGTTTCTCCGAAGACATCGTTTTAACCACGTTTTTCAACAGGACAACGCCCGTTGTCACGAGGCACACGTTTCGATGACCTTTTTGGAGAAAAACCATATTGGTGTGTTGCCTTGGCCAGCAATGTCTCCAGATTTATCACCAATTGAACATCTATGAGATGAACTTGGACGACGTATCAGAAATAGCCAAAATCCACCGGAAACGCTAGTCAAGCTCCGAACAGCACTTTTCAGGGAATGGAACAACATCCCTCAAGATTTTATTCGACGTCATATTGATTCCATGCGACGGAGGTGCCAGGCGGTCATGAATGCAAGAGGTGGTCATACAAGGTATTAACATGTTAACCCAAATTTTGTACTCGTCCTGTTAAAATTGTCCGAAAATGTGCAATATTGTTTTCAATAAAGAAAACTTGTTATTGTTCTCGTCAAAATCATGTTAGCTAACTATTCCATTAAATTTTTTTATTAATTGTTTGTTATAAAACATTTAAATGATCTTATAATAAAATTGAGAATGGAAATGGGGAATGTGTCAAAGAGACAACAACCCGACCAAATAAAAAACAACAGCAGAGGGTCACCAACAGGTCTTCAATGTAGCGAGAAATTCCCGCACCGGAGGCGTCCTTCAGCTGGCCCCTAAACAAATATATACTAGTCCAGTGATAATGAACGCCATACTAATTTCCAAATTGTACACAAGAAACTAAAATTAAAATAATACAAGACTAACAAAGGCCAGAGGCTCCTGACTTGGGACAGGCGCAAAAATGCGGCGGGGTTAAACATGTTTGTGAGATCTCAACCCTCCCCCTATACCTCTAACCAATGTAGTAAAGTAAACGCATAACAATACGCACATTAAAATTCAGTTCAAGAGAAATCCGAGTCTGATGTCAGAAGATGTAACCAAAGAAAATAAACAAAATGACAATAATACATAAATAACAACAGACTACTAGCAGTTAACTGACATGCCAGCTCCAGACTTCAATTAAACTGACTGAAAGATTATGATTTCATCATATGAACATCAGGCACAAATCTTCCCGTTAGGGGTTTAGTATCATACCATCATAACATATATGAGAAGAACATAACCCGTGTCATGCCAACAACATGTTAACAACATATAAGCATGTAACGTTTCTTTTTTTGCCTAGTATATAAGGAATTTACTGTGTTTTTAGAAGGTTGGAAAAATGAGGAAGCCCCCGAAAAAGACATTTAAAACCAAAAAAGGTTATGTTTTTGTTGTTGTTGTAAATAATACAACTTTTGTCCTCAAAAATAAAATTGCTTCAGAGTGTCTTAAATACCTTAAAAAGAACTGTTTTAATGAAAATGTGATACATCACTCAATTGTATCCATATAGCTGTTTAATAACACCATTCTTTCCAAGAGCTGTCGTAGCTACATCGGTAGCGCTAATAACTGTTAAACTTTGAGTGTTTTTAAGGATAGGTTCAAATTTCTTGCCGATTTTTCGGATGTTTTTGTGTTCAAATATTAAATTGCAATGTTTCTCTAATATCTTTTCGGATGTTTGTTTAATTCATAGAGTCATCATATATCATTTTGACTATAAATTATGCATCAAAGAAAAGTAATGAATCGCTTATTGTGAATGTTCCAATAATTATCTGTACTCTTGACTTACTTTCTATTCCTGTGTTTACATTTATAATATATATGCAAGGAACAATTGCCTTAAAACTTAAAGTAGGTGCTTGTAGATAACAAATAACATGACAATTGATTATATAGCAATGAAGCAAAATATTGTTTGTGTAATATGTACATAACGAAAAAAAGATCATAGCCGAAAAGTTTGAAAACAACAAAAAAATAATTTCGAAACTTGAAAAAGGTTTTTGAAAGTGGTGTATATGTGATAAATGCAGACATGAATTTCATCGCTTATCCGCCAACTGTGTACTAGATACTAGTACTGATATTGTTACCACGATCCCTGAAACGGTACCCGTAAGTAATCAGAATATAAAACAACACCACAGAACAAATCAATTACACTTTAGATATCTTTCTCATACTGTCTCATCGTTCATCGATCAATATAAAATACATTTCAAATAAACAAGCTGAAAGTAAATCAATACTTGCTTTGACTTGAATTACATTAGGATAATGATACCCATCCAGTTTACGGTTGGTTTTGTGAGTGTAAGGCAGGGCCCGAACTGTAGGATGCTGTGTTAATGTAGCTACGATATTCTGGTGCATGGGATGTACCAGACATAAGTGTTATGAAACTAAAACAAACAGATTGTCCGCTGCATATAAAGATACCAGTATATACATTGAAATAAAGACCTATGTGGAATCAGATTAGCTGATTGATATCCGATATTAAGATTATTAAATGTGTTGTGTATTTATATTTATCTTACCTCCTTTACATTTCTAGGAATATAATTGGTTAAAAGCGTCCGCGTGAAACCGTTTATATTTGATATTAGGTTAGTAGGGAGGCAGGGCTTATTTCGTTCACGGTTAGTAGTGGTGTTACGTCCCTTTATAATCCATATTAATTCAGAAGGGAAGCGGGGCTTATTTTATACACGGTTAGTGGTGGTGTTACGTCCCTTAATAAAAACAAAACGGTACTGAGAAAAAAACTTAAAAGTTTCAACAAACGAAGAAATTGATGATTAAGATGGAAATAAATTCATAAAACACATTTAAACCTAACAAGTTGTTATTGTTTGCATCTGTTTTTGTGGGATTAATGGAAATGGTTTCTTAATGCTTACAATATATAAGACGTGCTCATTTTGATAAGTCACTAGTCTAAATTTCACACGTTAAGATAGTTGGTAAGATACATTCGTTACATAGTGTGCTAGTGACGTAATACGGTATATATGGGGTCAGTAAATTCCGTATGGAGATTCGAGCTTCGCTCTTACCCCATATGGAATTTACTGACCCCATATATACCGTATTTGGTCACTAGCACAGTGACACTATATAACTAATAATAACCTCCGTATCGTTGTTAGTTTTCAGATAAACAAAAATTTTTAATTTATGTCATGCTACAAATCACCTACCAACATTAACACGCTAACTGACGCAATATGTTGTTTTAATACAAACTTATTTGAATATCTATTAGTTAATAATTCATATTTAAATGCTCCTCAAGGGCGTTGACAAACAAAAACAATATTGGTTTTGATAAACCAGATATCAACAGTCTTGGTCTTAATTGTAGTGATACCGGTACATGTTCAAGGTAGGACAATATATGATGTGACGTATTTTGTTGTACTATAATTAGCATCTGTCGGGCAATTTATGATATACCTTCTTAATTAAATGAAAAACAATTAAGGGAAAACGGCCCTACCTCTTTCATTTTCAACATATCTACTCATAATTAAATTACACTAACACATAACCAATTGTATTTGCTAATTGAAAAACTGACTTTAATCATTTCAGACATCAGGGAAGATTAATTCTGTGTGTTGGTTGCGTATATTAAAACATGCAAAATAAAGATGGAGCTATTTAAACTGTTAATATATGAGGTCTTTTTTGCTGGTCATTTGGTCAGATTTGTCAAATCTAATTAGTCGATTAATTGTTGAAAAATGACTTTTCACGTGTAGAAAAATTTACTTAATGACCGATGTATGGCTGGATTTGCAACTGTCTTATTTTGTCAATTATATTGCGCTGTGTTAGCTGCTTTTATTCTTATATTTTTTTATCTTGTAATTCTTATTTAGCAATGTGTGTGGAATTTATGTATGCATGTGTATGCTTCATGTTAACGGTTAATAAAGTGTGCCTTTCTCTTACATGAATCGCAAAACAATGCTTATTTGTTGGAAAGTTTAGTTTACATGTACCTGTCCTTGCTTGTTGGGGTAACTGAAGGTGAACGATATTCCAATTGGTGCATAGGGTAAGATTGTTTGTACTTAAAAACTCAGTGTATTTGCTTTTTTAATTTTTTTTCTTCGAGCGTCACTGATGAGTCTTTAGGAGACAAAACGTGCGTCCGAGGTAATACAAAAATCATGCCTGTATCTATGATAAATTTTTTATAATACATTTATGCTTTGTCATGGAACTGTTACTTTTTATTTTAACGTCATCGTGATTGGCTTGGAGCGAACTTTGTTGTGAGTTAACATATTCGTTGTAATTTTCCAGTATTTCATTGTATGCGTGTTTGCTTTTTAAGCTTTTTGGTAACGTTATTAAAAAAAATCATATATAGTAGGAAACCACTGGTTTTGTAAAATGTACTCCTGGTTTTGTTGAATATGAACAATATGCTATTTTTAGTTGTCCATGCAATGATTATAGAGAGATATTTTTCAAAAAGATAAACCGCGTGGACGTGTGTCACAACTTTTAAGATCTCATAAAGAAGACAAAATATGTTTGGTTATTCAATAATGAAAATATGTCTGTATAAAGATATCAGATAATTGTATCAAGTAGGACAACATGTGAATTACTATACTTATTGTTGATCGTTGATTTCATGGTTCTGGAACTGTTAGAGTGTGAACCAATTAATAATATATCATAACCTAAGTTACATTATTCCTAAAATTTCTTTAGTTTGTCTCAGTTGCATTCAAAACTCGACACAGTCTGTTGTACGGAAGCCCTGGAGTGCCACGCAAAAAAATAATTACATCTTGCGCGCACAAGTTACATAACTTGCGCGCACGAGTTACAAACTTGCGCGCACGAGTTACTATCTTGTGCGCACGAGTTACATAACTTGCGCGCACGAGTTACTATCTTGTGCGCACAAGTTACATAACTTGCGCGCACGAGTTACTATCTTGTGCGCACAAGTTACATAACTTGTGCGAACGAGTTATCAACTTGTGCGCACAAGTTAGTAACTCGTGCGCGCAAGTTTGTAACTCGTGTGCGCAAGTTATGTAACTTGTGCGCACAAGATAGTAACTCGTGCGCGCAAGTTTGTAACTCGTGCGCACAAGTTAGTAACTTGTGCGCGCAAGTTGTAATTATTTTTTGACGTGGCACTCCAGGGTTTCCGTAGAAACCTTATTCCTTAATAACTTTCAAAATTGTGAAATCATCTCTTGTGTCGTAAAGTTTTATTTTCAACCGATCCTCATTATAATTTTGCACCACATTTTTGAAGTATTTCGAATACACAGAATTAATATTACAGTAATTCCATATAACTTAATTCTAATTTCATTTTTTTAGAAGTTAATATTATAAAAAAAATAACGTCGATGACGTCACGGTCATATGACAATATTTCACATTTGAGCTAATAGACAAAACCATTCAGAAGATATGTAAGAACCAAAATTAATTGTAAATCTAGACCGAAAAACTAGAGTACTCAAATTTGGCATTCAATGTCGCAAGTGCTATGTCATACATTTTACATGGCATGACGACGGCGGGGTCGCTTGAAAAATCTAGGTCAGTAGTCCTGGTCAATTACGACGTGGTAGTTAAGTGAGGGATTTACTAAAATGATTTCAAATGATCGGCATAATTTTAATACGCTACAATCGTTAGTTGATTACATATTTATTTACAAATATCAAAGAAAATGTACAGAACTCTTTTTTTTCACTGGGATTAACCACGGCCCAAGGAAGGAGGACGTGAGTTTATCCCAGGTAATGGATAGCAACGCTTGTTTATCTTGTTTAGAAAAACCACCCGGGTCAATAAGTTAATTACGACGGCCTTTAGCCAACCACAGTCTGAGAAATATTTTAAGTCTGGGAAGCATTTAGTTTTTACTTAACTATTTGATGTCGTAATTATATTTCCTCTATTCTGATTATGAATCGAGCGCTTTGGTATGATTTTGTAGTCTTCATTTGCAACCAATTATAGAAACCTCAATAATATATGATATAAATATAAAGATCTTACATATAATAGCTTGTGTCGCTCACCTGTTACTGTATTTACTGATGTCGGCCATCTTGGTTGGCAGACAGGATAATTAGGCACTTTTTAAAAAATAGATACCCTACTAATGATTGTGGCCAAGTTTGGTTAAATTTGGTCCTTAGTTTCAGAGGAGAAGATTTTTATAAAAGATTACTTAAAGATTTACGAAAAATGGATAAAAATTGACTATAAAGGGCAATAACTCCTAAAGGGGTCAACTGACCATTTCAGTCATGTTGACTTATTTGTAAATCTTACTTTGCTGAACATTATTGCTGTTTACAGTTTATCTCTATCTATAAAGTATTCAAGATAATAACCAAAAACTGCAAAATTTCTTAAAGATTTACGAAAAATGAAAAAAAATTGACTATAAAGGGCAATAACTCCTAAAGGGGTCAACTGACCATTTCAGTCATGTTGACTTATTTGTAAATCTTACTTTGCTGAACATTATTGCTGTTTACAGTTTATCTCTATCTATAAAGTATTCAAGATAATAACCAAAAACTGCAAAATTTCCTTAAAATTACCAATTCAGGGGCAGCAACCCAACAACCAGTTGTTCGATCCATCTAAAAATTTAAGGGCAGATAGATCTTCACCTGATAAACAATTAAATACCGTCAGATTTGCTTTAAATGCTTTGGTTTTTGAGTAATAAGCCAAAAACTGAATTTTACCCCATTTGTTCTATTTTTAACCGTGGTGGCCATCTTGGTTGGATGGCCGGGTCACCGAACACATTTTTTTTTATCTAGATACCCCAAAGATCAAAGATAATTGTTGCCAAGTTTGGGTAAATTTGGCCCAGTAGTTTCAGAGGAGAAGATTTTTGTAAAAGATTACTAAGATTTACTAAAAATGGTTAAAAATTGACTATAAAGGGCAATAACTCCTACAGGGGTCAACTGACCATTTCAGTCATTTTGACTTATTTGTAAATCTTACTTTGCTGAACATTATTGTTGTTCACAGTTTATCTCTATCTATAATAATATTCAAGATAATAACTAAAAACAGCAAAATTTCCTTAAAATTACCAATTCAGGGGCAGCAACCCAACAACAGGTTGTCTGATTCATCTGAAAATTTAAGGGCAGATAGATCGTGACCTGATAATCCATTTTATCCTGTCAGATTTGCTCTAAATGCTTTGGTTTTTGAGTTATAAGCCAAAAACTGCATTTTACCCCTGTGTTCTATTTTTAGCCATGGTGGCCATCGTGGTTTGATGGCCAGGTCATCGGACGCATGTTTTAAATAGATACCCCAAGGATGATTGTGGCCAAGTTTGGTTAAATTTGGCCAAGTATTTTCAGAGGAGAAGATTTTTGTAAAAGTTTACGGAGGACGGACGCAGGACGACGGACGCCAAGTGATGAGAAAAGCTGACTTGACCTTTCAGGTCAGGTGAGCTAATAACAAATATACGGCACACTGAGGAAAATTCTAAATGGTAAATCCCTAACCAAATGGCAAAGTCAAAACCTTTTAAAATACATCAAACGAATAGATAAAAACTGTCATATATTACCGACTTGGTACAGACATTTTCTTATGTAGAAAATGGTAGATTAAACCGAGTTTTATAGCTAAACCTCTCAATTTTCCTCATAAGGATCTATGAAAGATTCAAACAAAAACCACCCAACCTCCACTTCTTCCCCAAAATGCCAGTGTATATATTTAGATTTGTTGAGTCTTCTCAAAGAGCAAAGACAGGACTGAGAGTGAGACAAAGCAAAGCATGCAGTTAAATTCCCATTAGAAAAATTAACATTATCAAACTTATTAATATATAATTTTTTACATAAAACTATATTATATATCTTTTGATTGGGTGTTGGTGAGATTTGTTACCATGTCTACTGTTGTAATAATACTTAAGGATTGTAGTTTAGAGTTAGAGTATATATATGCTTCTATGTATTTTTTTATAAAGGTTTGGAAACAATTGAGAATATTGAATTTCCTATACTGCAGAATTCAATAAATAATATCTGTGTTTCCAAGGGGAAAATACGTTAATATGGTGATAAAATTCAAGAGAGCAACACGCAATATTCTATTTATTTTGGTCACGTAGTTTTCAAATTTTGTTACTACAATGCTTGCATTTTCATATGCTTTACATATTTGCACTTTTTGGAAAAACACACGAAAAAAATTGATAATTTCATAAAAACTCCATATTTCAACAAAAATGAATATATGTGTTTTTTAGTATACTTTTACAAAAAAATCTAGCAGTCGATTAAACTGTTATCTTTACTAAGCTCTGAAGCTAAACCCCCAGTTATATTTCTGAAAAAAGTTTGATTCTATTCATAATCAGGCACTACGACCAAACGTTATCGTTTCAAGAATCTACATGTATGATTTTTTTTTTAGATAAACCTACCATCCTTTTTTTCCCAATCTTCCAACCCCAATGTTACATTATATATTACATTTGTTGAACCTTCTGAGAAGAACAGAAGAGATTGTGAGTGAAGAAAAACATGCTGTCATATTCAAATTTGAATATTAACTCGCTATATATGTATTTTTTTTACATAAATCCATTGATAGATTTTAAAATAGATGTTGCTATGGATAATATGTGTTTCCATGGTAACTATTGAAGTCAGCAACTCTTACTGATGGTGATTTAGAGTTAGCGTATGCTTTTATGTATTTTTTGTATCGGTTATGAAACAATTCAGCACATTTAAGCTGCTATATTCTGCAAATAATAACTCCGTTTCCAAGGAAAAAATGGTTGCTATGGTGATCAAACTGAAAAAGGTCCCAAGCATTTTTCTATTTAATTTGGTAACGTAGTATCCAAACTTCATAACTACAGTGCTAACTATGCTGTACATATTTGCAGTTTTCTAAAAAAACACCCAGAAAATTTGATAGTTTCGCAAAAATCCCAAATTCAGAAAAGTTGAAAATATGCATTTTTTGGCAAAATTTTTCAAAAAATTACAAATTTGGTTTACATGCAATCTTAACTAAAATGAAGCTTAAACCAAGTTGTATCTATGTAACATATGATAATTAATGAAAAAATGCTTGATTCGATTCGTAATCAGGCTCTGAATTGTAGTGATTTAGCTGATTTTTGAAAGATTATACCACGCTTAAGAACCCCAAAAAAAGAGTGTCAGTTACCATGGCAACCACTCATATCTTCCCACTCAAATTTATTTTTTGAGCAGTATGTGGTTACTGCTTCTTCTAGGCCATTTATAGATAAAATCTGAAACCCTCATAAATCACGTGTATATGGGACTCTGCCTGATTCTTATGAAGAGCTGTATTTAAAGGTTCGTCAAACAACTACTTGTACAGATATTTCATAATTATCTAACATTTGATGGATTTGTCAGGTCTTTCCTCAAACACTGTATAAAGGTTAGAAATGAGATGTGGTATGATTGCCAATGAAACAACTGAATGATATAAACGTATAACTATACTTGGTAACCATAAGAACTTCAACAATAAGCTCTCATACTTAATAAAGGCAACTATTACAGTCTGCTTCTGCCTTAAGACATGTACATAGAAAATGTTGCGGGGTTAAACTATATTTTTTTGGCGCTGAAACCTCTCCATAACATGGGACAGTAGTGTAACAATACAACAATAGAACCTCGAATAGAACAAACTATAAAAATCAGTTGAAAAGAACTAAAATGAACGAACAATACAACACAGGACTTTAAACCTGAAGTTGATATTTTAATGTTCTTGTTGAGTAAAAACGAAAACAACAGGATATAAATGTCATGCTACCGAAGCGCTTTTCTCTAATTGCTTTCATTTGGAACGCTCTAGGTAAAATATTTGAAAGCCAAATTTGTGTAAGTAGTTGCAAAGCAATATAACCCAAAAAAAAAAATAGCTTGGGGATGTTGAAACCTTAGATTCTGATAATTTCAAAATGTATTGACGGACAATTTCAGAAAGGTTTGTCATAAATCAAGTCAGGACTGAATTGTACATTTGTACTGGAGACAGAATAAATATAGTACTCTTCGTTTCAGTTATGAAGGTTGAATGTTCATGTTCACCCGTACGGCATCAATTCATTCTCCTTAAGTATTATTCTTATTCAATCATTTATTTATACTTAGAGTAAGTATTCATCGTTACTCTGAAGTTGATATGCTACTAGTAATGGAAGTTAAAGATGCATTGTGTTTAATGGGGCAGACCCAAGATAACTACCAGTCACTTCGGTGTCTATCCTTTTGTGATTTAGGATTTTGTTAAGAATTCAAGTATCTATTATTAATCTAGTCTTGTAATCTTGAACTCTCGAATAGTTCTAAATCACAAAACGATAGACAGCCAATTGACTGCTAGACGTTAGTACCTTTTGTTTAAAAATAATATCTTTTCTCAACTATTTTCATTGGATATTACGATCACGTGTTTCAAAGGTTAATATTTCATGTATCTGTAGCCTTGTGTCTATTTTTAAGTGAATTGATAATATTCTAGCCTTAAATAGGGTTCATTGAAAAAAAATCTGTCAAATTTTGGTTTTTGATACACAAATCTTCATAGAATTCAAACAAAAAACGTAAAAAAAAGAAAACTACATTAAAAGAGGGACGAAAGATACAAACTGATAACGCCACGGCTAAAAATGAAAAAGACAAACACACAAACAATAGTACACATGACATAACATAGAAAACTACGGAATAAGCAACACGAACCCCACCAAAAACTAAAGGTGATCTCATGTGCTCCGGAAAGGTGAGCATATCCTGCTCCACATGTGGCACCCGTCGTGTTGCTCATGTTATAACAAATCCGGTAAATAGTATAATTCAGTAGTTCACATTCATGAAAGGGAAGGGAATTATAGTTACGACGTAAGGAACATATCCGATATCATCTGTGAAACGGTTATTCCATAACGGTCAACCAACTCGTGATGGTGTCTATAAAATGTACGAAGGGATGATTTCAACTTCACGATTTGGAACTCTTGATTTAATAGCTTCCTTGTGAGCAGCAACCCTCTATCAAGAAAATCATGATAGGAAATACAAGCACGGGAATATCGTATCAATTGGGAGATATGTATCCCGTATGCAGGTACTGCTGGAATGTTGCTACTTAAAAATGGAAAGTTCACAATTGGAAAGCTGAAATCATCTCTTTTGTCGTAAAGTTTTTGTTTTTCACCGAACCTTATTGTCAATTTCTAGATGTAAGTAATTAATTGAAATTGTTTCTATCATATTAAACACAATAGACACAACAAATTTGTTCACTGTTTTATTATAAATTTGTTAACATATACATGTGTATAAGTGCCTATTAATAGCAAGATATAACATACAAAATATTTGAGCGTGGATTTATCAGTAAAGCACAGAGATAAATACAATTTCACAAATAAAATTATAAAATGGCTTACAACGTATTTTCAACACACTGTTTAGTATGTAAAAACTAAAATGCTAAAAATACTTAAAAAGCGATACAAAAAAAATGAACGACCCAAGCTTACAGCTATACATATAAGCTCCTGTATTCGATAAAAATAATTAACCAGTTACCTCTGTCTGATAATGACATGATAATTCCTCTAAGAAAATATCAATTTTATTTTAAATAAAATATTAACAATTTTCGTCGTCATAATGCTGCATATATTTCTCCGCAGCGAATTACTGTTAAGATTACTAACTAAAAGATTTTAAATTTCACAGATAATATATGAATTATATGCTAACTGCTAGTATATAGCACGACTTTTACGAATTAAAGCATTTAATGCACGAGAAACGATGCTTTGAGTGTATAAAATAAGTCAATTAGTAAGGCGTGACTATGCATAATGTGTAGTATAAATGAGCGATGACACATGATACAAAGGTAACATAAAATGCTGATCAATAAAACTTTACTGCGCTATTTACGAATTAAATATGTCAATCAAATAGTGGCGTTTCTATATAATTTACAAATCACCTTTTATTTTCATAGAATTATTAAGGAGCAGTGGTTTCCAGTAGAAGTTGTATTTCAGATAGATGTTAATGAATAGTTGTCGTGTGATTTTCATTGAAGTGTACGGACCTGATATGTATATATTATCGGGTTTTCTACACATTGATATCGTAAAATATCATGCGCGAGCCACAATGTGAACCTTTTTGGGCGAGTGAGCGCAGCGAACGAGCTAAAAAGTTTCACATTGTGCCGAGCGGCTGATATTTTACGATATCTATACGAAGAAAACCCTATTATCTGTTTATCGTTCTATTACTGGTCTTTTCCCTCTTCCTAAGATAGTTTTACGCTTGACGAGAGTAAGCTTGATAACGTCTCCTCTCGCATTGTGACGTCGCTGATAACTTCTCCTCTCACATTGTGACGTCGCTGATAATGCCTGGTCTCGTTTTGAAGTCTTGATACGACAATTACGGAGCGACAGAGCAGGGTGATATAGGCGTAGGGAAAGACGATAATACTTTATACTGAAAAGGTTTCCAAACGTATGTTTTTTTATCGTGAAACACAGAAAACTGAGGAGATGTGTTTATGAAAAAAGACCACTGGGGAAGTCTTCTTCAACTTATTGCAACAATATTATAGTTCGGTATCTTCAGTGCACTACATTTGTTGGCGCTCATAATATTCCAGGTCGAATTTTGTTACTCAGTTTACCGTAATCGTTTTTTTTCCCTCTCTCGCTTCCAAGCTGCACACGTGTCAAACGTTGCCAACAAAAGTTATTTTGAAAGACAGTCTCATTAAGTGAGATATATGCCTAAGTATAAACCCCTTACAAATCTCTTCGTCATTTTTAGTCAGTGTATTGTAGTATTTTGATATCTTAAATCTACGGCTTGTAATGTGACAATTCCTTAACATCAAAATATAACATACTTGTCCTTTTATCGTCTTTGTCCGCCTTATTAGGTCATGCACACGTATTTTGTTGGTGTGTCATTGTTTGATAATTCCTATGCTGTATAGTGTTGATTTGATCACGTTGACAACAATTATTTCTACATTTACACGAACAACATTTCCATTGACAACATGCACATGGGCTACATTCACATGGACAGCATTCACATGAACAACATGTATCAGCGTTATTTATTGTACCATCAAGTGAAAGAATCTCGCTATGATCAGTGGAAAATTTACACTGACAAAGCACTGCTTTTAATACCTGACAAAATTTCGATTTCGATTCAGCTTCATCAGTTTCATTTAATTTAAAGATTCCTGTTTTTATATTTCTCCAGCATAAATCTCCTTTGTATTCTTGTTCGTCGTTATCGGCACTAGAGTTATACTTATCAATTATTTTTTTTATCTCGTCATGATGTTTTTTTATATCTTCCTCTGGACTGGATTGTGAGAATATAGTCACTATTTTAGGTGATATTAAAATCATCAGGTAAGAAACAAAATCATTTAGATATCTAGAGTTATCAAGTTTGCCAGTCTCACGTAATATAAGGAATGTAACTGAAAGAAACACAATCGTTAATGTTGTCTTTACAACTAAAAAAAATACTCTCTTTTTCACAGAATAACACTGTTCAAGTACATAATTGAACTTTCTTTCATTGATAAAAGTTGTTTTCTCGTCTGATTCATTAAATATTGTTTCTAAAAGAACTTTATACGAATTGACAAAATTATTCATGTATGACATAAAATAGGTAAGAGAGGCTACAACTGTGATATAAATACGCCATACCCTTTCCGGTCCAATAAAGCCAACAATTACAACATAAAAGCCACATCTGATAATGAAAATAAAAAATGCAACTTGCTCTCTCAATGTGAGCAAAAACAAAATGTATACAAAAGATAAGCACGCCAATTGGCACTTATTATATTTTTTTGGATTTTGAAACATTTGAATAAATATGAAAACGATAAACCACACTGTCGGTAATGTGCAAAAAATAATATTTATGAGAACATTTGTTACCAGCAACGGTAGACTTACTATTTTGTAGAATGCCAAAGGAACACAAATATACCAATCACCTTCATCGACACAGCATTTTAAACGCCCACACATTGAATACGTAAAAATAGACCGCCAGAATCGTATCGAAAATATCAGTGTAAATCGTGAAATCAGTTTTTGACTTGCTCTAAACAAATATAAATCATTTTCATCTTTCATTGTAGGAAAAATAGTTTTTACCTTGATACACCATTTCCCATGAAAAATATCATTTGGTATGCAAATAATAAAGTCTTCCACGTCATTGTAAAGAGTGTATATCCATGAGTTGCTTATGCAATATACAATTGTTGTGATTATTATGATTAAAATGTTAACATAACGACGATAACTATCATTAAAGAAAGAGATAAGATAATTGTATTCCGGAATTCCAAAACGATAAACGTTTGGAAAATTGGAGTAGCCATCGTCTTTGAACATTTCAGATTTCATATCTATCAGCTTATATAAATTTATTGAACAAATTATCAAGGTTATGAGAAAAGAATATCTAAAAAAAGGTGCATATTATGTTATATCAAATGTTCTACAAACATCTCGTTCAGTTACTGGCTGTTCCTCGTTGACCACATTATCCTGTGCACTGTCCTCTTCTCTTTCACCTGGATACAATAATTTTCTCATAATTCTCACTAGCCCATAAGGTTTTTCCGAATTAATCACATCTCTATAATATTTGAATATTTTACGTCCTTTCCGAATTTGTATTGACTCAAATATGTACCATATAAACGGATGCATAAATCCAACGAAACAAATAGCAAATGCTAATATTTTTGTCATATCATTTTTGGATATCAATACACTCTCCAAAAATCCTTCTTTTAAAGCATTTATGTTATAACAGTCAAAATCATATCCAACCCACACTGATGTTATCTTCCAAATAAACTCGAGGAATTTTATGTCATTTTCAAAGTTACGATGACATATATATGAGTTAGATTTATTGCCAATGACATTCGTCCATAGATAATTTAAAATCAACAGGGTTTCATTCTCGTATGCGATTGTGTTGTTCATATGACAGTTCGCTGCAAGCGTAAATCTGATATCTATGTTTTTCGTGCCGTATTTCGATATTCTAAATGTGAGAGCATCTAAATCAATTGGCAAATTTAAGGTATAATATTTCATTTCTTGTTTAACCCAGAACCATTCTTGCAGACCATTCCATTTATTTTCATCTGCATCATTAGCTATAATATACTTTCCTCCTTCCTTTGGTGTTAGCGATTGCGGCTTCGGGAGATAAATATAAAAAGCAAAAATGTTTTCATCAATTAGCATCTCTTGTTCAAATTTTTCTTTTGCTGCAATTGCATCCGTTGTACTCAAGTTCATATGACATTCATTGGACGATTCTTCCAGAAAAACTGTTATATTTTCTCCGAATCTTTTATAATTTGATATGGCTCTTTCAGATGATTCTTCTGTTGTTAAAGGTAAAGGAATCGTATATAAAACATCGACAACACAAAGTACGCCTGTGTATGTCAAAAGCTGCAAAGATAATTAATATTTAAAAGCAAACAATCAAAATATAGTTGTCTTGTAAATAAGGACATATGGTGCTAAAATATCAAAAGTAAAAAAAGTTGTCAATGTCAACAAAGGGCCGTTATTCGTAAATTACAAGCGGAACCGCTTTGTAAGAATGTTGACAGATCGAAGTAGGAAAAAAAGCCTCATCAAATTATTTAAATTCAACATATGTTTCCAAGAAATTATTTAGAAAGAAAAAAAATTAGGAAAGAATGGCGCGTCGGGTGATAAGTTCAATCAACACCATTTTTACGTGAGAACTATTCAAAAACATACGCAGTTGTCTTAAATAACTTAGAGCTTGCTTTGATTTAATTTGAAATGACATTTTTGAAAGGAAACTTATTCATCTCAGATGAACAACAAATATCTTAAAATATGCATTGTATTCATATGACTTCTATTATTGTCTTTAGAAATGGGACTGTACTGAGGCTAGGTTCCTGTGATTTACATTTTTGCTGTAGTAGTAGCCTGCATTATAAATTTCACAGGCATCTTGCATCAAATGGGAAATTGGCATTACATGTAACAGTTTATTCCATTTTGTCGTGTGCTGTTCTTCATTGCTACGTTTTAAATACCAAAGTTATTGTTACCGTTTTATGGACACAAAACAGAAAGTATTCATTATACACAGAGAAAGGCATTAACTTGAAAGATAAAAAATGTTTATCAATAACGCATCATGTGAGTTTAAAAGGGTATTGTATCTTTTCATGAGATAACATTTTCTTCATATGTCCAAAATACAAAGTGCAAGGATGTTTATAAATTCGTTTTATTTTATCATTGTAAGGACGACCTTGATTTTGTACAAATACCACAGCTGATAATTAAAAAAAAACGATGGAGAACAAGAACTTACATGATTATTCATTTATAAGATATCAGTCGTAGTCAACAATAGTTTGGCAAGCTTAGTTAAGAAAATTTTAACATGGCTTGACATTATGTTTATGTTTATCTTAATCTGCCAATGTTAAAATGAGCAAAAAGCTTGACATAAAGATTCTTACAGGAAAAATTAGACCTTTTGTACTTAGAAGTGGACCTATAGTACACGTTCGAAAGGCACCGATTTAAGATTAATGTCAACAAAATGTTAAAATAAATCAACCATTGATGAACAGATACATGTTACCTTACTATTTTTATGATTGTATAAAATACTTACTTTTATAATGATTATATTTAATATCCTAGCGAAAGAAGAACAATTCCCTTACTGAAAAAATCAGCCTCCTGCAAACATTTGCTGCAAGTCTGCTGCGAACTTGCGGCAGACTTGCAGCGAACATAGAGTCCGTGTTTGCAGCGTGTTTGCTGCAAATACGCTGCAGGTCTGCTGCAAACAATTTACCATGCAAATGAGTGTTTGCCGCAGACCTGCTGCAAACATTTATATGCAAATGAGTGTTTGCTGCAGACCTGCTGCAAACATATTTATGCAAATTAATCTTTCTCCTGCCTGTTTGCTGCAGACCTGCTGCAAACATTTATATGCAAATGAGTGTTTGCCGCAGACCTGCTGCAAACATGTTTATTCAAATTAATCTTTCTCCTTCGTGTTTGCTGCAGACCTGCTGCAAACATTTTTATTCAAATCAATCTGTTATACAATTAACCAATGTCATGTTGTGTACACATCATTTTATCTATATTACACAGCAAATTCTTAAAAAGTTATGTTACATCCATCCATTCATAAAATAATTCAATTACTTTATCATTTGAAAAATTATCATAGCATAAGTTTATACCTTTTAACATGTTTAATAAGTTAAATTGATTCCAAGTACGAATTACATGCATGAATCTAAAGTTAAAAAGATTTATTTGAAATTTTCTTTGCGCATGTATATGATTATATACAGCTATAGTTAAACTAAAATTGTCACAAAATTCAACTAGACTTACATATATTTTGTAAGTCATAATCTCTAAGCATATGAGCGTCAGTACGTACTGTATATTGCATGGTTACATATTTGAAAATGTATTTTAAACCTCATGCAGATATCTGTGGAGGGAATGAATTTCATAACGGTTAACATTCTACGATGAATATGTACATACAAATAATGTCTTTAAAAACTAATCTGTTAATTACCAAACTATAATACCTCCCTGAACACTAATATATATCATGACACAAACATCACCAAAATTTTCAAATTTCAAATTTTTATCTTCCAGGAAGTTACCAATAGGCATGCCCAGTCGTTTTATGTAGTTTCTTGCAATGCTCTTGCAAACATATAAAATTGTCAAAGATTCCTGCAATCTAGCTGCGAACATCCCTTATATTCTAGTTTTTCCTGCAATCTTACTGCAAACATATTTGTTTCTGCAACCTTGCCGCAAGCTTGCAGCAAAAAGCTGCAATGTTTGCAGGAGGTTTGCAGCTAGTTGCGAACATCTGCAAACATTATTCAAAGGGTTCCTGCAAGCATTTTGTTTGCAGCAGACCTGCAGCAAGTTTGCAGCAGATCTGCTGCAAACATTTCAGTTCTGTAAGGGATTAATATATTAGCATGTTGATTAAACGTCTATCTATTGTTTTCATATAAGCTATATTTTGCCTAATCCATTCAAATATGTAAAAACAATATACCTGCATGTGCCAAATTGACGGATAATTGGGGTCGAAATTTTTGTCATTTTCTTTTTAAAAAATCGTTTTTTCGGGGACATTCTTTATCGTATGAACAGACATACTTTACTTTTGTATTTCAAAAGATAAACACATTAAATTTCTGTCTAGTTGATAATTAGCTTCTGTAATTAAAGAAATATGTATTATGTCAAGGTTTGTTTATGTTCTTCACATATGTCAGTGGTTTGTTTTAGTATGGGTGTTATTTGTTTTAGGTGTCAGACCACCAATTACTCCCTCCAGTTTAGAACGTATGTAAAAGTATCCCTACTCTAACACAAAATAGTGCTTTTGATGTCCTTGTTTACTTAAACTAACCAACAAATTTGCAAAAATGAAACTTTTGGTGAAAGAAAAATATATAAGACCATTTTGAGCCAAAATTTACTTGTCTATGAGTTTGCATTAAAAATTGAGGATTTATGCGCACGTTAGTATACTAATTTAAGATTTCCAGAAAACCAGGGGTTATTTTTGGAGTACCTCTTTTTGAAGGTCAGTTTCTTTCTTAGAAGGCTTTAAAGGTATGTTGAAAATTGGCATGCAGAAAGCTGATACATGTACAATTCAAGATAATTTGATACCTGGTTTCTCTGAAGTTTAACTTAAGGTAAAATATTTAGAAAGCTGTGAAAATTGCAATATTTGGTTGAACCGATAAGGATATTTAATTGGTGGTCTGACACCTTTACTTAAGAAGATTATGTTCGATATGTGAATATTCTTTAGTATGATTATGCAGAGATATCAAATTATAAACAACGATACAATGGAAAAAATGAATCCGAGATTAAAACAATATTTTGATCGAGAATAAAATTATATTAACAAATTCATTCCGTGTACAAGGCTCGAACCGCGCGTACGGTAAAAATCAGTATTATCACTTTCGTTACCGACTACTGAATGATCAATGCTATGACCAGCTTAATCAGAACTTTTACAATTAACATACTTATAAATCAAACACTCTAACATAACTGATCATTCGCGTTCAAATAACTAATTTTGATTGTATAATTATAGCTTATAACTGCAATAATCTTTGGTGTTTGAAATTTTTAACAGCTATGATTTAATTTACTCTCTGAACAATAACCATGATTTCAGAATCAACCTGTAACAGATGTTTAGAATTGTAAGTTAATTTTGTTAACTTGTCGAATACCTGAATATAGATGTTATCCGTGCAAATATAATCATTTCCATCTATTTAATAATAAAACTGACGAACTATTCAATTTATTTACCTTAAAGATTTATAAAATTCTGTTGATTTATTGTCAAAACGTAAAACAGAAAGTCTTTTTACCAGACTTACGTCAACGAAGTCCCTACTTCTTTTGAATAATTTAATTCATATCATTTATTATAGGACGCCTATTTATTTTATAATGTTCCAGCCGGTTATAATACAATTGGATTAAAATATTATGAACTCCCGTTAAAAAAAATCAAATGTTTCTAAATACATGTGTCCTCAATAACAAATACATCGTTGTCCTCTCAGACAAAGCCCAACAACATCGTTTGTGTTTGTAAATCACATTTTTACATAAACTGTTTTATAAAGATACAAGATTTTGACAATTTAGTTAGAAACCTAAAATAAACCTTCACGAAACTTTTCAATAAGGAAACAATGATCAATTATAGGTATGCTCTACAATTTTCTAGACTTTAAACAACAATGCAGAACTGGATAATCTGTCACTCTACTGAATACCTGAATAACATTAACCCGTATCTTATCAATAATGGTTATATTTCTTTATCTACTTATGCTCTACGAAACTTTTTCCTAGTACAAATCTATTCAATCAGCAACCAAAAACCGTGATTCAAAGAGAAAATATAATGTGAATATTTAAACTTCACTGCACTACAGTTTACATAGATATTTTTCATTTTGGATTAAAAGACTTTAGACATTCTAGGTTTTTTTTTTAATAAAGGCTGACCATTAAGATAACACTTTGTTTTGATGCGAATCATTTGGCAATGTATGCAACGTACTGATTAGACATTTTTGTATATGCAAGATGTTGAAAGTACAAAATTGATCTACAAAAATGAGAAAGTACGACTGCCATTTGCTATATTGAGAAAATATATTGTGAAAGAATATAACAGTGGTCAATTCCGTATCGGGTCGTGAAGGAAATCTTCGAGAGAAGACACGTAAGGTCAATAGATAATCGTATCTATTGAATAAGGAGGACAAATTTTGAAAAACATTGTCTGTCAAAATGATTCAACTTTATGATCAGTATACGAATGAGTTTAAAAGATCGCAATTTTTTTACAAAACTCCAAAAGGTAGATTGCCCATCTCTATCTCAATGACATAGAAAAATTAAAAAAACAAAAAAACAAAAAACATATTCATATCAATGACCGAATTAGTATTTTCTGAAGCATGTAGTTCTACGTTAATGTTTTAAATAACATAAGTATCTATAATACTAAAATTACGAAGTCCAATTTTTCAGCCGTCATCACGTAAAAACGACGAATCAAAGAATTCAACTTTATATATCACTAATATAGTACAAAGGTGTAGATTGAAAATTACACCACTCCATGCCCTTTTGTTTTCCACGTAATTAATATTGCCAATAATTTAGAAGTTCCGGGTCGAGTCCGATACCGATACCAATAGTATATTCACCTGTTACCTATTACCTAATCTGTACGTTCCGCATCTGGTAGGCGCACCACCAAACGGTGTATTCAGGGTTAATATGCTATATACACGGGTCATAATCACAGGGTTGACACTACTTAATTGTGAAATAGCTACTTATTGTAGTATTTTAATCAGTAAGACTTTCTAAGATAACAAGGCTGAAAATGAAGAACAGTTTTCAATTTGTTAGTGGGCATACATGACGTAAAACAGCGAATCAAAGAATTCATCTTTATTTATAACTAATATAGGACAATGTTGTTGATTAAAAAATACTCCATTCCAGGACCTTTTGTTTTCCAAATAATTAATATTACCAATAATTGATAAGTTCCAGTTCGACGGGTTCAAACAGAAAGATTTGAAAGCAGAGAAAAACTGTGTATCTTATAATCGGCATGACTTTATCAGATGACAATACTAATATTAAAATAAGGCTTGCGCATAGTTATATACCTTAATTCAGTCATGGACCCGCGATATCACGGGTGTGTTCTAGTATTTTTTAAATTTGAGTTTTTAAAGGTTTAAGTAAAAATGAGGTGGTGGACAGTTACACTTAAAATGAAAATAAAACAATTAACCCATTCATTTACGTTTCAGAGAAATATACCATGCCTCAGTAATGGGGATGGTACCATTAAAACAGTACATGCATATAAGCATTTTAAGTATCATTCATTAATTGAGTTTTCTAAAAGTTTTGTAGTATGAGGTGGTGGATCATATGCACATAGGAATTCACATAAAACAATAAAACAATTCATATACCTTCTAATTAAAATAGCACATGATTCAATTCAATTAAAGTATACCATTTGGGGAATGTGATCCAATTTTCTGACGATTAATACATTATAGATAGGAAAAGAGGCACCATATTAACTAAAGATTGTTGTTATATTTTTTTCAATTTTCTGATTTTTGTTTAAAAATACTTTTTTTTTTCATTCTAAAGATCTGAGGTTTTTTTTACCGGTCTATTACTGTTTATATGAATTCAATGTCCAACAATCATGTAATGTCAGTGTAAAGATTAATAAATCAAATTAGGTCAAGAATGGTTTATTAATAAATACTATTATCTTAAGGCAAATAATTATACCGGTAACAGTTTTAAAATATACCAAAATCATTTCAATAGGGTCAAATACAAGGACTGTCATTTTCAACTCCTGGGATATTGACCCGACATCTATCATCTAATTGATATAGATAATTTAATGAGTCTTGTCTCTAGGTTAAAGGGGCACTAGCTGTCAATTCATGTTGACCAATTTGACTCAAATTCTCATATTTGATTCATAACAATATAAAACATTTATTCACAAACCATTGAATGTCTTAAATAAACAGTTTACAGGTCATTACATTAAAGTTCACATGAATACGGATTCAATGAGGTCGAGTTATTCACTTGCAAGTGAATAATTCACCATGAATGTTTCTTAGCTAATCTTGACATAATTGAACCATACTGGCTTCTAAAAACGAATAATTATTTCACTATTTCACTTTCACTAATGATTAAACAAATAAAATCACACTTAAGATTTTTATCTATCTTGTAGCTATTGCCCTTTAAATGTTCTCTTAACATAATGAATCGGGATAGAACTAGCTACATTCTTTTCTTATGGAATATACGTCAGATTTCCATGTGTTCCGTTGCTTTATAGTCGAACGTTTTAGAGTTAATGGACTCCCTTTTTTCAGGTTTTTTAATTTACGTTTAAGATCGGTATTTTGTGGTAATGATTGTTTCATATTCCTCTATAACATATAAAAATATATATCAACAAAAATGAAATCAAGATAAAGCGAAGTTATGTTATCTAAACATAGATAATTATTTTATTAGCTTAACGTGTATGCAAAATACAGGCACAACATTTTTTGCGAGGTATTCAAATAAATAAAGATCTATTCAACAGTTCATGCGAGAGTAGCATGAAAGGTGATAGCTTCGATTTCATTTAAAAACGTGATAACTTTTTAGTTGCAGAACATGCAGAACATGCAGAACATGCAGAACTCAACAGAATGAATTACAAAATGCCGTCTGAAGGGTAATCATCTAACCATTTTAAACAGAACAGGAACTGTGCGACAAGAGATCCTGACTTTTGCTTATTCTGGTGGCAGAAAGGATTGAACTCTTTGATTTTATGCAACACTTCCTGGTTCTCAATTTCACGATTCCTATCAGTTTACTTCATATCAAACATGCACGTATTTTAACAAATGTTTGAACCTGTCATTGATTTGAAAGAACAAATAATCTCCAAAATTTTGGTTACAGATAATGACGTTTGTAAGCTTCCTTGCAAAGAATAACAGTGTGCGTTATATGAAAAATTACATGATTTATGATATCAATATTATTTCACAAAAGGCAATATTTTTTGAGGAATTTTAACTTACCAGATTCATTTTTAGTGCAATTCAGACTCGTTTTGGTATACTAATAAATACTTTATTAGCATTAAATTGTTTCTTGTACTCAGATAAAGTTTATCAAAGTAAGTCAGACTAACAAAGTACAAGGATGCGTATATGTTTTCTTTTATCATAAACGGGTCGCTAACGATTAACATGTACAAAGATGATAGATTGAAACAATTATCTATAAAGACTAAAAGATAAAGATTAAGTCACTGCGCAGCCTTTAACAATGTAAAGTATGCGTGAACCTAAATGGAAGTTTAATCTTTCCATAAAAGAATGGAGTTCTTCACCGTATCACAACTTACCGTCAGCATCTGGTTTTGTGTTTAATGTGTTTTTGTTTTCGTTTTTCTTTTTCTCTGTTATTTCTAGGGAAGACAACGGTTTTAAAGTCATATGAAACGAGTTTCTTGAGATTTTAATGTTCTCGACATTATTGAACCAATGAATGCAAAAATCATCATGTATATACTAAACTAAGATTTGCATACACGTTTTTGTATATTTATAACACATCTATAACGTGTCATCGACAAATAACATTTCATTTAGTATATGTTGATCGTAAGCTGATTAACTTTCGAGTATATTGCCGAACTTGACCGGATCGTGACATTGGTCATCAATAAAATAGAGCACGTAGAAAGCTAGTCAGATGAGTGAATTAAAACAGCCATGACATTTGCTTTTAGATTTTCCATGCTTACCCATTTGTTAATTAAACTATGCCTTGACAGTTGTTAAATCACATGTTGAATTGATTTGTTCTTTAATAATCTGTTATTTCTATTTACCTTCAAGGGCATGTGTGGTTACATTCTTTGATCACGGTTTTCCCATCTGACTTGCGCTTTGCGGTGGTCGAAGCTATAACGAGAGGTGTCGTATTTAAGTTCACTGTGTACGGGAAAATATCGACGAATTAGTGTCTGGCAATTCAATAATTCAATATCGATACATTCATTACGATTTTGATTATATTAAAGATTTTCTTTGAAAAATAGATCACGAACACTTCTTTTAGAGTCAAACTTAGCCCTTCAAATGTATAAAACATGTTTAACTTTTTTAATTAAAAGTTTCATACGACTTTAATATTTTTTTGACTTTTGAATACCTTTATGTTGATTCAGTTTCATAAGTATTAGTAAAATTGAATAAAATGCGACCTAACAGGAATAGGCACTGTTACGAATGTAAGACTACTGTATATACAACACATAAATCCAGTAGAACATGATAAATAAATTCATTAAAATAAAAATTTGCATATAAATTGATGTTATAAGTTGTTTTTTTTTAGAGTTATTTTAATTATTGTTTTCGACCAATAATTTCCTAATTATAGAATATCTCTGATTAAACAAATGATTTAGACAAAAGATATCTGGAAACAAAGTTCGCATTCTCATATATTTTATGTACTGGCTGATGATGTGATATCAACATCATTCACATCATATATAGGAAAAAAAGTTTATAATAATAAGTGAATAAGCGCTTATCCAACATTATAATTTTGTTATTAACAAGCAACATATTTATCGATCGGTATCATATACGGATTAACCCATTCTGTCAGACTATCTGTGCATAACACCTCCTCCCATTCCAGGCGTATTCCCAATTCTGTATCACAGTAACTTGTTCTTGTCATTAATTCTACAGCGCTTTAAGCGTTAAATAAAAATGTATATACAACATAAATAAAAATAAAATACTCAATTAAAATCCTGGACCGTATTAGTGCATCATTGCAATGTCGTTGTTAGTAATGCATTAGCTGTAATTGAATGAAACAAATATGTATATAAAAGTTTATTCATAATGTAGAACAGGTTACAACATAATTGAATTTTTTTACCGTAAAACTGTAAACAAGACTTATGTACCCAAATTATCCAATATAAAAAGAAGATATGCTATGATTGCCAATGAGACAACTCTTCTCAAGAGACTAAATGACACACACATTAACAACTATAGGTCACCGTACGGCTTTCAACAATGAGCAAAGCCCAAACCGCATAGTCAGCTATAAAAGGCCCCGATATAACAAATGTAAAACAATTCAAACATATGGAAACCTGTTAATAAATGAATAAATCAAACAGGAAGATTTTACTTGTTCATTGTACAATCAGAATACTTGATATTGATAACAAACAATAATAGTACATAGTTATTATTAAAAAAAATATTATCCTCTGAATATAATAAAGACGGATATCAATATTATTTAACTTCTATTATTATATTTACAATGTGAGACAATATTCATCAACATGAACTAAAACAAGACACGTTTTCGCCTCCATTACAATTGTTAATTTTATACTTATAATGTATTAAGGTGACAAAAACACATATTTTGCAAGATACAGAGGATTATTTAATGTTTTAACTGTTTATGATTTATATGTTCCAATTTTCAATATTGGTATACTGATATAGATTATTAGACTTTTAGACAATATTGGTTTAGCTAACATATATAAATAGTTGACTGTATGAATTACCAAAATTGTGCGTAAGCAGGTTTCGTTCTTTAACATTCAATATTTGACTTTTTATTGTAAATATATATTAATTTATTTAAACAACTTTTGACGTCAACTGCACACATGTTTTCTTATTCACCACAGAATACAATCAGAAGTATAGTTCATGCAATCGCCAATATCACAATCAACTATATGACACCAGCTATGAGTCTTCAATTAGGACATGGTTTCGATATACCAATTCCTATCTGAAGACGTGAAATTATACTGACCTTAGAAATCCTTAGTTCATGCATTTTTTTCCTTAAGTGTTAAACAAATTCATCGAACTTACATGTCTAATAGTTTGAGGTTTTTTTTTCCCTTTCCTTTTTTTCTCTCTCCATTTATAGTATTTCTGTTTTATAAGACCATGCTCAAGGAACATGAAGCCACGAATATGCGAATTCTTATCATATAAAAACCACTTTGAACATGTATAAGTGTTATTGTATTAGACTCTTTAAGAAAGGATTCTTTACATTTCCAGGTTTTGGAATATGTCTCATCCTCCATATGTGAAGTAGTCCATTCTAATGTATTAAACTTAGAAATAAAAACGGACAAGACATTAAACAGATTAGTTAAGATATACTTCACAAATAGGTGAAATAAGGATACTCGAATCTTACGTTCGTTTGCGTTGTTATTTGACTTATTTTTTTATATTTAATGAATAGCTATATAAAAAAAGATTAAATCCCAATTTTTAAGAGAAGAATTGAAGGTCTTTCCACATCAGTTTTATAAATCATTGATGAGAAGTTACTTTCGGTTTAGTCAAAGTGGCTTTTGGCGTCCAAGCATAGGTGTCTTTATACTGATCCAATACATAATTATATACATTTTTTGCCTGACATAAGGGAGACAATTGTAAACTTCCGGTTTAAAAAATGTCACTTCCGATCTCACATGATAGCTTTATTTACACTGATTCTAAAAATATATGGTTTCTATATACTTTTGCCACTAATACGGGAGATATTAGATACGTCCGGTTTAGTGAAATTCACTTCTGGTCTATGATAGGTTTATGTATACATATTTTAAAAATATTTAGTTTCTAGGTACTTTTCCATGAAATAAGTGCAAAAAACTGCTACTTTCAGTTTACTCAAGGTCAATTCCGGTTGATATTTTTCAAGGGCACATGTCAGCAATTAGTTTGCAAAAGACCCTATGGCTTTATCATGTACGATGTTGGATAACCTGAATTAACCTTAAATTGATTCATTTCAGGTCCAATAACTCTTATAAGATGTCATTGGATTGTTTCATACCATATGTATTATATCTTAATCACAATTATGCAAACTTTTTGCATTAGTTCTTTTATATATATCTTTAACAGTGACAGAGGAGATCAAAGAACAAGTAAAAGTCAAAATTTAGAGTTTGACCGTAACCTAGTTTTTTAATCGTTGGATCAATGACATCAAATCAACAGACCCTAGGTCTCTATCAATTATGGTTTACCAGTTACAAATGCATATCACTTATTTCAAATGCATTTTTGGGGAAATAACTCTCATATGGAGTCTTCGTATTGCGTCCGTCAAAATTGGACAAAAAATCCTACGGAGGAGATCTCACCACAAAGAAAATATTGTATTGGGAGATAACTCTTAAATAAAAAGGCTTCTACTAAACACGGTCAATCTCAAAAGCGAAATAACTGTTTGATATCATGTGCAAAAAGCGACATCATGCGAAACTACAAAACAGGGTACGAAACAAATTTGGCGAAAGAAGACAAAAAAATCAGGTATTTCCTCAGAATAGTTGAAAGACCTAAATATGTGGTTTAAGTTTATTCCTTGTCTAAAGAGAAAATAGTAGTAGTAAGCATACGCATCTGTTGCAGTGAAACAGGTATTTGATAAATAAAAAAGTAAGAAGTATCTATATTTCCAGTGGCGTACATTTTCAAATCGATTCAGTTCCCACTTTAAACTATACATATATTCTGAATATACCTAAATGTAACCTACAAGATGTAATGCTTCCTACAAACAGTAAGCCATGTCACTCAATATTTGTTTTTAAACAGTAATACATTATAAAGTGTTTAAGTTTGAAGTTATTAAGAAACTAAGGATGTTATTTAGAAACTAAAATTTCAATTTCATCAAGCAGAGTTGACCGTAGATAGATTTGGCTATTACTTTCAGGTCCTTTTTAGTCATATGTATATGTTCCAGACCATATGAGTATTTGGACCGTACGCGTACGGTCCGGACCGTATAAGTATACGCGTACGGTCCAGCTTAACATACATGTTTATTAATTAGGGATCTTATGGGTTAAATTTAAACAAACATTTATGAAAATCTTTAGTTTTAGTTACACAAATTGTTATTATTACAATTAGATGTGTAAAGTGAATAAGCCAGCAAATCAAATTTAATATTTATTTAATTGTATATCCTTGAATTCTATTTTGGTACTCTCGCTCAAGGTGACACTTGCTTTCACAAGGAACGTCATTTTTTTTACATTAACATGTTTTGTTTATGCATGTTCCTTTGAATATGCATTTTTTGTAAAGTTCCTTTATTTTCTAAAACAATTGTCCTCCCACATTATGTTTAGTTAAAAAAAGATTACTTCCGATCACTTCAATTTCAATCCGCGTACTGGGCTGCATTTAATGAATTACTGACATGCTAAATACAGGAGATTGTCAGATCAAATAAGCGTGATTTCTTTAAATAGTTGAAATATTAAGTTTTTATTTTTATAACTATTGAACTTTTTTAATCTATTTGATATATGTGTTATGTTGATATATTACATACATTTGTATCTAATAAACTTGACCAACTTCTATATTTAGTCAGACCGTACGAGTACGGTCCGACCGTATGCGTATTTTGAAAAAGTACGCATGCGGTCCAGACCGTACGCGTACGGTCCAAATACTCATACGGTCTGGAACATATACATCTCAATATCTGTTATGACAACAACAAAAAAAGGTTCAAACTTAACTAAACATTCGATTCAAATCCATCAGTAATAGATTGAAATATGAAAATCGAAAGATTTAGACTGAAATACAACATGATAAGATTAACATGTATTTCAATAATAGGAAATTGTCGTAGATAAGAAGTCTTTAGGCAATCTTGGTGTCACTTTTTGTCTCATGCTTACATGAATAAATCGTTATCAATATAACTTACAAAAGATGTTCAAACGCATGTTTCATTCTTTAACATTTTACATTTGTCTGTTTATTGTACAGAGTTATATATTCATTTATTTAAACAACTATTGACATTGCAGATATGTGTTCTCATTCATCACAGAATGTTAAAAGAAGCCTTATCCAAAGCATGTTATAATTATTGACAATTATTTAACACCTCCAACTACTTTTTATTAGAACCTGGTTTCGAATAAGCAATCCCGAACTGAAGATGTATCATAATCCCGGCCTTATGATTGCTTCATTTGTGCATTATTCTTAAGTATGAAACAAATTATTAATAATCTAATGTCGGAGTTGTGCTCACATGTCTTATTAATTGAGATTTTCTTTTCCTTTTCCAATTTGTTCTCTCCATATACAGTATTTATGTTTTAAAAACTCCATGCAGAGGGAACACGAAGCCACGAAGATTCCAATTCTATCAAATAAAATGCATTTTGAACATCTATAAGTGTTATAGCATTAGATTCTTTAAGAAGAGATTCTTTACAATTTCCACGTGTTGGCCAATGTCTTAATCTCCATATCTGAAGTAGGCCACTCTCGTGTATTGAAATTATTCTGAAAAAGGACAAGACATTAAACAGATTAGTTAAGAATATACTTCACAAATATATGAAATAAGAGTACTCTGATCTGATATTGGATTGCATTGTTAGATAATTTTTTTTTTTATAATGAATAGCTTATTCCTTGTCCAAGTTTAGCTTAACTCTATATCCTTTGTTATAAATCATCACTTCAATACCTGTATTTAAGGTTTTGCATTTTCAAATATGTTGGCCACCAGCATCACTAAGGAGACATTTATAATATAGTAAAAATACGCCTTTGGTGCAGTGAAACAGGTAAATGTTTTGATAAATAAAGTGAGAAGGATTTATATTTTCAGTGGCATTAAGATTATCTGATCATTATCTGCTTTTTAAATCGATCCCACTTAAAATTATATGGTATGCTCTGAGTATACCCAAAATGAAACCTATCAAACGTAAAGCTTCCTATAAAAGTCAGCCTTGTCAATCATTATTTGATTTTAAAACAGTAATACATTGTATTGTGTTTAAGTTTAGAAATTATCAAGAAACTAAGGTTTGAATTTGTTAATAATTTGAAAACTGAAATTTCATCTCTATCCAGCAAAGTTGGCCTTACATGGGTTTGGCTATAATTTGCAGGTGCATTTGGTCATATGCGTATAGCTCTTCACCTGTTTCTGTTCTTTTTCAACTTGGATTTTAAATATTTGGCTTGTATCGTTCCTGATCAAGGTAGATATATAAAAGCGCGTTGGACGCTTCGAATTTATGAAATGTTCTTCATTTTTAATTTCTCACTTTTCAAATCCTCATGAGGTTATGTTGTGTAATCAAAATACTTACTTGTCAGTAAAAATCTTGGTAAATGGTGAATTATTTGGTAGTGCCATTCCGTACTGTAATTGGAGTACTTCAGCTAATGTCATGGCCAATTCACAATTATCTATCATGGTCATATCAAAGAACATTTTGTCTACAATAAACGCATAATTTCCTTCCAGTACTTTGCCAATATGTTCATCACCTATATAACTCAGGACCCTTGTATCAGTTTTATTGTACTCTACAACTCCGCTCCATAATTTTTGATACTCTGGCATATCCGATGTCTGTGAATAAATTGAAGTTAGGAAATTTTAAAAGTAACAACTCGTTAGTATTTTATACTGTCTTGTATTTTTTCCTTAATTTCAGTATTTATATAAAAATTAGTCGAAATTGAACCCATACTGTCCATCCAGATTTACAGGATATTTAGTGAAATGTCAAGGTTAGATGAATGCAAATTATTATTTTTTTATGTCGGGTCCATCAAGTTTTACCAATTTTAATATTTTATATTCACCGGAAATGACATTACTAGGGAGTTCTGGGAAATCATTTTGAAAACAAAATAAATATTTGCCCACCTCAAATGGAATCGTATATTAGAATCATATTCAAAACAGTGTGGTCCTGGCCATTGATTGACGACCTAAACTATCCCATTGACTGTGACAGATTAGGTGAACGTTTGTCTGTAACGACCATTGCTCACTTCTTACTAATTATAGAATGTAAACTGTGGGGTCACCAAAGGTTCTTAACGCCTTTAATAATAAAATAATTCGAAAAATTATTCAGGAATAACCTTTAATTTTTTGATTTATATTATTGATATAAATCAACACATCGTACTATTCCGGATTCGTTTTTCGAATTGCTTTATTTAGGTGTTGAGAACCTTTGGTGACCCCACAGATTCAGTGTCTTTAAAAAGTACATAGTGAGCAGTGATTGGTACCGACAAACGTTCACCTAATCTGTCCCAGTCAATGGGATAATTAGGTCGTCAATCAATGGCCAGGACCACACTGTTTTGAACATGATTCTATTTTCCTTTCTGTTGGATATTTCTGGAAATATTTTGCATCAATAAGCACAACAAAGGTAGGACTTTGTCACTACGTAAAAATTTCTAGCCGGCAAAGCAAATTTATTGTCAAACTTAGGTCTCAAAGTTCCCCCACAATTTGCTCCCAAAGTCCAGACGTAAAAAAAATGGCTTCAGCTTTATGACGTCGTAGGAAGGCGTCCAAGAAAAAAAAATTAAATAGCCTTGCCATACGTCATAATTATTTGGACTAGATCCTATCTAATTATTAGATACATAAATATTTTTCTAAGCCCTTCATTGTTCGATAGTTTGTAACAAATCAAGAATTACACTTTATATATATCGGCATCTGAAAAAGAGATGCAGAATATATCAAAGGGATATTGAAACTCGTCAATGTCACAGATGACCACGGATACGTTGCAATAGTCATAACAAAACTCCTGTCCTGTTTCATTGTTCAGTTCAATTTTGCCTGAGGGAGTTGAATACCTAACATAAATGTTAAAAGATGTGGTATGATGGTCAATGAAACAACTCTCAACGAGAGACCAAATGACACATAAGATATCAACCCCGCATCTTTTTTGCGCATGATTGTCCTAAGTAAGGACCCTGTTGCCTTTGTTAGTATGTGTTTTTTTTTTAAAGTTTTTGATCATTTATATGTCTGGGAGGTTAGTGTTACATCCATTTTCACTGGACTTGTACACATTTATTGTTACGGGGTTAAATGCAGCACGCCTCCGGGTGCGGGATTTTCTTGCTTTTTGGGGACTCATTTGTGGAAATGGACTGTTTTCTTTCCCCATTTCCATTCTGAATTTTTGCTATATGTCACTGTGCGGCATTCAAAAAGACACTGAGTATAGATCTAAGAGTACACGCAGTTCCTGACCGCTTGTTCAAAGCCAACGGCAACTATTTAAAAAAATCATGTATCTTAGACTAAGTTTTCTAAATATATTGTTATTTGTCAACAGACTAATAATATTTTTATCCTCGGTTTTTTGTGGTGAATAATTGTCTAATTTGCCCTTACTTATACACTATTTCTCATCTAACTTGTCCACAGAGAATAGTTGTAACATTAACTATAAGGAGCAGCAGTAGTTAATCGACGTTAATTCATTTACCAAAAAAAAATCAAGATAAAAGAAAACCTTAGCAAATCGAATGAACTTAAAACTGGCGAACGTGAGAGCGACGACAGCATGGACAAGACAAGATTATCCTACACGCATACAACACCCGCCATGATAATTTATTCGTGATCAACATATTACAAGCGGTAGTATTAAAACTATCGGTTAGTTCAGATCAGAATACTATTCTTGTACCTAAAGATATAAGTTCATGTCACAAATTGAAACAATGTACTTATTACCAAGGAATTTGAAATGCGAACTCTATCACAACTCATGGGATGATTATTCGTTGAAGATACCAGGTTGATAATCGGGTACACCAGACGCGCGTTATGTCTATATAAAACAGATCAGTTGCGCTGTATTCAAAATAAAAGGTAATTAAGAATACGAATTTATAGCGGAAAACGTTTATTGCAATAATAGAAACTAATAGTTACCTTGTGTCAATAAAGCACCATACATATACCAAAGAGAGTCCGAAAAATGATGCAATCCTGAGACTTTACTTCTATCCTCTACATTTAATAGTTAATTTATAGTAGACCCAATGAAAATGTATGGGTATCTAAAATGTAATGGGTCAAAGTGGTACATGTCTTTGGAATTTTGAAAATGGTTACCATTACCATGGAAACTACAAAAATTGCTTTTTAAAATGACAACTGTTACCATGGAAACTACAAAAAATTCAAAATTCTTCAAACTTTCTGAAAATTTACAATATTGATAACTTCCATGTGCAGATGCGTTTATCGACTTTGAAATTTTCAAAATGACTGCCGTTATCCTAGCAATGGGGGAACGAGGGTGCCATCCGTAATTGCTAGCAATTACAAATCTTGTTGAATTTGAGGTCTTTAGGAATTGCAGAATTGCAAAATATATTGTTCTATAGTTAAAACAATTCATCTGATACAATTACTGTTGATATATCTATAATGAGTATACTGAGGTCTAAGAACAAGTATGTCGGAGTGAAATTCTTTTAGCAAAACTGCGCAATTACAAAAAATAATAATTGTTTCCTCAAAAAAAAGTGTTTTACTGTGTAGTGTTCTACTGTTTGGAAAATTTATATCAAAATGATAAAAATGTCTAAAGGTTCTTACTCAAAATGAGGACACTTCTATGTGGAGGGGTCTATAATTCCATTAACAGTTTCAGTCATACTAATTTTTGACCTTTTCAAACTTGACCAAATCACTACCAATCTTTAAAATGTATCACCATTATTTCTTAACATGTAATTTCATCCAATTACTTACTATTTTATGCATAACTTATAAAAAAGAAAAATTGAAAATTAAACAATGACATGTTCTTTATAAAATTTTGTTTCTTTAAATTCAACTTTTGCAAAGATATATCATTAAAATAAAGAAGTCGATACTTTTTTGTATTTGGTGTTCTCATTTTTAATTGACAATTTTTTACGTGTGGATACTAGTATATACTAATACGGAGTATAAAACAACAGGTCACAAATGGGATAAGAATTACTGTACTTTTATCTTTTACTTCTTTACTAGGAAAGCAATGTTTTAAAGTAAATCACGGGTTTTCTTTCTATATAAAAATAAGATGATGTGGTGTGATCAACTATCCTCATACATCTTGACGACTGTTCATTGCACGCCAAGATATGTTACAGCTTTCAATCTAAATTCCTTCTGACCAAAAAATCATTTACAACTTTAATTTAACTTAGTCTAAGCTATAGAAATATGTTTGGTTACGTAGTCTGCCGATTTATATTTTGTGAATATCAATGCAGAAAACGAGAATACGGGCTACTTATAAATGAAGCGCTAATGTGCAGGTTAAACCTTGATATTAGTAAGTTTCTGTTATTAAATTCAAAAAACAAAACAATAAATATGGACGAGATGTAAGGAATATTTTGTAAAAAAAAATCTTGTGGTGAAATTATTTTAAAATTACTAGAACGTTAACGTTATAGAAAATAATATTAACGTTACGCGCAAATGGCTAAAATACTATTGAACCTTAGTCTTTTCTGACGCCCTGGAAAATTATACAAACACAGTTACTAGTCTAATGGTTATAATTTTAATGACTACACTAGTAAGGGATCATTCTACGGTAATTTCGTAAATTTCAGAGACAGGACCGTTTTTAACCCTTCGTGGCCATACTCCTTTGACGGCAAAAATCTAATTGCTGTTTGTCAGTAACTTTGACATATATTCCAAGTGAAAAAAAATAATTTAACGTTTAATAAAAATAAATCAAAATTAAACTACATGGGGGGTTATTCAGGGTATTCCAACTTAGTTGCCCCCAAAGGGTATCTTACTATACAAAATTAATCCTTGATTCTTCAAAGTAAAGTTTAGCCATAATAAAAAGAAGTATATAACAGTAATAGAAAGTCATAAACAGTGCAGAATGAGTCTGTACACATTCAGGCGAAATTTATGCTGTTGAGATAGTGTCAAGACATATTTAAGACTGTCAAGAATGTGTCAAGACATATTCAGACATTATTAAGAATGTCAAGAATGTGTCAAGACTGATCGAGACTCTTATCAGATGATACAGGTAGTGTCTAGAACATTTTAGACAATGTTCATACTGTCAAGACACTTGTCAAGAAAAATTAAGAACTTTATTAGACAAATTCATGCTACATGTATGTTAAGATTTTTTAAATTTATTAAGACAAATAAAGAATGTCGAGTAATATTTCATGCAAATTGAGACAAAATCTGGTCTTTTCAGCTTTTTTTTTTTTTTTTTTTTAAGACTTGAAATACATTTATTGAAAATCACCTGAATACAATTTTCCTTGTATAACCCAGGGAAGAATACACAAGGGCCTGTGTTTACAATGATCCAACGTCCAGGGATAAACGGTGGACTCTATTATAGAAAAAAAAAAACTATTTTATATTTTTTCCATACATAAGTTATACATTCATATTAATTACACAGATTGAGTTTGCGTATAAATTATTCACAATATTCTACCAATAAATAAAATATATCAAAAGTCCCCCAAAACACACTACAATCTACACAATAATTTACCTTTACTTATATAATTCACATTTTATTTTTATGTACTTTTAACACCTGGATTACATTGTTATGTGTCGGTCAGTGATTTTCTAGGTCAATAATTACATTAAATGTACGTTTCACTATGATACGTTATTCTGATTGGCTAACTGTACATCACGTGTTATTCCTTAAGCAGTTGTATCACACAATAAAACTTTTCATTCATGATGACACGAGGTCCCACAATAAAGTGCACAGGTAAATGAAATAAAAACTTGAGAAAAGGCGTGTGTTCATGATCCTATAGGTAAAAATGTAATTATAAGTATTGAATGCTCTTTTTTGTAACTTTACAGGGCTGTAAAAGCGCTGACCGTGCGCACACTTTTAGTATGAAGCGCTTCCGCGCTTCATACAAAATGTACTTCGGTCAACGCTTTCACACCCCAACAAATCCACAAAAAAGAGCATTCAATTCTTAACATGCTCGACCTTGTAAATGCGTGTATTGTATATTTCTATCGTTGGATGTATTATGTTCTAAAAAGGAAAGGAAAGTAAGTACAAATTATTACGTCACTTACTAATGTATAAGATTTATTATAAGTTTTATTTCAGCTGCAAAATTTTCTATTTTAGATGATAATGATTTGTCCATAGATTCAATTAAACTGCTCAGTTCCCGTTTTGCATATGCTATCAATTGACTGGAAGTAAAACTTTTAGACTGATATTTGATTATATTCCTACATTTCCAAATTATCCATTTAACTGTATTCATAATCGTATTAGTTATGACATTGTACTTTTTGTTGTAATCGTACATTCCTAGTATGATAAGTTCTTCGCTCAATGGAATATATACAGTGTTATTAAGTACATTATATGTTTTAAGCGCATCAAAAATGTGTTCCCAAACAACCATTATAATGTAACAGCTGTGAACAAGGTGTGTGAGAGTTTCGTTTTCTGTTTTACAAAAATGGCATTTGCCATTATTTGATTTGCCGATTCTAAATAGTTTTTGCTCCGTATAGATAATGTTATGAACAATTTTCCAGCTAATTTGATTTGCTTTCCTAGAGGACATACTTTTATTTAAATTTATCCAGATCTTTTTCCATGGTAATTCCGAATTATACTGAATATTCCATTTTATTTGACAGTTTGGAACTATATCTAAATTTAACGAATATTGGATTAATTTTAAAGATATCTCACTTGGGATTTCAGCTTTTTGACTTTTGTAGTGTTACTGTTTAATATTTGATTAGTTTGTTTTGTAACAATATCAAATTTCAATAAGGTTCACCTGTATTCTTCTTGTTCGTTAACATTAATATTTCAAAGTACATTTCAGATATGAGATAACACGACCCCCTAATGGAAAATGGGGTCTCGGATGGAAAATGGATCATGGGATGGTTTGATAGGCCATCTTGAAAGATGGGTAGGAAGAATTGGAGAAAATAAACTTGTATCATGGAATTTTTTATGTTAAATCGAGGACTCATAATTTCATGGACAACTGATTGAAGAAAATACATTACATGCACATTATTTTTATTTATAAGTTTGATTCCACTTGCAATAAAATGCACTCCTTTGACTGAAGTGTCTTGTAGGTAACGTATTTAATGAAGTATGTGTTGCCGCTGGATATATTAAATTGTTCAAGTATTAACACCACTAATTCGAAGTCCCCCCTTGCTTTCGAAGATAAATTCTGCAACTAAAAGCTGTTTTGTCCATACCGATCCCATGTCCTGAAGCTTTAACTTTAAACCAAAATTATCCAAATGATTTTTTACCTTTGACAAAGTAACAGCTATGCGTAGCCACTATTTTGTTTAAAATATGTACGAATTTCTTGTAGGTTCATTCTAAGCGGATCGACTTTTATGGTTCTTTACCTTTTGGTAGCTATTACGTAAATCAACTACGTTTGAATGCATGCTCAAAATATCTTTTATGTCGTATCAGTTTGCACAATGATATTAGATTAATTAAAGTTCCGACAATACCAAAAAGGTCATACAATATAGTGGCAGGCGCAAATTTTAACGCAAGACATACAATGACGACAAAAAAAAAGATTAAAATAGAAAATAATCTGCCTACTCATACCAACACAGCTAAAGATATACGTAAATTAAATTTATTTAAGTCATTCTTAGAAAGGAAAATACTAGATTGTGATAACACGTTTTTGATATAACGAATATATATAGCACATGAAGGCTAGGAGCACAATTAGCACAATTTAGCGCAAGGAATACAAAAAACACATAGCATATAGGGACATAATAATTTGCCAAGATAATATATATCATAAATAAGCTGCAGTTGAAATCAGATATTCATAATTTATCAAATTCAACTAAATAATTACTATATCTTTCATTTCAGGACGTAGATCTAGTTGCAGCCCCTTTGACTATGCAAATTAACAATTCCCTATTGCTATGATTCTGCAGCTATTTTATTGAAAAAGCCTAATCCGAATGCAAACAATGGAGAACATTACTAGATCCCTTAAGCGAACATGTATTTTTGTGTATATTCCTCTACCTTCCAGTTACTTCACTATTTTTGTTTGTCTTCGAAAAATGTACTCCATACTATAGAAGAATGGAAGACAAAGCTAAAGTTAGAGGACTGCATCATTTCTCCGACTCATTTTGGTACATGCATGGTGCATTATTAACTCAAGGTAACTTAACCCTTGTCAACCTACAACTCCCTCTCATATTTTCATTTATTTTATTTGAAATATGTTTGAAGGTCATAAAATAAATTGATTTAAGTACAATGGTAACATATGTGTATGAAATATTGCAAATGATAAGAGTTTTATTCATGCTCCAAATACTCACCTTCATGTCATTAAGGAATATAACTCATATGAAGATAGATATCCATATGAAAAAGAATCGAGAACGTATGGTGCAGATGTCGAATTTGATTACCAAAAAAAAAAACAACAATAATATGATAGAGCATTCGGCAATATATAATTAGTTTTGATGTCACATGATAGACTGGAAAGGTTAGGTATGCTTGTCTACTTTCTGGATTACGAATGAACTTGTTTTCCTATTGAAGGATTATTTCCCTTTTCTGTTCTATCAAACAAAAGCACTTACACTGAAAATAGAATAGCATGTCACCCCCTGTATTTATTCCTTTGATCCGTTCAAGACTTGAACACCTATATGGTATAAGTCAGGGTTTAATGCTAACAGTAGTTGTATTTACGGTGGGTTTTATTTTCATAAGACTTCAATGACAACATGTCAATGATAAAATGTTAAAACAGGTAATGCAAAAGCACTTGCACGTTTTGGTATTGCATTGTCTGAATTTTTATTTTTACAAATGAACCAGTTTGGTTTTGTCTACAAATTTTTTTTCGTGAATTAATAATTGTAATTAAAATATAAGAAAACAACTGAACTGTTTGTTTATAACATAAGAACGTTCATGGACACATTATTATCTACAATTTGTATATGACTCTTATAGACATTATCTATTTTTCTGAACATAGGGGGTGAACATATGACAGGTTCGTCCTCAGGGCAGATATTATTAAGCTCTTGGTGGATATTTTGCATCATAATGATGGCAACATACAGCGGTAACCTTGTGGCCTTCCTAACTGTAACTAAAGAAAAACTGCCTTTCTCTGATATTGCTGGACTTGTAGAACTTGGTAGTTATAAATAGGAAACACAAGAGGGAACTGTCTTTGAAACGATTCTCAAGGTAAACATTACATAATTTCAAAGAAGATAAATATTTTATATAATCTCTTTTGTATTTGGCAAAACGTTTCTTATTCAAGGGCCCCTAATAAGTCTTTTATAGTCAAAAATGTATTTGGAGTATCAAATAGTAAGCCTAGTATCTTTTGTGAGTTGTTTTTTTATAGCCATAAAATATTGTAGAATTTACGTGCGCTCGTTTTTTGTTTTTGTTTTTTCTATGGTTGGTTTTCCTGTTTGAATTATTGTACACATATAATTTTGGGACCCTTTATACCTTACATTTCGATGTCAGCCAAGACTCTGTGTTAAAGGCCGTACTTTGACCTGTAATTCTTTACTTTTTATATATAATATATTGTGACTTGGATGGACAGATGTTTGATTTGCACTCATACCACATCTTCTTTTTTTTATTAAAAAACTAGAAGGCTCTGTTCTCCCTTAATGTGTTTAACGTCAGCCAGTTCTTCTATCAGTTATTGTGATCCTTCTGCATGTTTTGACAGTTCAGTTACTTTGTTTTATGTGTTTTTATATTAACAGGCATCTATGTTTCGACAGTTCAATTACTTTTGATTTATGTGTCTTTATATTAACAGGCATCTATGTTTCGACACTTCAGTTACTTTTGTGTTTTTATATTAATAGGCATCCACTCGACAAAATTATAAAACGTTTTGGAAGGGAGTGGTTGCCAACAATATAACAAACCCAAATATTCAAAGTGCAAACGGAGATGTTCAAGTACGGCTTGTAATGGAGTGAAACTACGCATATGTTGGTTATAAAACTCAATTTGAATTAACCATGGTTAATAACTGTCATCTAGCAATTGTGTTATCGGATATTGTTTCAATGCAATACGCCATAGCACTTCCCATAACTCTCCGTTCACCAAGATTTTTTCTGATGAGTAAGTAACTTTTAATCTTTACGTTTGCACATCTTATTTCAAATGACTACAAATTGGCAGTTGTGAAATGCAACGATAACGTAAGTTGAAATGACAACTTGACAGTTAATGGATAAAATTATGTTTGGCAATTCATTTTCTAACCATGTGTAACCCAGTAAGTCAAAAGTAACATTCATTTCTATAATTTATATCTGACATAAAAAAAAAAAGGAAATTTTGGTTCCAACATTCCATGGCAAAGTTTAACTGAGATGAATTGGATTTTATTAATATGTCCCTTTGGTCGTATTGCTTCTTATGGTTCTACGTAATTTTACATCCATGGCTTCCAAGTGCTTTGGATTTGACCGTTTATGGTAACAATTAAATCCAGGAAGACACATCGGACTCACACAAATTGATTAAGTATTATTTTATTTCTGAAACAGTAATATCAAGACCAATTTATGATTGAATAAAAAAATAACACATTAACCATCATCAGAAACATTGTGGGAAAATGTTGTTATTTACGGTTATGAATACATTTCTAAGGAAATGAGTAAGGCATTTGCTTTTTTATAGACACACTGAGCAGAATCTGCTTAACCTTCCGGATCAACTGAGATCACCACCAGTTTCTGGTGGGGATTCGTGGTGCTTAGTATTTAGTTTTCGATGTTGTATTTTTTGTACTGTTGTTTGTCTATTTGTCTTTGTCTTTTAGCCATAGCGATGTCAGTTTATTTTCATTTTATGAGTTTGATTGTTCCTCTTGTATCTTTTGCCCCTCTTTTAAGAACGATACCATATTGAAAAATATTGATGGACAATAATAAAATTGCCTGGCCTAAAATTTACCTAGATGATTTATACAATCTAATGGAAAAGTGAATTTTCAAATGCCTCCTTCATTGAAAAAGAGAACACAGGATGATTGGTTTCTGATGTTGAATGTTGCTACAGAGAACTAACCTAAGCAGGACCTCGATGCTGTTCATCTTCTTACTTGATTTAGGACCTTAAATCTCTTTAGAATCCAGCGTCCCTGATGTGTCTTTCTGAGACGTAGAAAATTATAAACCTAGTATTTTTGATGATTTTTTTTTGTGTCGTTACCAACATTTTTGACCTTGTGTATAGAAAATTTGTAATAAACGATCTTTATATTATTGACGCTAATTGTAATTAACGTTGTCCCTAGCGTTTTGAATAAAGTACGTTAACATAACACAAGATTACCATTACCTTACGTTACTTTAAGTATGAACCTTTTATAGATTCTACAGTTTAATTAAATATGTTTAATCGTAAATATATCGAGTAAAGAATTTCACTTATTTTAAATTCCAGAATGACTGCCATGTTTGGGAATGGACTATTTCAGATGTGGAAGTTAATAGTTATCAAAAGTACCAGGATTATAATTTTATACGCCAGACGCGCGTTTCGTCTACATAAGACTCATCAGTGACGCTCAGATCAAAATAGTTAAAAAGCCAAACAAACACAAAGTTGAAGAGCATTGAAGACCCAAAATTCCAAAAGGTTGTGCCAAATACGGCTAAGGTAATCTACTCCTGGGGTAAGAAAATCCTTAGTTTTTCGAATAATTCACATTTTTGTAAACAGAAAATTTATAAAAATGACCATATAATTGATATTCATGTCAACACCGAAGTGCTGACTACTGGGCTGGTGATACCCTCGGGGACGAAACGTCCACCAGCAGTGGCATCGACCCAGTGGTGTAAATAGTTATCAAAAGTACCAGGATTATAATTTTATACGCCAGACGCGCGTTTCGTCTACATAAGACTCATCAGTGACGCTCAGATCAAAATAGTTAAAAAGCCAAACAAACACAAAGTTGAAGAGCATTGAAGACCCAAAATTCCAAAAGGTTGTGCCAAATACGGCTAAGGTAATCTACTCCTGGGGTAAGAAAATCCTTAGTTTTTCGAATAATTCACATTTTTGTAAACAGAAAATTTATAAAAATGACCATATAATTGATATTCATGTCAACACCGAAGTGCTGACTACTGGGCTGGTGATACCCTCGGGGACGAAACGTCCACCAGCAGTGGCATCGACCCAGTGGTGTAAATAGTTATCAAAAGTACCAGGATTATAATTTTATACGCCAGACGCGCGTTTCGTCTACATAAGACTCATCAGTGACGCTCAGATCAAAATAGTTAAAAAGCCAAACAAACACAAAGTTGAAGAGCATTGAAGACCCAAAATTCCAAAAGGTTGTTAAAACACTGGCCGAAACATGGAATTTGCCACAATGACGCAATCAAAGTATCTACACCAATAGATATACATAGTTCATTTTACGTCGTAGCAATTGGTGTTTTCGTTGCATTAATTTTTCTTATATGTGAATGTTTTAAATGGAAATTCTATAGCAATGATAGAAAGAGAATGTTGTAAGACCAAGCAAAACAACCAGAACACGAAACTGAACTAGTAAAGACGAAATCAGATCTAGAGGACTCTATGTTATATTAAATGTTATAACTTCATCATAGTCGATTTAGTTCTATTGTTTCAGTAAAGATATTGGTGCTGTTGGATATGAGTTTAGATTATAAAGTGTGTATTGTGCTTAATACAGGGGAACGAGAAAAATTTATATATTTCAGGAATATCGTATATTTGACATTTAACTAGAAAGCTAAAGTTATTGTTAAACATCTTAAAGAATTTATATATTTAAAAAAAAATAGCAAAAGCAAAATTGCAACTTTACGTCCATGTCCAGTCTACTTTACAATATCGATACGACTGATGTTTCACTATTATTTCAGCAACTTTTGTATGTTGTGCATTCTTTAATTGATACATGTTTTCTATTTCTATTCAGACTTTTCATCATTGTTGTTGTATTTAAACTCAGTTTGCTTAAGTCTTAGGAATCGAGTTGTATCAAGATTTAGATTGTCATCAACTTAGAAACTATCATTAATAAACCAATTTCACTTGCAAATACCTTCATTTTTTAACACAAATCTGTACAGATCATTTATTATATATATTCCAAAACAGTTGCGACTTGAATGTTCAATTACAAATACATGTTGCAAGATTTCAATATTGACGACTTCATATATATATATATGACTCAGACGTACTTATGAAAATAATTATTTTCTGTGACTGTATCTTACATTAATTTGTAGGATCCTTTACTATAGATAATTTAGCTGATCTGTAACAATAACATCTTCATGCCTTATATATCATGTACTGTAGTACGCCGCTAGATTAAAACTGACGTGGAAAGGTAACACATGCCCACCAAAAGCTCTTTTATTGAGAGCCCAGGTGGTCGTGCGGTCTAGCGGGACGGCTGCAGTGCAGGCGATTTGGTGTCACGATATCACAGTAGCATGGGTTCGAATCCCGGCGAGGGAAGAACCAAAAATTTGCGAAAGCAAATTTACAGATCTAACATTGTTGGGTTGATGTTTAGACGAGTTGTAATATATATATATATATATATATCATATGTCGTCCAAGAACTCCACCTTTTTCTAACTTATCAACATCTATTTAATCATCAATCAGAGCCTGACTTTAAAATTACTGTGAAACTTCATACTCTTTATGCATAGTGATTACAATGTGGATATTAAAACAATCAAAAGATATGTTACAGTTAATGCAGTCTAAGTCTCTTTCCTCTAGATACTGTAATAAAATAATTCAATGTTTTACGCTTAACGCTAGTGTTCCCTCATTCTAAACAAGACAAATTAAAAATAATGGTCCTGCTTTGTTTCATAAGACAGAACGGTCAACGTAGAAACAAGAGAAACAAGTCCTTTTTCTAAGGGAGGGATTAATCGTTCGTTGTAAAACATCTGGGATTCCGACAAACAAATTTTAGAAAAACTGACATTATCAAAATGCTTGATTTCTTGATAGATAACATATGTATTACGCTAAGGACATGGTCTTCAACAAACAATCGTCATTCTCATTGTAGCAGCCTCCTTTTTTGTCCACTTGTTGTTCCTTTATTTTTATGAGCAGACGTCATACAGGAGCACGTACGTTAAATGTAACACGTTTGTTGTTAAAGAAAGAAATCAAGCATCTCGATAATGTAAGTTTCCAAGACTGAGATCCTGCAAAAGTGTACTGAATAGTCTGACTGCAGTGAAGATAACCTGTGATCAATTATAGACTTCGTTGTAAAAAATCGCTAATATGTAAACCGTCTATAGTTTGAATCTTATTATTGAAATTTGTTTTACTAATTGATGCTGACTATTCATTAATTTGTATTTGCCGTAAATTTCGGTTTAAGTGTGTTATGCATGTTCATGACAAGAGTTAATGCCAAAAGATACAAAAAGCCTTAATGAGGTGAAGGAAAGCAAATTAAGACTGACACTCTCAAAAGATGAGTGTATGATAGACTTAGACATGTTTCTTTGCAACAGGCAATGTACGGTGTAAATTATAACTAGCAGAAGTCATCAGATTTAGCGTAACCACTCGACCAGACGTGCATTGTCAGACAGATCCAGTAAAAGGGGAGCGAAGAGACCAAGGGACAGTCAAACTAATAGATCAAACATAAACTTACAAGGCCAAGTTTATAAAAGTGGCCATATTCTTTTACCTCAGGCATTCGTGTTATAACAAATCCTTGACAGAAGTTTACCCGTAATACATAGATTGTGTTAACAAAATAGTGCTGTCGCTAAAATATTTAGGAAACAAAATTAAAGGGGCACTAGCTACGATATATATAAAAAATCTAAAGTAAGATTTTTTTGTTTAATCAATAATGAAAGTGAAATAGTGAAATAATAATTCGCTTTAGCAGCCAAAATGGTTCAGTTTTGTCAAATTAAGCGAAGACACATTGATAATTACTTATTCACTTGCAAGTGAATAACTCGACCTCATTAAATACGTATGCATGTGAACTTCAATTTAACCCCTAGCTAGAGATTGACAACGCATGCATTGTACGTGTACTGGTTATTTAAAGAAAAAGAATGTCAACATTGAAAGCGAAACTACGGTAAATCATTTGATTACTGATTTGATCCATATACAATCATTCTTGTACGGTTTAAAACAATGAGAAGCATATATTTTTAATCTATAAAATAAAATCAAACAGACCTATAAAAATTCAATTGCACGTGTTGGTTTAATTTGTTTATATCTTTATTTATGTCAACATCGCTTATATGGTCATCTGAGGTCAAATCGATAGTTAATTAGATGGCGTCTGGACTAAAATACACACGAAACGAACCTACATATTATCTACCCCATGCTCTGTAAACTGTTTATTTTAGACTTTTGGTAGTCTGGATGAATGTTTTACATTGTTATCAATCAAATATGAGAATTTGGATCAAATCGGTGACCATTGATTAGAAAGTTAGTGCACTTTAAAGGAGTTTGGAAATACATTCACAAAATTGACAATTTCAATACAGCATTTGTTCTTTTTATTGTTACTTATTTGCAAAATATAAATTATCAATTATCATATAATTCCTCATTTTTCTTGCTATGATTTACCTAGAACATTTAGTTGGTAGATTCAGTAGTAGTAACAATTTATCCCCGAAAAAAGTAAAATGTGAATAATGCATAAGTATAGATGGTAATTTTAAATTTTACCCTGAAAAAGTTATATTGTACCAGTATCAAGTTAATTTGAACTTGAAAAGTGATTTTTTATCATAATATTTTTATAACAGAAGAAACGACAACAAAGACCGTATATTTCACACACATACAATATGTCGTCGAAACAATTTGGAAAAATACTCTACACATCCTTCTAATTTGTCAGGTGTGAGTCACAATTGTGTATTTCTAATTCAATTAAAACAACGCAATCAGTTGCACATAAACAACATTCATAAACATAAAGTAAACTGCACTGGCTAAAAATCAAATGTTTAAACTGGCAAAAAAACCCATCATCCTTAAGTTAACAAAATACGCGAATTAGTTCTGACAAATTGTATCAATTCAGAGAGACAATGGAAAATGTTTCAAATACAAACAATCCATAAAAAATAATACGATGCTTTGAATTTCTTTGTATAAAATGTGAATAAAGAACGAGAGTAAACTAATTTAAAGGTAGTGTCAAAAAAGAGATAAACTTTTACAAATTCACATTAAGCGGCCATTTAAAATAATACATTTATATGGAAAGGCAGTTATCATCATTAATCTTCAAGTTTACCATGTATAGAAGTATTGATTGAATATATTTCCATTAAAATATTTGTTTTTTGGTAGAGGAAAAAATGCAAATTAGGTATATCGTACCTACTTTATGAAAGTGTAAATTTACCTTTTATCTAATTGAACAAATCAACTTTTATTGTCCTTTCCATGAAGGAATTAACAGAGAACAACAATTCAAAATGTAGGAATAGCCAAGAGACACCATATTTATATATATAATATATTGCATTTGGTTTCATTGTATTTTCATAAAAATAGTTTTAAATCTAAAATAACGATTTTATAAATAGCTAATAGCTTTTGCTTTGTGTTAACTGTGACTGAATGAATAGGAAGATCAACAGTTTTCGTTACTAACTAAATAAACTTAAAATGTACGGTGAAGAGCAATGTTTAATGTATTAATTCAAAATATGATAACGAGAAAAAATACCACACAATATCTTGTGAGTGAATAGAAAGCAAAATAACTTGAAAGTAATTGGTATGTGCTCAGATGTAAAAGGATATTGGTTAAATATACCCATTTCTGAACCAAAAAAACTGCAAAAAGAAAGAGAGTAACGATTTGTGTGTTAAGGTGACAAAGATAATGTGTAAAACTACCACGTCTACAAAATGCGTATTGCCACGAGGAAACTATTTGTTTCGGGAACCAGTAATACAAGACGTGACCGGAGTAGCTGTGTCTTTGATGTCTGTGATAGTCTATCTTAAGTGGTCTTCTGTTTGCATCATCCACGACAATGAAACAGGTATGGTAATAAATCAGGTATGGTAATAAAACAGGTATGATAATAAAAAAAAAGGTATGGTAATGCAATAATTATAATAGTTTTTAAAATAGGTGCGGTAATGAAACAGGTATGATAATAAAACATATATAATGATAAAAAGGTACAATAATAAAACAGAAATGATGATAAAATAGGAACGATATTGAAACAGGTATGTTGATGATATTTTAGTTTAAGATGTTAATTTGTTTATTACCTTTTATTGGCTTTGAACCAGTTGTCAGTAACTGCGAGTACTCTCAGATCTGTTAGATGTAATTCTTTTAGTGTTCATCTGATAAGTTGAGCCATCTTCAAATGTTTTTTATAGCTTGTTCTTATGTTGTACTGTTACACAACTGTCCACAATTTAGGGGAAGGGTTGCTGCTTTCAAACGAGTTCTACCCCGCCACATTCCTTTACCAAGTCAGGAGCTGTATTTTAGTTGTTGTCGATATCTGCTGTTTCTCATATTTGTTTTTCGTCTATAGTCTTGCATAGTTTGTTCGTGTGTTGTGCTATTACACTACTGTCCCATGTTAGGAGTTGGTTTGGCGAAAGGAAAACTAGTTAAACCCACCACATTCTGTATTCCTGTAACAAATCACGAGAATTTAATTCAGTGGTTGTCGTTTGTTGGCTGTGTAACATATGTTTTTCGTTTATTTTTCGTTCATATATTATGCCGTTATTTTTTCCGTTTTAAATGTTTTACATTTGTTATTTTTAGGAGCGTCTACAGCTGACTATGCGGTATGTGCATTGTACATTAATGAAGGCCGTAGGTGACCTATAGGTGTTAATTTCTGTGTCATGTGGTTTCTTGTAGAGAGTTGTCTCTTAAGAAATCTATACTTTTCAAATATTTACAGTTGTTATAAAGATTGATGGGGAAGTTTGTATTAAGTACGCATGCTATAGCAGTTTTGAAGCAAAATGTTGTAAAAAATGATGGCCACAAAGTTATTCAAAGATTCTCCATTTTTATGCTATTCGCAGATTACCAAGCAACACTGTTGCATCAAATGTTATCGGCTGCTGGAATCTTTGGGAATGTACAACGGATGGAACAAATGACGTCACAGAAAATAGACGAACTTATGTCAGAAAAAACTGCTACTAATGACGATACAATATTAAATTGTACTTTATTATGTAGTTTGAAAGCGTGCCAAAATTACTTAGCAAAGGTATTGTAATAAGTATGACATACACATTTTCTTACATCATTTTTCACTCCGTCCGAGAGAGTGATACTGCTCAACTTCTGTTCGTCTGCCAGTTCAATAGAGTTTTTATTGCATTTTTTCAGAAACCGTTTGTATCTAGCATCTAGTGAAATAATCGTATGCAATACTCCAACCAGGATTATAATTTAGTATGCCAGATGCGCGTTTCGTCTACATAAGACTCATCAGTGACGCTCATATCAAATTATTTATAAAGCCAAACAAGTAAAAAGTTGAAGAGCATCGATGATCCAAAATTTCAAAAAGTTATGCCAAATACGGCTTATGTAATCTATACCTGGGATAAGAAAATCCTTAGTTTTTCGAAAAATTTAAAGTTTTGAAACAGTAAATTTATAATAATGACCACAGTATTGATTTCATGTCCAACACCGAAGTGTTGACTACTGGGAGTTTTAACCTTTTTGAGGTCACGTACTGTGCCTTACGATTGGTTAGTCTTGCGTATATACAAAATTTAGTCCTGGTATCTATGATGAGTTTATTTACATCCGAGTGTTTGTTTCTGGTAGCGAATAATTGTATCATTGGCGACCTTTTGTTTCTATATAATGATAAATCATCTTTTGTTTTGTATATAAAACCTTTTAAGAGCAATTCTCTGTAACCACCAACCATTTTATATAGGGGGGCCGGCACGCATAGTCACCGATTTTCATGAAACTTAGCCAGAACATGTGATCATGTAAAAAAGTAAGAAAAATGCCCACCCAAATGTTGCTAGGTTATGGTTGCCATGGCAACCAAGTGAATGAGATTTCACGCAAAATTTGAGGAATTTAGCATCGAAAAAACAACTACTTTGCAGTCATTCGTAATCAAAACTAGGTTTTATTTAATGATATTTGTAAATATTTTTTAGAAACATGAAACTTAACAAACAAAAAAGCAATGACATATATAAAAAAATATTTTGGCTGAATATTGTCACAACTGCAGAAGCAGAGGTCATTTTTCAATATAGTTCAGAAGACAAATTTTACACATTTGTATGAACAAAATAGACATTTTTTGCATCCACCTCCATTTAACATGTGGTTATGAATGAAAAGTATCAATGTTTCTAATCAAAAAATTATAACAAAATATTTGAGAAATAAGGTTCTAAGATGGTTGCTATGGAAACAAAAATGTGTCATTTTTGCCTTTTTACCTCTAAAATGTAGCCATTTTATTAAAATAATCCACAAAAAGTAATTATTATTGAATGACTATGATGTGCAAACTATTGGCAATTAAATTACCATAAATTTGTCCAAGGGTCAAAGGTCATTAATGACCTTGACCTTTGACCTTGTGTATATTAATTGAATTTTGAAAGGAACTATAATAGAAAAAAAGCTACTATACATTGAGAAAATTATCAGGATGTTTTTATCCACTTTTTATCAACATATGAAAAATAAAGAGTGAAGGTCATGTCAAAAGTGCTTAGCAACCACCCTTATTTGATAAAAAATGTACCTAGCAACCATACATGATTTCATTCAAGACTATATAAACTATAACATAGACATAACTTCAAAGGTCTAGAGGGTGACATAACATAAGTTGTAAACAATCATTCATTTAAAGTTTAAAACTGCCTAGCAACCATTTGTTTATATTAGGAAAATGCATAGCAACCATCGATTTATATTGAAAATTTGCATAGCAACCAATTAATTATTTAGAAAAACTGCACAGTAACAGTTTATTTTATATTTCATTTGGACAAAAATTAGAAAAAAATAATATAAAAAACACATGTCTAATAAAAAACACATGTCTAATCCGGAAAAGTAAATAATATAGCATATTTAATTTCATGAGACTGATTACACATATATACAAAAATTTAAAAGATGTCTCCTGATGAGAAAACTTTCCAGAAGACAACCAAATGTTATTTAAAGACAAATAATTTATATCTACAAGAAGAAGAGAAAAAGAATATAACTGCTAAGAGATCGACCAGTTTATTTTGGTTGGAGTTGGCCTTTCAAGCAAAGAAGTTATGCATAGACAATACAATATACTAGTATTCATTTTCACTCGTTATAACTTATAAGGCTTGATTATTTCATATTTTTCATCGAATTTTTTTTTCATTGCGTACGCACTGTTTTTGTATTTTAAATAGTTTTAGATGTGCATCTAAATGTACAGAAATTTGTTTTTATCATGTTTTGGGCAATATTATTATCTTCAGATCAAGACACTATCACATTCATTAAACTTCCATCATCCCCATCACAAAAGATAAAATGCTCTTTCCTAACTAATATAACTACCCTGCATCTATCCATTGCTGCAAGTTTTTTTGTATATCAACAGTGGAAGATTAAAAAACAAATTATTAAAAAATACTTTGTGTGTTTAGCAAAAGTTATTTTAACAGAATCTCAGTGCCAATTAAGATTTAGTAATCGAACAGACTAGGCCAATAAGGACCCCTTTTGGCCCCAATATATAGAAGTGTTACATTTGCTTAAAAAGTAAACTCTAACGCTATTTATAAGAAAGAAGAAAGCGTGTGTTAGATAAATATGAGTCATCCTTGACAACACAGTGAAACAAGCGTACAGAAATTGAGCACTATTTATACAAATGTTAAGACAAGACATGAATTCAACAACTTCCATTTTAGACTAAAACATTCTAAAAATGAAATGTAATAGCAAATTTGATTTATTTCCATTTTTGAACTTGAATCTAAGTATTTGTAATGACCAAATCAGCTCAAATCTTTAACACAAACTGATTGATTCAAGTGAAGTACACACCTTTTTAAAGTGTCTAAAATGTAACATTTTTGGAAAAAATATCTTTAAACCGGACATCTCCACACACAAGATTTGGACACAATCATCATTAGAGTTATAATGTTTTATAAAAATGTATCCCATGATGGCTTACATGGCTCAAATAGAAGATAGGAATAAAATGCAAGTTCAAATTGTCCATCATCATAAAAAATGTTATAAATAAAAAACCCTGAAAGGACCTTTTATAATCGGAATGAAAGGGTCTACCTACTATCTATTTACATGGGGAATTTCTGGCCTGAAATGTAAATGTTAACCTTTTTATGCCCCGCTGAAGCAGACGTGGCATTAAGTGATACCCTTTCCATCTGTTTGTACGTTTGTCCGTCCGTACTTCCAAAAAGTTGGTATCCGTTCTCTTATTTTAGTTTGCCGTAGCCAAATATTGTTTAACTTGCATACCATGCTTATTGCCACATAATACATATCAATTTGACAATTGGGTGGCGTCACCTTTATCGTTTTGGAGTTATATGCCTTTATGAACATAATAATTGCACTTTTACAATTCTTTGGTTATGTCCTTTTATAATTTTATAAATATGATCTGCAAGCCGGGGAAAAGGGGGGGGGGTCCATCTGTGTTCCACGGACACATTCCTTATAAATAGATTATCAGGAACACTAGATCTTCTTCGTCGAAATCGTCAGCTGATTTTTATTGAAGTTATTGCCCTATAAAGACTGTGTGTGTTTTTTGCCTAATATCAAAAATACCATATTATAGCAGAAGGATTAACCAGAAATTCAAAAATCATCAACAAGACACGATTACAAATAATTTAACATGGTTGAGGTAGATCATGACTTTTTGAGACAGAATTTTCTTATTATTTGCTCAAATAAAGATTTTACTATGCTTTTTTTTTTTTAAATATAATAAAAAGGTTGGGTCAACGTGCTATTTTACAAGCTACGAATCATTGAAAATTGCCTAACTTTGGTTAGATTGTTCTTGAAAAAACACACTTGTGTGTATAAAAAAAATCTTTGAGATAGAAATTTGAATTATTGTGGGAATATAGGTTTCATCATATATTAAGAAAAAAAAATGGTGTCACTGAACTCGTTTTCTCGCTACAAGTAGTAATTAAAAAAATTCCCTATTTGTCCAGTATACTGAGTTGTCTCTCTTTAAATGGCTCATTTGAAAAGAAAAATTTTAGTAAAAAAAATAAGGACAATTGTTTTTTTTATGAAATTTGTGTTGCTAGATTCATACTTCAGAGGACACAAATCACCTTTTATTAACCGTTGCTCAGGAATATTTCTGTTGCTAAGTAGTTGCTAAGCAATTTGTGAACTCAAATTGAAGTGACTATTCATTTGTAACTTCAAGTTATTCTCAAACCAACCATCTTATCTGGAAAATATGGTTATTTGTACAAATACATCAATTCGTATATGCTAATTATATTATGTAGTAAAAATGGTTGCTAGGCAACCTTCTTTTTACCGAAACAAAAAAATATCATTTTTTTTTAAAGTTTCTATAGTAAGGCTAGCAATGGTTTGAATTAAGACTTCTTTTGAGAGGGGGCCAAAAACGCCCCTTTTCATAGGTACCTTCTCCTTTGTCGATTTAGGCAAATACAATATAACTAGACCAATTTGTAAGTGTGCTTGTGCAATCCAAGATGGCGGTATACCATAAATCTACCTTGAATTTATTTGACAACCCCTAATAAGAGTAAATACCCTTTAAAGTCATTTCGGGGTAACTATCGTTCGTCATTTAGTATAAACATAAATATATTAATATAGAATAAGCTTTACTACAAATGTAGCTACAAGAGTAACTAAAAAAGAATACACAATTAGGATAAGGAAACAAGAAAAAATGCTGTTATTTGAATTTTTCTCCTTAAGTACTAGTATTCATTAAAAGGCAAAACGCCTATATGGAGTAAAATATAATTTTCGAATATTTTTAGTAAATGATTGAGTCTTGTTGGTAATTTTTACTATTAAATTGTTCATTTATCCATATAAGATTCAATAAAAATAATGTTTTGTTACATTACTTTTTTACATGCGTTGAAGATTCAAGATAAAGAACATAAAAGTAAAACACGAGCCCCCCTAGTAAATGATATAATGATTCAACTGGTATTTTTTTCGTAAAATTGATAAAATAATTTGGAAAAAACAGCATTTGCAATTCAAGTATGAACAGGAAACAAAGTTGGTTGCGATTAACTGAAATTTACCGGAGTAATCTCATGTATGTGAATTATTTAAGGTTCATGTGGACCCTATGGCTAAAATGGCCGTATTTTCACCTCAAAATTTTCTCTGAGTACAGGCAAACCTGTGCATCTGGAAAAGTTTTAAGGCATGGCATGCCCTAGATAAATAGAATTCAAAGCATTGTATGATTTAGAAAATTCATAACTTAACTGGATTTTGCCGTACACTTTTTTTCGTCTCTGCAGAAGATGATAAAATTAACAAACAGTTGAGTTTACCTTGATATGGTCCACTCAGGTACACAGTTTAAATAACCAATTATTGTCAGGTATCTATTGTCCATCTAATGTCCATCTAATGTCCATGTCAATTAAAAATGCTCACTTTAATTTTTACCTGTGGGGAAGTTCTCAAACCTGTTTCCCAACTTAGTTTATTTTGGCACCTTCTGGAGGAATGAAAAAAAGTGCACGGCAAAATCCTGGTAAGTTTTTATTTTTCTAAAACATCAAACATACTTAAAATACGTTGATCTAGGGCATGCTATGCCAGAAATTTTTTACAGATGCGCAGGTTTGTCTGTACTCAGAGTAAATTTTGAGGTGAAAATACGGCCATTTTAGCCATAGGGTCCACATGAACCTTAAGAAACACAATACATGTTCTTTAAAGAAATTTGAGAGTCTAAATGGATGAATTAAAACTTTAGTAAAGCACCAATACAAGGATGGTTGCTATGCATTTTCTGATTATATGAGAATGGCTGGTAAAGTCTATGTAGAAAATGTTGACCCCTCAACTTTTAATTAGGATGTATATCATAGTTCGTATCAATCTGAACCCAACTATGTATGGTTGCTAGGTACTTTTATATCAATTAAGGGTCGTTGCTAAGATGTTTAAACATGACCTTGACCTCTGGCATTTTTCTTTCAAACAAAATGAAAGCAAAATTTTGTCTAAAACACTTTTTCTAAATACTTTTTGGGTTTATTTGATAAAATTGCTAACAAAATTAAATAAAAAAAGACCGAAGGTCAAAGTTCAAGGTCATAAATAACCTTTGACCTTGAGGTCAACTTTCAGGTCATTGAATGCGCAGCATGTTCCAAGTGATTTTTATTTTGTATTTGTCACTGTTTTTAAACTATTCAAATAACAATGTCAAAAATTTTCTTCAAAATACCAAAAATGACACTTTTATATTCCCATAGCAACCCCCTAGCAACCAATTTCCCAAACCTTTAATGATGAATTATTCCTAGGCAACAGTAATTATTTACATTTATCACTTTAGTATAATTGGTTGTGGATGCAAAAGTGTAAAATTATATCATGCAAAATGCCTATCATTTGCCTTTTTGAATACATTGGAAATTCCACTATTTGAACCAGTGATGTCCCCTTCTTCCCCTTTTGTCATAAATCATTTTTATCTTTCATCTTACTCATAAAGTGTTATATTTTAATAAAGTATAGTCAAAATATTCATAAAACTTAAAATGTTTGCATCATAACTGCTTAAAATGGGTCATTTTTGATCCTCAAAATATTCATTTTTGAGGCAAAATCCATGGGGACCCGTAACCATGGCAACGGGGGCATAAATAAATTTTTTGTCAACATTTTTCTTGTTAGTTTATCGATAGCTACCAACATACCAAGTTTCAAGAAAATCTGAGACTATGCATGCCGCAACTTGGTTGGTGGTTACGGAGAATTGCTATTAAGAAAACCTTTTATTAATATAATTCGTTATTGATTTTCTCTATTAATCTGATTAACTCGGATTCACTCATTGCTAACACGAAGAGGCAGGTTTTTACCTAGTTTTGAAGCTCTAATACTACCTGACGATTAGAAAATTATTTTACTGTCATTAGCCCTTTGATAGTCTTATGTTAATTATGTAAACTGTTTTCCTGTTTTATACAACGCGATTGTTTTCACATAGTTTTCAATATTATTTTGGCACAATATGTCATAAAGTTTACAAAATAAATAACTGATTATAATTAACCAATCACATTTAAGTATTTGTTTTTGTGTAATTTATAATTTCAGCCTTTCGAGTATGGACGTAAACATGTTGTCAGATCATCCCTCATACATAACTCCAGATGGCTACTTGGAATTGTTGATAACGGGGATATCTCAGTTTTGGAAACTACCTACAGCACTGTTTTAGACAATGTAGCAGTGATACAATACAACACTTCAGTTCTAAATAAACCACACCATCATTCAAATACGGTAACCTTAAATGATGATATATACAATTGCTTAAATTTATTATACCTCAGATATCGATTTCTATATAAAATAAGTACACAATATGTTTACTATTTTTCAATTGCAAGCGTTGAACTATTTGATCGGTTAATTGTTTCCAACTATTGGACCTCGATGAAACTATTTGACCGCAAGCATATTTCTCGGAATTTCCGAATTTCAAATGCAATTAGGGGATTTTAGGATTTGCAAAATATCGCGGGAGTTACGATAGTGCGTTCAATCTGTTGTATCTTGAGTTAACGACATTGCAGGGCATAGCCTTAACATTTTAGAATATTTGTGAAGTAAATGTTCAACAGTATGGTTTGTTTTCTGCTTTTTTTCATTTCAATAGTCTATGTATCCTCTCTATTTAACGTGGCTCGGTACTTATACATCCCGTCAATGTGTTTGTATCGTCGTTCCTCTTTTGATGGTGTGTTTTGTATAAGCGTCTTTTTGTATTCATTTGGTTCTTATAACGTGACTCTGTACTTTAAAAGATCCCGTCAGTATGATATTGTTCTATTTTATGTCATTATGATATATTTCTATTATGAATTACAAAAAACGTTGAACCACAAACGTCAAAATCATTCAATCGCGTAGTAGAATTAACGGTTTGTGGATTCTTATAAATTCTATATAACTTTTGGACTATTTTGAATCTCGGTCTATTTCTGAAATTTATTCTTACATACTTTTTATTTTTTAACCCTGTATGCTAACATCGCCTATGTGAAATTTTAAAATTGTTTGTATGTACATTGAACGACAAATATATATGTGACGTATACAATTTTTATGACGTCAGACACGAGAATCAATGAATGTGTTTGTAGATAGATGTTTTTGTGTTCCGTTAAATTGATCTTTGTTACACGATGATAACTGCTGTACCCATATTTTGACTATTTGTATTTATTGTGTCTGTTAAGTTCACGCATCATTGTAAATATAACGGAATTTGATGAGACTGTCATCAAAGTGAGAGGGTTAGCGCTATAAAACCAGGTTTAATCCACCATTTTCTACATTTGAAAATGCCTGTACCAAGTCCGGAATATGACAGTTCTTGTCCATTCGTTTTTGATGTGATTTGTTATTTGCTTTTGCCATGTGATTATGGACTTTCCGAATTAATTTTCCTCTAAGTTCAGTATTTTTGTGATTTTACTTTTTATATTCCGTACAGTCTTTTTCGATATGATAAAGCACTTACTGACTGGATATTCTTGAAATAATAACTTTATTGTCTCCTTAGATACAGCTATTGTACTCAGCTACGCCACATGGCAATAGCTGATACTCGACAAATAAACTTACCATTCCACTCGTACCAAGTCACTAAGAATACACTATTACATAGAAACGAATAGGGAATCTGGAAATATCTAGTTGTTTTAAATCATCAAACTTTAACTTATCATAGATACCAGAATCAAAATAATACGCCAGATGCAACGTTTACAAAAAAACTAACCAGGGAGGCTCAAATAAAAAAAAATTAAAGTACAAGGATGGACAGCACCATAACACACATTCCAAAAGGTTTTGCTAAATACAGATATTCACGTCTGTCAAAGCTTGCATTATATTTTCTTTTCTTCCATCTAATGTTTTCCTTTATGTTTCATTTACTCTTCGTTTTTATATATACAAAAATACTAGATGCACATTTCAGATGGAAAAGAAAAAAAAAAGAAGTTTTAAGCCTTGAGAAAATAATTTGGATGCCTAGATCGTTATCTAACCAGTAGTGAAATTAACTTACAAACAAGCTTAAATAAGATAGTTTATTATTTTTGGTTTTTATTTCAATTTTTTTATTTTTAAACCAATTAAATACCAAACTGCTGTTACCGTGGGTTGATTACTGATATAAAAAAAATTGTGATACAATTAGGATGACGAATTAATACTAATATTAGTGATTACACGCTAATATGAAATCTTAGTATTTTTTCACTTTGAAATTATCTAGCATAAATTTCAGAAAAAAAACTGATATGACAAATAGTATATGTTCAGATGCAAAAATAGAAAATAACGAATCTGCTTTGGCATCAGCTGGCATAGATAAACAACCTTATGTAGTTTTATGTTGTTTTTGTGTTAGAGAACGCAAACTGTATCTACACCAGAGGTACTGAAATTTAATCTATTAGTTATTCCCTGTCGCCGTTTCGGGTAAATACCTATTCCTTGGAACAAATTAGATGTACCCTGTCCATATTTAGAACTTAAATCAGCGAATGAGTTTTTTTGGTCGAAATAAATTTAGTTTGTTTTTTTATTGACAGGTACGTATACATATAACTAACCATACGAGAGTATAATAACTTTAAGGCATACGAATATGGAGATGGTAACTACATCTTACTTTGATGTGTAGATAAGCAGCGTTGGGGCATTACATTAGTGCGCGGTAGTTTTGCTGGTTATACGGACTATTCATAAAGCATATGAAGGAAACATTAATATTTTAAAAGCCAACACAACGAAAAACTTATTGAACAATAGATATAATAATCCGTATCACAAATAACATGATCTATGCACCACAATGCATTTAAATCTGTGTTCAAATGTGAAAAATATAATGCGGCAATTTTACACTTAGACTACGAGAATAGGTCACACAAAATACAAAAGTTAAATTCGCCATCGCATGCATAATATTAAAGATACTAATGACAATAACACTTTACAGATTTTGTGCGTCCAAGGCACTATACATTTCTTCTTTTTTTAATCTTAAACGGGAAATCTCGAATCTAAACATATGAAAAGATATGATGTATAAATAATATTTACATAATTACAGCAGAGCCAAAACGTGTACGGTCATCTATAATAAATAATTTCTGTGTGATTTGGTCTCTTGTGAACAATAGTCTCATTGGCAATCAAGCCGCATCTTCATTTTTATATGTTCTGTCAATGACCAGATACCATTTGTAATTTTCAGTACATTCTTTCATCTAACGTTTCTTTTCACAATATTGCAATCCAAATAATCAAATTAGTTAAATATCCAGCTTGATATCAGTATGGAGAATTTCTTTGAAGCTCATAGTTCCAATATTAAACAAGTGGTGATATACTAAAACGATAACCATTTAGATATGTATCTGTTTGCGTGTACCTTTTAAATAAAGGCAAAAATACATTGCACTTAATTTGCATTGCAAAACCAAGTGAACGATAAAATAATCAGTAGAAGAAGAAATAACAATATTATAAAAAAGACGGAATTCCGGTTATTCAGGAAAACTTTAATAGACTTGTTGTAGCTATAGACACAAGGATAAAATGTTGCGTGCCTTCATAGTATCAGTAAATAAAAAAATAAAACACCATCAAACGTACAAAAACAAAAAAAACTGAGCAATACTAATTATAACACCTTCCTATAGAGAAAAAGTCAAACAAAAATTGCAAAGTTTTGTTTAGATGTTCTAAACCTGTTTGTCTAGTGGATTCCAACATGACGATCGAGTGAAGTATCAATGATGATTCAGTAAAAAGCAAAGAAGAACGACATTACCAAAAAAAAATCAGTCTGTTAGATAAATGTGACAGATATGCATAGGACCCTTAAACACGCGATTTTTTACACATGTTTTATTGTATACTGGTATCATTTCAGATAGACTTTCGCGATACGAAAGATTGTGATTGGTTCCCAATTAAAACTTTGACGTGGGAGAAGGAAAAGAGAGGATGGAGCACCGTTGGATATTTGCAACATTCAGGAAGCCTTTTGACGCTGAAAGAATTTTTCCGAACTCTAAGATGGGATTTAATAAACGGAAATTCCTTGTTGGCACATTACCTGTAAGTCATATATCAGTGATAAAATATTTTTCATTTGTTTCAAACTGTCTATTTTTTAACTAATCATTGTAAAAATCCTAAACGTCTTATGTTTTGATATAGCAACAAATGATATAGAGCTGTAATATTAATATGGTTATTTTAAGCTACTATTTTCGTGCTTAAATTTTTTCTAGAACATCTGCTATTTAAACAAAAATGCAGGACGTTAAAAGTTTTCAAAGGATCGAGACATTGACATTTTACGACTCAGGGGCAATAAATTTAGTCTTTAGCGGGGTTTAGAAATATCATATCTGAGTTAATAATTAAGGAATTGCAATATCATAACTTAACTTTATACAACGTTACCTGTCAAATAAAGAAATCAACATGACAGTGGCTTCTCATCCAAAACAGTAATTACATTCCTATGCAAAAAATTGTTTAAAAACGATCATTGAATCTACCTGTAAATATCGACTATTACTGTGCACCGTTCCTGCTACTAACTTCGATGGTGAGTCCTGCATAAGTTTTCAGTAACTCACAAATGGCGGCATATAGTATGAGACTTCGATTTTCGAGAACTTATATGAAAAAGAGCTGATATTTCAGTACAAAAGGCGGAACTGAACAGAGCAATGCATAGATACTAGTCTAAAAAGTTAATTAGATTGTGAAAATTAAAATAAGAAATTTTACCTTTAATAGTGGAATCCCTTTGTCATCTTAAATGAGAAAAGAAACGAATATACAGGATTTACTATGGACCTACTACGTCATCTTGCATTAGTCCTGAACTTTACGTACGTATTTTTTTCTATTTTTGAAGTTACATGGATACTACTGAAGGACCACGCAGTTGTGTATTGTAAGGTCTTAGATTGCCATCATTGTAGTCCATCCGTTTCGTAGACTCTGAGGCTTACAATAAGTTGTTTTATAATGAGATACTCCGAATGAAATCTTAGCATAACGAATGTGCTATAAAAACTATATCATATTGTCTTTTGTGAATCCAAAATATATTTTTGCTTTACTCACTGTTTTCTTATTTCACTATTTAAGGCTTTAACTCCATGAAAATGTGCAAGATCTCGACCAAAATACGTATACAATTCTGCTAGAACTTGATATTGGTGCAATGAAGCATTGTATCTTGATACTATACCGGACAAACTTGACTGCTTTCATTGCAATACATGATAAGTGATGTCTAGACGTTTCAACACAATTTTGATGAACATAAACTATATATTTAAAGTTTATGGTTAATCATAAGTTAAAATTAATTAAAAGATGTGTAACTCTAACTAATAACACACATTACGCAAATATAGATAAATACGCTCTTTCTGACCGCTCATCACTTCAAAACAAATGATATCCCTCTTATGGGAAAAACCATAAAAAGAATCTCTAATCATAGTATTAATCACAGAATTGTAACATCAAACAAAGAACTAACATTCTTCACTTTCGTAAATATAAATAATGCAACTCCTTTCTATATATCTACCTCATGAATATATTAACTTAGATGTATTTGGCAAAACTTTTAGGACTTTTTGGTTCTGAATGCTCGTCATCTTCGTACTGTATGTGGCTTTTTTAATATTTTTTATTCGAGCGTCACCGATGAGTCTTTTGTAGCATTCCAGCAGCACCTGCATACGGGGTATATGTCTCCCAATTGATACGATATTCCCGTGCTTGCATTTCCTATCATGGTTTTCTTGATAGAGGGTTACTGCTCACAAGGAATCTATTAAACCAAGAGTTCCAAATGGTGAAGTTGAAATCATCCCTTCGTAAATTTTACGGACGCCATCACGAGTTGGTTGACCGTTATGGAAATACCGTTTCACAAATGATATCGGATATGTTCCTTACGTCGTAACTACAATCCCCTTCCCTTTCATGAATGTGACCTACCGAATTAGACTATTTACCGGATTTGTAATCACATAAGCAACACGACGGGTGCCACATGTGGAGCAGGATCTGCTTACCCTTCCGGAGCACCTGAGATCACCCCTAGTTTTTGGTGGGGTTCGTGTTGTTTATTCTTTAGTTTTCTATGTTGTGTCATGTGTACTATTGTTTTTCTGTTTGTCTTTTTTATTTTTAGCCATGGCGTTGTCAGTTTGTTTAAGATTTATGAGTTTGACTGTCCCTTTGGTATCTTTCGTCCCTCTTTTGTAGACGACACCCTCGTCTAGCGAAAAAACAAAATTTCAATTCTGGTATATATGATGAGTTAATTTGAAGCTAAAACTTTACCACTTTTACGATGAAGTTTCCTTAAAAATTATATCCTAGAATGGAAAGCTCATATGCATTACAAGTTTTTTCAAGTCAAAACATAGAATTGTGCGGTATATCTTGAACATTTATATGCCAAAACTTCTTATTATATCTGTCCTACCCCTACCTTAAGTTTGGGTCTTCTGCAGCATTCAAATTCGCAAAAGAGGCGTAGTTTGTAAAACAGCTGTATTTACAAAGTACAACATACAACAATCATGAACATTGATGTTTTCATTAAAAGGATCTGTTTCTGATATTGCAACATATTGGTGACATTCAACTATAGTTTATTACAAACAAATTACCGATGTACTATCAGTAACATTATACCCACATACTTTTTTACTAAGATGGTTTCATAGTTTGATACATAACGCGCCTGCATGTTTACATTGAATATCACAAAAACTGATATGACTTACGTTTAAGGGTAACCATGATCAGTAATTGGTGCCGACCGTGCAAGACCAACATGGGCAGTCATATTCAGTGTTTATGTTGTTCCGTTGTTTTCCTCTCATAGATTAGTATGTGTTTATCTCGGTTTTTGGTTTGTAACCCGGATTTGTTTTCTCTCAATCGATTTATGACTTTTAAAGAGCAGACAACTGTTGCCTTTATATTTGATAATTGTATATATATCGGTAACGTCGTCTGCTTGTGTCATTTTCCCTTTGGTGACAGACAGTTAAGGGGGACGTGAATTAACATGACGGGTGATGTATGTGTAGCAGTAATCGCATCCAGTCTAATTACATTTTGGATTGATGTATTTCTCACAATTTTTTATATATCTTGAGTGGAATTTTCTGAATGAATATACGATATTTGAACATTGGTAAACTACAGTCGTCTCTTCTTCCCACAAGCATCCTTCTTAAAGATTTGTCTGAAAACATTTTTATTTCACCAACTTTAAATTCTTGCAGAAGCATATTCGATGCAGATGATCTGTATGGGTATATGGAGGCTGCGTACACAATATTATGTTACTGGCCCAATGCTATTAAATCTGTAATGATGCACTCTGGTTTTGTTTTTCTTGTTATGCCATTTTTATAGCTAAACCTGTAAATAGTGAAATCTTTTGCTTCTTTGATGTCTTGTCTGTAGAACACCCGTAGAAGGTTATTTTTTTTAAACATTTGTGACACAAAAATTCATATTCATTATATGGATCGCATCTTATTATCGACAGAATGATTACAATAACTTGTTAAATTTGTGCAATTAATTCTTAGTTCTTTATCAAGGTTCAAATCTGTTTTTCATAGTTTCAAACAGGTCAGTTGATTAACAAATGCCCCTACAATAATAAATATGTTGGATTTTTCAACTGTATTCTTTATGTTGTTCAACATTTCAAACATTTCAAAATACATTTCAGATATGAGATAACACAACCCCTTGATGGAAAATGGGGTGCTCAGATGGAAAATGGATCATGGAATGGTTTGATAGGTCAGCTTGAAAGACGGGTAAGAAACGATGGGATCATTTTTGTGTATTAAGAAATTTCGGGTTAAACCGAAAACTGTTATTTATCATGAAAAACTGTTTCCAAACGTGTCCGCATGTGATAAAATGCAATGCATTATATGAATAATGATTTAAATTTTTGCGACTTGATATATATAATCGTTAAGAATAACTATTTATTTTTAATAGGAAACCATACGTGTGAATGTATTATGACTGTGTAAGAAATGACGCATAGAAAATACTGACAAGCGACAATATCATTTATGCACGGATTTTAAATATTCTGTAGGTCATGAGACAACTGCAGTTTTATGGAATAAATTTTAAATCATCAAAAAGACGGCTTCAGGTTATTACTCGTTTTCATATACCAAACAGGTAAATGTTAATGCACGACATCCAAAGACAACACAGAAACATTAACACAGAAAAAAATCCTACTACCCATAACGATACTAAACAAAAGTTTACATAAATTCAATCTAAACAATACCCATAAAAGTCTTTGTAAAGGGAGATAGTGCTGTGCCGTTACACATTTTTTTTTTTAAATTACGAATTATAAATAAAACAGATGAAGGTTAGAAGGACAATATGTATCAAGACTCAGCTGTAGTTGAATTCATATAATTTATTGTATTAAACCGAATGAGTATTATATTTATCATTTCAGGACATAGATCTAGTGGCAGCCCCTGTGGCTGTTCAAATCAGTAGGGAAAAAGTTGTAGATTTCACAATTCCCTATTACTATGACTCTCCAGCTATTTTATTGAAAAAACCTGATCAGAATGTAAAGAAATGGAGAACATTAATAGATCCTTTAAGCGAATATGTAATTTTGTGTATATTCATATTCCTTCCAGTTACCTCCCTTTTTTTGTTTTTCTTCGAAAAATGTACGCCATACTATAGAAAAATAGAAAACAGAGATAAGTACGAGGACTGCATCATTTCTCCGACTCCCTGTGGTATGTGTATGGTGCGTTGTTAACACAAGGTAACTACACCTTTAATGAAGGTAGGACCTATATTTTTCTTTATAAAATTTATTATTCTCAATTTATATATAAAGATATATATTGTTAGAATTAAGATTTATTATTCTCAATTTATATATAAAGATATATATGTTAGATGTTTATACTTCATGTACGTGGGTATGACTTATGAAATTCTAAAATACATTGTAGCGTGATTGTTGTGGTTAGTTATCTTCTCTTATTAAACTGATTACTCGATTGAATGATGTATGTCTGTAGACAAATATAATTTGCATCTTGTAGACGAAAGCAAATGAGAATTGAAAAGGATTGTATGAAACAAAAAAGGGTTGATCGAGATGAAGGGTGTGAATTTTGCATCCACAGAAAAATTAAAGTATGTCTGATATTAGCAGAAGTAGTTGCCGGCTACATTAAATTCCCTGAAAAACGGTATGTCTGTTTTGCTTACCGTTACTACTGAACATGGCTACGTATTTTCACATCTCGCATAGCCAGATGGAGACCCCTTGCTAGCATAAGAAGAGTATGAATAACCGTATTTCTATACACAAGTAAACCGTTCTGTTGGTTTTAATGAATTCTCTGACGATATTAAAACAAGGTTTAACAAATAATATTTCTCATAAAAAAACTGTTTAAATTTAGTATGGAGTATTTTCACAGTGTAGTAAACCAGATCACATCATACTTTTGATATTGATTTGCCAGATTATATTATGTAACCATGTCTTAATTTAATTGCATCGTACTCATGGTAGATAATGACAAAGGAGAAGGTAGCTTTATGCTTCTTTACTAATAGCATTACAAAATAACTATTTATCATCATGTGAACCTGATCATACTACTGTGGCTTTTTTAAAAATTGTTTCGGCATTATAGGACTATCACTTTTTTTACTTTTTGTACCATGACGCTGCTTTTTCTTACATCAAACGTCTAAATCAAGACGACAGTAGTTTACTGGCGTCCAAATTGCGCAAATCGATAATGAAAATAACAAGGTACCGAACAGAAACCATGAGAACCGCATGAGCTTCAACAAAGGCAAGATCGGATGCGTCAACAGTGTGCATTGACATTGTAATCGTCTCTTTCTTTGCATGTATCATCCGCAATGGGATTTCGCACTTTATCTAAGAATAGATATATGGTGCAGTAAAATTGTACCGTCAATGTTATAATGTATGGATTTGTTTTCCATATTTTCTAACATAGGTGGTGAACATATGGCAGGTTCTCTTCAGGTCGTACGCTTTTAAGCTGCTGGTGGATATTTTGCATAATAATGATGGCAACATACAGTGGTAACCTTGTAGCCTTCCTCACTGTAACAAAAGAAAAACTGCCTTTCTCTAATATTGCTGGACTTGTCGAACAAGGCAGTTATAAATGGGGAACACTAGAGGGCACTGTATTTGAAACAATTTTCAAGGTAAAAATTTGAGATTTAAAATAAAAAATACGATTATGCACAGAGATTGTGACAAAGATAAGTCATGTACCTTGTAATTTTTATATAGATATAGTTTTTAATATACTAATAGAATAAATCCCACTATCAAAATTATTGCACATATACAGATTTTAAACTAGATTCCAAGCGTCACATAGACAAATGCACTGCAGCATTTACATTGCATCTCTGAATCCTACAAATATATCGAATATCTAAAAAGCTAAAAAGATAAGCAAGAGAAGAACGATTAAAACGTTCAAATGGCGCCAAATGGTCATTCGGTTTCTTTTTGGTTTTAATGCCTTTTACTGTAAAATTTTAATCATTTATCTGCTTTTATATCTTGAAAAGTTTTGATAATATACTAACTAAATTGAATAACTGGTTAAGAAAGTCTACAAACGAGGTGACATACTAGTTAATTTTTTACTATATTTGCTACCCTTTAATGATCATTTCATTAATCATTTTTTTTTGTTGTTTTTGTCTTCGTGTTGTCTCCAAAAGGTACAAATGACTAACTTAAAACGTTGAAACCAAAAACTTGATAAGCAAAACCAGATCTGCAAATATGGTTAGACAATAACAATCATAACCAAGGAGTAAACAAAGACTCAAAAAAACAAAGGACATTTACATCAACAGTTATAAATAAGAAATAAGAAACAACACGAACTCCACTAAAAACCGGGAGTGAAATCGGTGCTCCGAAGGATAAGCATTTCCTGCACAGCATAGACAAAATTGCTAGTTTGATGCAATTATTCAAGAGTATGACATTCGTTCTGTTATTCGATATAGTCAAAAGTTTGATGTTGTCAGGTGTTATGGAATCCCCCTGCTGTGAATTTGCCATAACATTCGATAGTTTAACACTATTCTAGTTTTAGACGTTATTTGCCTAACATTATAATTGTTTTTTTGCTTTGTGCAAAATATAGAAAATTGTGAGAAACTCAAAAATGATACAAGATAAAAAGGAAGAAACAATTTCAAGTCATACATTATTTTTGTAAGCCCCAATGTGAGAGAGAGTTTCCTTTATTGAAGTTGAACATAGACACAAGTGAGCTCCATTGAGCTTCGTCTTTATAGTGTCGTAACACAATAAAATTTAGAACGTTGGGCACGTTTGCTTAGATATATAAAATTCATTACAGAATCAAACACAAGCAGATAACGACTAAGATATCATGCAATTTCTAAACTATATGTCATAGATCAAATTTATTCGTTCGGTGATTGACTTGATTCTGTAATAGTCTTTTAACGGTTAAGGCATTTCGATTGATATTTTATACGGTGTCTTTCTATGTTGTGATGTTAAAATATTATTTCATGTTAGGGTGAAGGATAGCGTCTGTTAAAATTTTAATTCGCTGCCTTTTTTGCACTTGTTGTTCTGTGCACGTGGTTGTTGTTTGTTGATGTGGTTTATAAGTGTTTTTCGATCTCGTTTTTTTATACAGATCAGACTGTTGGTTTTCCTATTTGAATGGTTTTACACTAGTCAATTTTGGGCTCATTATATCTTTTGGTTCGGTGTGAGCCAAGGATACGTGTTAAATCCGGTTCTTTGACCAATAATGCTTTTTTTTTTACAAATTGTGACTTGGATTGAGAGTTGTCTCATTAACACTCATACAACATTTTTTTTATATCTATTAGGAAAAAAAACATCTCGACTTCCCAAAACAACAGATATCACATGCATATGACAAACCCTTTCGAGACCAAATTAGCATACATCCAATGATACATCCAGTTAAGCATGAATTAATTGAAAATACTAGACAGTACATCACGATCACATCAACAACCAAAATTGTCTAGAGAAAAAAGATACGCAGACTATAACCACAATGTATGGTTCAATAGCTGACGGGATAATTTTATTGTGCATAAAGATACAAAATAAAATAAAAATACCGTTTTTCGATTTCCAGGCATATATTTTCTTATCAATATTTGAAATAAAACGTTTCATAATTGTTCCATTTTTAATTAATACTCTTAATAACCTTTTTTTTTGGCCCTCACGAATATATATTAATTTACTTCAGTCAACACTTATTTTCATGCTTCGACAGTTAATTTTGTTTTGCATATTCTTCTTCTTATATTAACAGACATCTACTCAACCAGATAATGTAAAGTTTTGGAACGGAGTAGTTGCCTACAACAAAACAAACCCAAGTATTCTAAGTGCGGATCCTAATGTTCAAATACGGCTTGTAATGGAGGGAAATTACGCTTATGTTGGTGACCGAACTCCGATGGAATTAGCTATGGATAATAATTGTCATCTGGCAATGGTTCTATCGGATTTATTGACAATGCAATTCGCAATAGCACTTCCCAATAAATCTCCCTTAACTAAGATTTTTTCTGACGAGTAAGTAATTTTTATAGGATAAAGTTCAAATTCTGATGACTCTAAAGTAATTGTTATGAAATGCAACCATCTTGCCAGTTGAAGGCTTAGTTTTTTCCATTAAACACTCCATGTATATATTTAAAAAATATATCTTCTATTGGCATGTAAAAGGTATATTAAAAATTATTGAAATTTAAGTTACTTTTAATTATCTTTTTAAAATAAATTAAATTAACGTTAAACAAAGGGCCGTTAACTCATTTTACACGAAGTCGAAACTTTAGATAAATGCTACAGTCAGTCAAAATATAGGATGGTCTAAAATAGTTAATATATTTTGATTTTAGAATGAATGCCATTTTTGAAAACGGATATTACAGAAGTGGAAGTTAGAACACTGGCCGAAACATGGAATTTGTGACAATATTCACGCAAAGATTCTACACCAATAACTCTAATAGATATACATAGTTCCTTTTACGTGGTAGCTATTGGTGTGTTCATCGCTTCTAGTTTTCTTATATGTGAATGTTTTAAATGGAGATATCAAAGAAAGAGATTGATGCAAGACAAAGGAAAACAAACATCACATGAAACTGACATAGTAAGGATGAAATCAAGTCTTGAAGACTCTATGATATACTAAAGGACTTTTTATCAAATCAATCAAATGATTTCAAACTAATGTTAACTTTAAAAACGTTTATTGTGTTAATGTGAAAAATGTTTTACTGTAAATTAGTTTTAAACAGTTTGTATAGGGTTTAATGTAGATGAAAGATTAAAGGAACTTTTTTTTGATTCGAGCGTCACTGATGAGTCTTTTGTAGACGAAACGCGCGTTTGGCGTATATACAAAATTTAGTCCTGGTATCTTTGATGATAAAATGGAGAATGGAAATGGTGAGTTTATTCATATTGATCAATAATGTTTTTCAAGCTTTACATTATATTGTAATTAAATTAACAATTTAGATTGCAATTTGTACTTGACAATTAACTGTTTTTAAAATTAAGATGACAAATGTCTTTGGTAATGAACTGTGTAAAAACATAGATTACAAAAGTCTTAGACAATGGGTTGCTTTAAAAAGATAGAAAGCGAGTGTAGTTGGCAATGATATTATCATTTTATGTTCTATTCGACTCTGATGCGCAAGTACTTTTTTATGTAATTGTTTCATCAGACTTTCAGTAAAGAATATGACTAAGAATGCAAACATATTGTGCAATGAGTTGTATTTTTAACAACTTGGATTTTCAAAGTCACAGAGAATGAGTTGTATTCAAAACACATGTCGGGTCATTTGCTATTTCATCCGATGATTCATTAGTCGGAGAAATTATAAGCTGTTCTGTATTGACGGTTATTGTTGCTGAAATATGTTGTTTTCTCTATCGTCTTCATATCATTCGCTGCGTATGCATTGCCTGGATTCTCATTATTTACTGATAGTAATGTGTCTATTTGTTCGTAGATTTCTCTATCTCCTGTATTAACAGTCGTTGAATTTTTTTACCGATCACTTATGTTTTCGTTAGATTCCTCGGTCTTACCTGAATACAGAAACTTTCTAATACCTCTCACTAACCCATAAAGTTTTTCAGAATCTATCACATCTTCGTAATATTGAAATATTTCACGTTCCTTGGGAATTTGAACCGATTCAAATATATACCATATAAACGGATGCATATAGCCAACGAAACAAATAGCAATGGCTAACATATTTGTCATATCATTTTTTGATATAAATACACTTTCGACAATTCCTTCTTTGAATGAATTAATTTTAAAACAATCATATCCAACCCACACTGTTGTTATCCACAAAATTGTTTTGAGGTAGTTTATATCATTTTCAAAGTTGCGATGACAGATATACGAATTATATGTATTGCCAATGATAATCGTCCAAATATAGTTGAGAATTGCTTGGGTTTCATTCTTGTATGAAATGTCATTGTCCTCGTGACAGTTTATTCCAAATGTCCATCTAATGTCTTATTATGCGTGCCATATGTCGATATTCTAAATGTGAGAGCATCTAAATCAATGGGCAGGTTTAAAGTATAATATTTCATTTCTTGTTCAAACCAAAACCATTCTTGAAGACCATTCCATTTGTTTCTATCCTTATCGTTGGCTATATGTTTATCTAATTCATCAGTTGTTGTTTTGGGATTTGAAAGATAAATATAAAAAGCAAAAGCAGTTTTGTCCTTGAGCATCTCTTCCTCAAATGTTTGTTTTGCTTTAATTGTATCCTCTTAACTCGAATTCAAATGACAATTGTTGGAATGTCCTTCTAGAACACCGGCATTTTTTTCAAATTCTGGTTGTTTTGTTGTGCAAAGTAACGGTAGCGTAAAAACATGGACAATACAAAATATTATTGTGTATGCCAAAATCTGCAATGGACGAATAGATATTGGTTGAAATTAATACTGAAATCTTGTCTAATGATAGATTATAGACTAAAACAAATATGTAATTAAATTATCAATAAATCTATTGAAAATGCATTCCATTTGTTTTTTTAAAAGACAAGCACAGTGTATCTAAATTACATAGTTCAGGGATGTACATGTAGTTCATTTCACAAACGGGTCGCCTACACTATTGCTTTATAATGCAAAAGGGTTAAAAAAAAAAGCAAACGAACTGTTTTGAATGCCAAAAGCACGTTATTGTTATACTAAAATTAAATAAATCGAATTCAAAGCAATACATATCCAAATTCACTCGTTATGTAACTTGGTTAATAGTTAGAAACAAAATCTATGACAATAATGTTAAAAAATCCGTTTAAATGTGGAAGTTATATAAATATCAATGCAAAAATATGTTTGATATATATGTACCATGTCAGGAATATGACAGATGTTATCAATTCGTTTGATTACTCAGAGCTTTTGATCTTGCCATTTGATTAGGGACTTTTCCTCGGTGTTAGGTATTTTAGTGATTTACTTTTTCAGGACTTGATTTTAGTTTTTTGTGTTTTACGTCAACTTTAAAGCAAAGATTTTGTGCTACTTTTTTTTTAATACGAAAGGATATATACTCACGTCACAACCTAGACCTCCTAGAAGCGCATAGTAAAAATAAGTATACGTAACTTTGAGAAGGTATACATCCCGCAAAGCAAAATGAATGTCCCAGTTTTGAACGCCTTTTACTGCCTGTCGGAAGAAGATCCACGAATAAACCTATTTTATATCGATGTCAGACCTTCTGGTTTACTTCTAGATTAATTTAAAGGGAATTGCTCAGTTTTTTTGTCGCAGTCAATGTGACATTTGTGATTCATTGCAATACGTGAACTTGTCTGATTTATAATCAGAGACATGTGATGCAAATGGACTTTTAAAAATTCGAAGCGAACTGACAATAGCATGAACAAAAAAATCCTTGCTATATTGTGATCGCTTGTTTTTGTTAAAAAAAAACAATTTTATCACTGCCATCTTAAATCAAATACGTTCACCAACGTTTAACTGCGTTTTGCATTCTGGTAAACAAAGAAATATTTGCGTACATGTCTCCATTTTGGTAAACAGACCAACGAAAAGTAGGTTTTTGTCCATCTGATTAGTTAAGCCTTTTTCAACTGATTTTTATAGTTCGTTCTTATGTTGTATTGTTATACCACTGTCCCAGGTTAGGGGAATGGTTGGGATCCCGCTCACATGTATTACCCCGCCACATTATATATGTAAAACTATGTGCCTATCCCAAGTCAGGAGCCTGTAATTCAGTGGTTGTCGTTTGTTATATATATTTTTTTCGTTCATTTTTTATATAAATAAGGCCGTTAGTTTTCTCGTTTGAATTGTTTTACATTGTCTTATCGGAGCCTTATATAGCTGACTATGTTCATTGTTGAAGGCCGTACGGTGTCCTTTAGTTGTGATTGTCTGTGTCATGTTCGTCTCTTGTTGACAGTTGTCTCATTAGCAATCACACCACATCTTATTTTTTATATTTGTCGATTTAGTAATCTTTCGATTTTCCATTCACCAATTTCCTACATTGACAATTGAATCATAATTAAGCAAATCGAATTTGTGCTTATCTATAGTTAGACATAATAAATTGTTGAATACATGAAAAATGTCTATGTGTACGCACAATGTGAAAGAACGATTAAAACAAAGATTCAGCAAGAATTGCAAATAGACATCCGTTTTTATCATCAAAATTAATATAAGTTATGTAAATAATTATAGAAAAAAAAACATATACCTTTGATGTAATAATGTGTCGTACTTTGAAATAGACAGATAGTTTATAAACGTCTTTCAACATGTTTAAGTTCATGTAGATTTCAGTTTCTGATGTCATAAATAGGTCGCATAAAATTGGGTTTTAAGTACATGCATATTTTAATTTCTGTTGTCGTTACCAGGTAGCATCAAGTTTGGTTTTATGCTGCAAAGATCGAAACTGACATACAACAAAAAGATACCATGAACATGAAGTGTTTTTTTTTTTTTTATTTAAAGAACTTTTATAAAATTCGTAGATGCACTTCAAGAAAGTTTTAGCAAATTTTAGATTTAAATACAAAATCATTGAATCATGATAGTATGCCTGCTTGTTCCCAATTTGTCAAAATAATTATGGCCCTTTTGCGTAAGGTTGGAAAAACGTATATCAAATTGTTTTTTTTTTGGTTTTTTTTTGTATTTTCCAGTGGACGATTTGGTGACTTTATACAATAAAAGTCTTCTGAAAATGAAATCCCGTTTTGAAATATCTTTTTTTTATGGTTAAATAATCATTAAATTGATTTTTTTGTTTTGTTGTTATATTTTTTGTAATGTGACAGGACAACATAAAAATATGCTGTAGAAATCAGTTAAAAAGGTAAGTACGCATCAGATTGATATGAAGTAAAAATGAAACAAGAATAACAGTTATAAGATAAGATAAGAAATTTTATTTTAAGTCGGGTTACATTAAATACAAACATAAGCTCTGTAGAGCTTTTTGCCGACATTAATAACAATAACAACACACATATTAAGATACATAAAACACACATATGAGACATACAAATTATGATAGCTATATTGCAAGTAAAACGTTCATAAATAAAAAGCATAGCACATGCAAGCAAAGCACTAAAACTGAAACATAAGCACATGCAAAGCAGAATGAAATAAATAAAGCAAACTAATTTCTATAAGCTACATGGAACAAACATTCAACACAAAATAAAATAAAGGTATTAAGATCTGCAGGAGCCACACCTGCATGAGTTGCCATTCCAGTTGTTGATCATACTTTTAAACTGGTTTAGGTTTGTCTGTGCACGGATCGTGTCAGGCAACTCATTCCATAGTGTAGCTCCAGCATATCTTAATGAATGAAGGCCAAAATGTGTGGTTCTCACCTGTGGAATTTCAACAGTTTGTTGTTTTCTAAAAGTATAAGATACATTTTTAAGATTAATGATATCATGGAGATACACCGGTGATTCTTTATGTAATATTTTAAAAGTTTCTATTGCCATCATTCTTAGGCGTCTTATTTTTAAAGAAGGTAAACCAGATTTTAACAACAGAGTTTCATAATCACTATCAAAATCTTCATATATGAACCTCAAGGCTCGTTCTTGTATTTTTTCCATCTTTTTAGTATTACCCTCCCCACAAAAATGCCAAACCACAGGACAATCATTGAAATTAGACATAATAAATGAATGATAAATAGTTAACCTTCCCAATTTAGATAGATGTTTTCCAATTCTTTTAAGAACATTTAACTGCCTTGATGCTTTTTTACAAATATCAGAGATATGAGTTTTAAACTTGAGTTGATAATCTATTGTCACCCCCAGGAGCTTTACCTCAGTGTCACATAAAATTTCATTCCCATCCAAATTGAATTCAATATTCCCACTTTTTGATTTATTCCCAACAGCAATAGCCTGAAATTTATCTGGATTAGCTTTCATTTTGTTATTAGCAAACCAATCAATTAAAACAGCACTTTCCTTTTCCAAAGATTTAACTAATCCATTTAGGTCTGGTCCTGAGTGTGACAATGTATTATCGTCTGCATAATTATACAGTTCAATTTCTTTCACAAAATTGAAAATGTCGTTTAGAAAAATATTGAAAAGCACAGGACCCAAAATCGAGCCCTGCGGTACACCTTTATAGATATTTTGCCAGGTACTAAAATATGCAACGACTTTTACACACTGTTTCCTATTTGATAAATAATTATCAATTACATTAAGTGCCTCATTTGACAGGCCATATGCCTTAAATTTTAAAAGAATTAAATTATTGGGTAAGCAGTCAAAGGCCTTAGAAAGGTCCATTAGCACAGCAGCCACATATAAATTTTGATCGACTGCTTTTTTCCAGTCCTCAATGACTTTTAGTAAGGCGGTGCTACAGCCATAGCCAGGTCTAAAAGCTGACAAGGAAGGATGAAATATTTTACTAAAATATTCTATTAGCTGCTGATATATGGCCCTCTCAAAGAACTTTGACACCACCGGAAGAATGCTAACAGGTCTGTAGTTTCCTGCCTCTAACTGACTATTCTTTTTATGCAGTGGAACTACCTGTGCTTCCTTAAGATCGTCAGGAAACTCTGAACTCTTAATAGACATATTTATAAGTTGAGTAATAGGTTTAACAATTACTGGTTTGGCTATTTTCAAGATTTTTACTGATACCCCATCAAAGCCAGTAGCTTTGTTTACATTGATCTTATTAATTTGTTTTTCAACAAAGTCATCTTTAATTTCTATAAAAGATAAACTACCATCAACATTACAATTTTCCCTTATTGATTTTATGCCTCACAATTATCATTGCCGATATCTTTGGCTACATTTACAAAGTAGTTATTAAAAATTTCTGCAACATTTGATTGGTCATTAATTATTTCATCGTTGTTACATAAAACAATATTGTTATCAAAATGACTACCCTTGTTTGTTAAAAAAGGTTTGATTGTTGGCCAGAAATCGTTTTGTTTTGGACCACCAGTGCAACGCTCTATAAAATAATTTCTTATAGATTGTCTTCTAAGTTTGGTAGCAAGATTTCTTTGTTGGCGATATAACTCCCAGTTCTTCTTCGATTTTGCATGTAAATATTTATTGTGAAGCATTTGCTTTTTGTAGATTGCACTTTTTAATTGTTTGTTCATGTATGGTGCTGGTTTGTGTACAGTTTTTCTTGTTTTCTCTGGTATGTGGTTGTTGACTATACTCATGAATTTGGTGTTAAAAATATCATAAGCCTCATTAACATTTTCTACATTGTCTACAATTGTTGTAAGATTTGCCTGTTCTAAATCATGTAGAAATTTTTCCTCATCTAGCTGTTTATAACTTCTGTATTTTTTTAAAGGTTTTTTTATTGATGGAACATCAGATTTAAGTTGTACAGCAATGATGTTATGGACGTCACTTAATCAACAGTTAAAATTTGTGGTATTTTGGAGCATGTTCTTTTTGTTTGTTAAGATGACATCATTTAGTGTTGGTTTTGCATCTTTTGTGAAACAAGTTGCACCTTTTACAATGTTCTCAATACCACAGATATCACATACTGTGCTTAAAGGTGTACATTTATCTATTGATAATAAGTTATAATTTAAATCGCCCAGAAAAATCATATTACAGTCCTTGGATGGTGTAAACTTCCCACTAACACCATACACCATTACACTATACACCATACACCTTGTACCATTACACCATACACGTTACACCTTTGCACCATACACGTTACACATTACACCATACAACATTCCCCATTCTATCTACACGATCCAAAATTACCCATAACGCAATAAAATTTCAAATATTAAGATTATTATTATTGTTTATGTTTACAATCCAAAAAATTAAACTAAAAAAACTTCGTTTTCAACCAATGAAATGATGTACATCGGTCATTCACACCATTCCCGATCGCACGTTACACAATCACACCATTCCTCATACACCATTACACCATTCCCCTTACACCATACACAATAGCACCATACACCTTACACCATTGCACCATATGACATACACCATTACACCATACACAGTTTTTTGGGAAGTTTACACCATCCAAGGGCTGTAACATATTTTACAGATATCTTATCATGGGTCTTAGTAAAGTCATTAATAAAGTCATTATCAGATATTGTTTGTGGTCTATACATTCCAGATATTAGCCATTTTTTACCATTTACTACCAGTTCAGCTGCTATGGATTCAATGATCTCACACTCCATGTTCTGCTTCCTGTCGCACGGTAAATCGGATCTTATGTACATGACTATTCCACCCCCATGTGCATTTCTGTCTTTTCTCCAGAAATGGTAGTTATCAACCCTAAATTGGGCATCTGGGAAAGACTGGTCTATTTTAGTCTCTGCAATAATGAGGAGATCTACTATGTTTTTACATAACAGTTCTTGGATTGAGCAAAATTTGTAGCGTAGACTGTTAATGTTTAGGTAAGAACTGATAAATTTATTTGGATGTTTCTTTCTTACCGTGTATAGTTCGTGAAATATATCATGAGATGCATCGTCTTGATCTAGTATAGGTGCTTCGGTGTTTACATCGGATGTTGGCACAGTAATGTCAGATGCGGATACGGTGAGGTCGTCATCTGAATCCGTATCTGTATTTGAAGTCAGATGATGGAAATCGAAAAATGAATCAGTGAAGTTTGTTAATGTGCATTTTTTACAAAACCATGAGTCTGTTGAATTCGATAATTCATTATATTGGTTAAGCGGCATATTGATACATTTTATGTGATGCCAGAGTTCACAGTCATCGCACAGGATTCCATGCTGATTTTTGCGAACAGGTTTTTGACATTCGCCACACGGATATTTTATAGGACCAGGATTACTTACTTACAAGAATATTAAAGACACAATTTATAGATCGATACGTGTACATGAATCGTTTTTATTTTTTATTTTAATTTACATCTTCCCTAAATAACATCACGGTAAATTATGATAAAACATCATTTTTTTCTAAAGGAACGCCGCAACTCTCAAACAAAATCTTTGTATTTTAGAAATAAATTAATAAGTGTTTAAATAATGTCAGGTACCAAATTAAAACACCTCAGATTAACTTAATAATTCATCAATGATTCATGTACTATATGGCAAAATCATAGGTCCTTTATTCAGTTGATGTACACCACATGACCTTGGCTTTGTCATGTTTGTTTTATTAAATTACGTCCCGTTGTTGCAGATTGAAATTATAAATTATATTACATTACGAATAAATTTGATCTGTGCCACAATGTAAATAATGTACAAAGTCAATACGATAAGGGGTTAAATGTTAAACGATATCAGAGAGATAACCACAATCTTGGACAACAGGTTTTTATTATGCCGCCAAATAAAATTATGTACACAGGTGAAGGAAAATAATTCTGTAGTAAGATATTCAGTATGGAATACGGAAATATAGTACGAGAAATGAACATTTATTTTAGTATGCTGGAAATTTCAGTTTGAATCATCGTATCACACTTCCAAAATAAACAAAATAAACATTGATTGGTTAAATATTTCTCAGTCATGTCCTGTTTTTGAATTTGTTTGTTAGCTTTTTGGTCATGAATGTTTGTCTCTAATATTTAATTAACTGTGCATTTGTATTCAGATATCGCAGATCAAATTTATTCGTTCATTGTTTAATCATACGTTTTTTGATTGAGTTAAGTCTGCCAATTGATATTTTATCGTATGTTTTTCTTTGTTGTGATGTTATGCTATTGTTTCAGAAAAAGGGAGAAGGTTTGGATCCATTAAAACGTTTAATCCCGCTGCAAATGTTTGCACCTGTCCTAAGTCAGGAATCTGATGTACAGTAGTTGTCGTTTGTTTATGTAATATATACGTGTTTCTCGTTTCTCGTTTTGTTTATATAGATTAGACCGTTGGTTTTCCCGTTTGAATGGTTTTACACTAGTAATTTTGGGGCCCTTTATAGCTTGTTGTTCGGTGTGAGCTAAGGCTCCGTGTTGAAGGCCGTACTTTAACCTATAATGGTTTACTTTTTAAATTGTTATTTGTATGGAGAGTTGTCTCATTGGCACTCACACCACATCTTCCTATATCTATGAAAATCAAAAGACCGCTTCATAGTTAATCATCTACTCGATCCGTTCAAAACAAACGATAATTTTAAGAGATACTGGTAGTAGGCATATTCGCGATGTAGAACTGATTCATCTGGGCCTTTTATAATGCGCAAAGTTTCCATATTTTGATCTTACCGATGTCTTATCCTTTTTCGACATACTCAGCACATTTTTAACAAAAGTTTAAGCGTAACCTTAAATTGAAATGACAAAGGAGAAGTCCAGTAAGACCCCTTTTTGGCCCCAAAATATAGAAGTTTTACAAAATTGTCAAAATGTAAACTTTTAGTTATTCATTGGAAAGTAGAATACCTCTGCTTCATAAATAAGGGCTGTTTTGACAATACAATTCACATATATCGGGTGCTAGCATCATTAAGTCATGCTAAATTACTGAAATCTTCACAATTTTTTTAGTTAAGTTTTAGACGGTTTCCGTCTTAAATGAATGTGGCCGCATTTGTGTTCATTCTTTATATTGAAATTTTTGTATTTGATGATAATGCACAACATATATATTAAGGTTGAGGATGAACACTTTCATTTTTGTCAAAAAACATCTGAAAAGTGAAGTTTTTTGGCATATTTGATAGATTTTTCATATTTAAGCTTGAATCAGAGCGTTTCTTATGACTAAATCGGTTAAAATCTTTCACATAAACTAATCGAATCAACTGAAATAGACACATAACTGTTTAGAAAGTGTCCAAATTTTTTAGTCAGATGGACCTGAAATTTGAGGCCAAAATCGGCCCTTACCGGACCTATTCCTTTGTCGCTAAATATTTAACTGCCAAAAAAATATCATCTTAACTATCAATCACAAGTCTTTCCATACTTATATTCTTCATGTATAGCCAGAGGCGGATATAGTGCGGCGGCGGGATACTAGGATCCCTTTATGGAACTTCATGTATGGTTATTTCAGACTGTTTACCTGTTCCGTTCTATACTTTGTTCCCTTAAGGGGCCCGGGGGCAGTCCCCGACACTTTTCAAAATCTTAGATCTGCATCAAATTGCATCCTATTTATAGTGAACCGAAGACGCACGGCAGCCTTTTGTGTTCCATACTATATATTTTAATGTGAGATTGCTTGACTTGTATCATTATTTTTAATAGCATGTTTTGTAAGATATATTCAACTTACCAGAATCATGCTGAATGAATATTTAAACCTTTTTTCATATACAAATAAATACGTTGCGCTTTAAAGTTTTAATAATTGCCTTTAATGAGATAAAATTTATAAAAGTAAGTCTTGAAAACAAAGTCCAAGGATGTAATTTTTTTTATCATATAAAGATCGCTTACGATTATTTGCATAATGACTGTATCTAATAAAATACAGCACACGCGTATGCAAAATTGAAATAATAAGCATTTTATAACTTCGTGCGTCCGAATCGCTTTTATGGATAAACCTTCACCGTGAATGCTCACATGAATCACAGCCGAATATTTGAAAAACAGGTATGCATTAATACGCCGAAATGTTTGGGGCTATGTGACAAAAAAGGACCTTAACAGAATAGCAAAATGCAACTAATGTCAATTTTGCCTAATGAGTTTAGAACATCGTTTCTTAATAAATTCTTGATTTATGAAAGGGAGTTTAAGTAAGAATTTTATACGAATTATATCACTACAAAAGAACTGACTACTGAAATGATAATAGCCTTGGGAAACTGAAAGTCCACTAGAAGTGGTATCGACCTGGTGACAGCAAATAAGATAATGCATTCTGTATCAAAAAAGGAAATTTGCTATTAATGCCATCAATGCAAATTAAGACTAAATTGGACAATGTGGTTTTTTTTCAAGGGTTAATAAATCGAACAGGAACATTATTTCGTTATTTGTACAATAATGAAATTTCATCAATTTTGGGAAATCTAAAACCTTAATCTCGGCATTCCAATGGCAACCAATTGTGCCCCTCTTCTTGTCGACTTGTTTCTTGTTAATTATTATGAGGTTAACTTAATAAAGAAGCTTCTGTGGAAGAAAGATATGAAGTTAGCAGTATCCTTCAACGTTACTTTCCGCTTTATAGATGATGTTCTTTCACTAAATAATTCAAAATTTGATGACTTTATTGAACGCGTTTATCCCATAGAACTAGAGATACAGGATACAACAGATACAGTTAAGTCTGCCTCATATATTGACTTACATCTAAAAATGACAACTAGGGTCGGTTGAAAACACAACTTTATGACAAAAATATTATTTCAACTTCCCAATTTAGCCATGGCATTGTCAGTTTATTTTAATCTCTTATAGTCTCTTTTAATTGTGGTATCTTTGGTGAGTTTATATACAATTACTAAAATTATATCATACAAATTTACTTGACCTATTTGATGCGTGGACTTAAATTAATCTCTCCCTCTTGCTCTCTCGTTATTTATTTACAGCTGATTTCATAGAGTGTGTAACCAAAGTTAATATCTTTGATTAGCTTGCTTGTTAGCTGAACCGTGAAGTCATGGTTAGGTCACGTATACACCCTCCTTTCGAAGTAGCCTAGCCCAACAGACAGATAGATTGGTTATCTGTTGGACTAGTCTACTCTTAAAGGAGAGTAGTTTACCTAACATTACAATGACTTCACGGTTCACCTAACAAGCAAGCTAACAAAAGATATACTCAATGAAATCGGCTGTAACGTTAAAATCAACAATTGGTTTCAAAGCTTCCTTTTGGGTAAATACAATAATGATAACAAATAATGTTAACACACATTTATCATAAAATATTTTCATTGACATCTGAATAAAACAAGGACAGAGATCAATATCCTTTAACTTATATTTTCATATTAACAATGTAAAACAATATTTATCAAAATGAACTTAAATAAGACACGTTTTCTTCTGAATACCATTTCCCAATTTGGTAATTTTATATTTATTTAGGTGAAAAAAACACCTATTTTGCAAGATACATAGGCTTATTCAAAGTTTTAAATGATAAGTGGATCGTAAAAGAGAATGATTCCAGATTAATTCAAAAGTTATGAAGTAGTAACGAATCGATATGATAAAATGGAAATAAGATGTTCAAACTTGATATGATAATCGTTCAAAGTAGACTGAAATGAAACATACAACAGTATATATTATTATGTTTTAATTTAAAAAAGGTCGTAGAAAGATAGTTTTAAAGACCATCTACAACTTACTTACATGGATGAGTAGTTCACCATATACTTTGAAACGCATGTTTTATTCTTGAACATTCTATATTTCTCTTTGTTTAAATGAAAATGAATGTCTTGATAAACAGCAATTGACGTCAACAAAATACAAAAAGAAACATAATCCATGCAACAACAAATACCGCCATAAATCAGGTGAAAGTAATGGTTTCGAATAATCATCCCGATCTGAAATGATTATTTCATATATTGTTTTTAGTATGAAACATGTACATCTAATTTCGGTGTTGTGCTGACATGTCTAATCATTTGAGGTTTTTCTTTTCCCTTTCCAATTTTTTCTCTCCATTTACAGTATTTATGTTTACAAAACTCCATGCACAAGGAACACGAAGCCACGAAGATGCCAATTCCTATCAAATAAAATGCACTTTGAACATCTATAAGCGTTATTGCATTAGATTCTTTTAGAATAGATTCTTTACAATTTCCAGGTTTTGGCCAATGTCTCAACCTCCATATTTGAAGTAATCCACTTTCATGTATTGAAATTATTCTAAAAACAGAACAAGACAAAACACTTTGAATATATTAAGGACACCTTGACAATAATAAAAGAAAGTAATCTTATATATTTTCTACAAATTGTTTAGAATACCAAAAAGTAAACAACATGCTAGTTAAGTAGTCACGAATCTCAGAAATAAGAGAAACCGGATCTCATATTGGTTTACGTTGCTTGATGATGTCTTTTGACTAAATGAATAGCTAGTTATATGACATGTCCGAGTTTGGCTTTAATTTATGCCCCTTATGGTTTCTCAATTCTTCAATGCTTGTTTACCTTTAATGTTTGAGTTGTCAAATATTTGATCTCGAGACATTAACTGTTAAAACATGTGACGTTTAAGTTATCTATCCCTTTTCAGCTTTTTAAATCGGCGATTCAATTTCCACTTAAAAATATTTGTTATTTTTCTGAAAATGCATACAATGTAACATACTACACGTAAATCTTCCAACAAAAGTAAACCATGTAACCCGCTATTTCCTTTTTAAACAGTAACATAGTAAGTAATGTTTGAATTTAAAAATTATTAAAGAAACGAAAATTTCAATTCCCTCTAGCAATGTCGACCCTATACAGATTTGGCTATTACTTTGAGGTCCTTTTTGGTCATATGTATATGTTGTGTACAAGTTATCATTTTGTACAAATTATAATTTGTACAAAAATATTGAACAAATTATAATTTGTATTTTGACTTTGTACAAATTATAATTTGTACAAAACGTGTCTGTACAAATTACAATTTGTACAAAATTTGACCAAAATTCACTTATAACTTGTACAACAGTTTTAAATATGAATTTTAGTGAAAAATGCATTGATTCACACGATTTAATTGTAATTAACTGACCACACACTTAACCTCATTAACAAAATACACCGTTTTTACACAACTACAAAAGGCAGATTGATCTTCGAAATTTTTGAGAGAAAAAAAAAGTAAACAAATAAGATTTTTTTCAAATTTTTAATACCTAAAACTTCTTTTTCTTAAAAAAATATCATTTAATAGTACTACTTGATTAGTTCTTATCGTTATTTTGAGGATTTTTTTTTATTCAGAAACTTTGCAAAAACGGTTATATTTGTAAAATGTGATATTTTGTATCATGAAAGATCGTGTACAGCATTTTGATGATCGTGAAAAGGATCTCAAAAGATTTGTTGCCACTTATTCGTTATTTCATAAAGTCCATGAAAACAGTCAAATCTTTCTTTAAACAAGTGAAAATTTATATTTGTAATTGGTACATAAAAAATTGGAGTTACATGACTTATTTCGCTTTATGACACTTTTGTTTGTGAAAAGATTGATGGTTCAATGTCATTGGGTCAGATGATTTTATAATACTACAACAACTAGTTTTCTTATAAATAAAAAGTCCGTCTGTCTGTTCTGCATAAGTTTTATGTTGTTTTTAAAGTTAAAATTGTCTCAAATGATTTCCGTTAAGTTTCATGCACAGTCATATATATTTAAAAAACAAAGATCCTTGTTGAAAAAAAACATTGATAAAAAACGACAGAAAAACAACTGACATATTCCTAACTTTAGCATAGTCATATTCCTAACCAAATGGGGTGTTTAATCTCTCTTTCTTTCTGGATATTTATTAAAAGTCTAACTGAAACAGTGAAATACAAATGTTTATTTACAGCAACAGTTCCTTATCTTCAACGTTCGCTATGTGAAGCAGTTAAAATGCCTGTAAAACAGGTCATCGTCGATTTGAGAGTCAAAAGATGGTTTGCAATACCTGATTCCATAAATCACTAGATCACCTTCTCAAACGAATGATAAAAAAAAAACTTTTGAATTTTGTAACTTAGGTGTACTGTGTGGTCATTTAATAGCAATTCAATAATGTGTATTAATGCTTTTTTCACCAAAATCCATATGATAAATTATTGTACAAGTTATAAGTGATTTTTTGTCCATTTTTGTACAAATTGTAATTTGTACAAGCACTTTTTGTACAAATTACAATTTGCACAAAGTCAAAATACAAATTATAATTTGTACAATATTTTTGTACAAATTATAATTTGTACAAAATGATAACTTGTACACAACATATATAGCTCTTTGTATGTGTTGATGATTATCCACCTTGGCTTTTAAATATTCGTTATTTAGTATTCCTTATGAAGCGCTATGATTTCGGACGCATTGAATTGATGAAATGAGGTTTCATTTTCATTTCTGAATTTTCAAATCCTCATGATGTTATGCTGTGTAAACTAAATACTTACTCGTCCGTAAAAATCTTGGTAAATGGTGAATTATTTGGTAGTGCCATTGCGTACTGTAATTGGAGTACTTCAGCTAATGTCATGGCCAATTCACAATTATCTATCATAGTCATATCAAAGAACGTTTTGTCTACAATAAACGCATAATTTCCTTCCAGTACTTTGCCTATATGTTCATCACCTATATAACTCAGGACCCTTGTATCAGATTTATTATACTCTACAACCCCGCTCCATATTTTTTTTGTACTCTGGTATTTCTGATGTCTGTGAAATAAATGGAAATTAGGAAATTTTAAAAGTACCATTTTTTTACCATTTTTGCTTTTATAGTTTTTCCTTAATATCATTATTTATATAAACATTAGTCGAAATTGAAACCATACTGTCTATCTAGATTTACAAAACATTTAGTGAAATAAGAAAATTATATGAATGCAAATTAATTTTGCTTTTCTGTCTGATCACATTTTAGATGTCAACTATTACTGTAGTGACTATATGTATTGGTACTGCTTTTACTTTTCTCGTACAACATTAACAAATACAGTCTTAGAGGTTTTGTAACTAATGCCTTATTCTAAACCTTAAACATTCAATACACAAACTACTATTTGTTTTACCACTTATTTTAAATCAATTCCTCTAAAATCAAAGTAATATTTAAAAAATAACGTGTGTATAGCCATTTCTTATCATTGTATTTTTCTTCAATCTTTGCCTCAAACACAAGAACTGGGCTGTCATTTTACCTTGAAAATTTGTTCGAAAATAGCTCCTCCTTGTATTCCCCATTGGTATTTATCCTGTGCAACAAGTCCTGAGAGATCTGTGAAAGGTAGTTTTTCTTTTGTCACTGTCAGGAAGGCAATTAGGTTACCACTGTAAGTAGCCATCATAATTATACAGAATATCCACCAGAAGCTTAAAAGAGTACGGCCTGATGAAGAATCTGCCATATGTGCACCTCCTACCAAAATAAGAAATGCAGATTATTTTATAAACATATGATAACCAGGTTACATCAAAACCAAAAGAGATACCATTCTAGATTTACATTCATTAGGCGAATTTATAGTAAACAAAATGTAGACCTAGAGGTTCATATACCGAAACACATGAAGAGCTTTCTGACCAAAAGTAAGACCTCCGATTAATAGTCAATTCAATAAGTATACTTAATATTTTTAATTTGTGAAATCATGTTTTTATCCTTGAGTTTTTATTTGCTGTGAATAAATTTCTCACTGGCAATTAAGCATATCTCATCTATATTGATCACAGAAAATAGTTGAAACATTAACAATAAGTGGCAAAATTACCAATTTAGAGAAACATTAATTTATCGATGTTCCATCTCGTAAATTCATTAAGAAAGTACAGATCAAAATAAAACAAAAACCTGAGGGAATCGAATAAACTTTAGACGTGGTGAACGCGGGAGCGACGACACCACGGACAGGACAGGATTCATTGTAAAAACATTCTCAGTCAAAATATTTCAAAAGTTAATCCTGAAAAAAATTGGTACATACATATCTAATGACTATTCTGGTATTCAAAGATCTGAGATCATGTTTGAAATGGAAGAGTTTACAAATGATTAAGACATTTATAATACAAACTCTATCGAAAACCCTGGGTTAACAACTGGTTATATATACCAGTCTTTTAATTGTACGCAAGGCGTGCGTTTTTTCTACTTAAGACTGATCAGTGACTCCGATTCAAACCAGCTGAAAGGCTTATTCACACATTACGTAGAAGTTGTTTAAAAGCGAATAGCAAAAAAACACATAATTAATTACCTTGTGTCAATAAAGCACCATACATATACCAAAAAGAGTCTGAAAAATGATGCAATCCTGTGACTTTACTCCTGTCTTCCACTTTTCTATAGTATGGATTGTACTTTTCGAAGAACAAAAGGAATAGAGATGAAATTGGCAAGGAAATGAATATACATAACAGAACAGTTGTGCTGAATGGATCTATTAGTGTTCTCCATTTGGTTAAATTTGGGTCAGGTTTTTTCATCAGGATAACGGACGGTTCATAAAAATATGGATATGTGAAATCTATAACTCGTTCCCTGTCTGTTTGTATTGTCAAAGGTGCAGCCACTATATCTACATCCTGGAAGTAAAGCATACACAATATTTATAAAAGCAATGAATTACGGATCGCTATACTCATGAAATTCATGATGAAGGAATTTCTTAACAACATTTTGCAACTATCAGACATTTCAATTATATTTGGAGTCTTTACGAATAATTTTTCAAAACTGTATTACACAATGCCTCTGTGACAATCTCTTCCGATTTATCTTGCATGAATATGTCAGAGAACAGTTATATCCTAATGATTTGTGAGAATACGCAAATCAAAAAAGGGTTTTCGTATTGCTCAGTTTTCATTTGTCTATGTTGCGTCTGTGCGCTATTGTTTGTCTTTTTTCAGCCATAGCGTCGACAGTTCATTTCTGATCTATGAGTTTGAATGTCCCTCTGGTATCATTCGTTTATCTATTACAATGTAGGGTACTATTCGTCGGACAAATTATATCAAAATAATAGCAATTATTAGAGGTTCTAGCTGAAAATAAGGACACTTTTATGTTGAGGGGATATAATTTTATCAATAGACATACTATTTTTTTGCTTTTTAAACTTGACTATATCACCACTATACATAAAAACTCATCCACAACAACTATTTACATGTAACTTCATACCTTACTTACAATGTTGTGCCTAAATTATAAGAAACAATTTTGGCATATGCAACACGTTCTTATATAAAAAAAAAATGTTTCGTTTAAATTCAAATTGTAAAGATATATGTTGACAGCAATATTCACCCGTTGTTGAAGTTGTCCTACCAAACCTGTCCATGAACCATTCGGTGTCTCTGTGCCCCATTGCCCATCTGGAGGCGATGTTATTTCATACCTACATATAATCATTGATATGATTTAAAACTGAATATTAGCCTTATGACCCAATTCCTCGTTGTCGGTCATTTTGGGCAACCTCGAAAATCTGTAGTGACTTTAATAGTTGCATGCACCATTTAAACATTCTAAATAACTTTTTTTGTTATATAAAAGTGGAACGAAAAAAAAAGTACCGATCACCCAGTAAAACTAAAAATTGAAAGTCCTTAATCATACGCAATCAAAAGCTCAAACTCATTAAACGAATGCATTAAAGAGGGAAGAAAGATACCAAAGGGACAGTCAAACTCATAAATTTAAAATAAACTGACAACGCCATGGCTAAAAATGAAAAAAAAAACCCAGACAAACAATAAAACACATGACACAACATAGTAAACTAAAGAATAAACAACACGATCCCCACTAAAAACTAGGGTTATCTCAGGTGCCCCGGAAGGTTAAGCAGATCCTGCTCCACATGTGGCACCCGTCGTGTTGCTTATGTGATAACAAATCCGGTAAATAGTCTAATTCGATAGGTCACATTCTTGAAAGGGAAGGGGATTGTAGTTACGACGTATGAACATATCCGATATCATTTGTGAAACGGTTATTCCATAAAGGTCAACCAACTCGTGATGGCGTCCGTAAAATTTACAAAGGGATGATTTCAACTTCACTATTTGGAACTCTTGGTTTAATAGCTTCCTTGTGAGCAGCAACTCTCTATCAAGAAAATCATGTTAGGAAATGCAAGCACGGGAATATCGTATCAATAGGGAAATATATACCCCGTATGCAGGTGCTGCTGGTATGTTGCTTCTTAGAAATGGAAAATTAACAATAGCAAAGCTGAAATCATCTCTTTTGTCGTAAAGTTTTGTTTTCAATCGACCCTCATTGTCAATTGCTAGATGTAAGCCAAGATATGAGGCCGACTTAACTGTATCTGTAGTATCCTTTATCTCTAGTTCGACGAGATAGATGCGTTCCACATAGTCACCAAATTTTGAATTATTTAGTGAAAGAACATCATCTTTATAGCGGAAAGTAGAGTTAAAGGATATTGCTAACTTCTTGTCTTTCTTCCTAAGAAGTTCCTGCATGAAGTAAGCCTCAAGTAAAGGGGCACAGTTTGTTCCCATTGAAATGCCGATAGTCTGTTGAAAAAACAAGTCCTCCGAACGTAACAAATATGTTGTCAATCAAGAAATCAAGCATTTTGATAATATCAGTTTCAGAGAATTTTTTGTTTGAATCAGAGTGATCCTTTACAAAGTAGGACGTTATCCATTCTTTTTTATGAAGCAAATAAAGGCAACAGTAGTATACCGCTGTTCAAAACTCATAAATCCATGGACAAAAAACTAAATCAGGGTAACAAATTAAATCCGAGGGAAACGTATAAAATATAAGAGGAAACAACGACACAACACTAAAATGTAACACACACAGAAGCGGACCAAACATCAGACAAAATCCCACGAGAATAACAAATATAACATCAAAACCAAATACTGTGGATTCATTATTTTCGTGGTTCCAATTTTCGTGGTTTAAGAAAATTTGAACTTTCGTGGATACTGAATTTCGTGCTTATGCCGAAGTCTGCATGCATACCTTTAAAAAATTGTAATTCGTTGAACATTTTAATTCGTGGTTCCCCTGTTCCCACGAAATCCACGAAAATTGGTATCCAACGAATATTAATGAATCCACAGTACATGAATTTGGGATAGACAAGTACCGTGACACGTCTTATCGCAATAGAAATTACACTCAAAAGAGAAAACAAACGACGCAACGTTAAAATGTAACACACACAGAAACGAACAATAATATAAAAATGGCCATATTCCTGACTTGGTACAGGACATTTTTAAAGGAAAAAATGGTGGGTTGAACCTGGTTTTGTGGCATGCCAAACCTCGCACTTTAATGGCTATGTTAAATATAACATTGAAATGACAACATAATATTACAGGAATACAATACAAATAAATAGGAGAACGTATTAGACAAAGAAACACATGATTAATGGAAAACAAAAAACATCCGGTTTAAAATTCAATACGCCAAAAACGCGCCTCGTCCACACAAGACTCACTAGTGACGCCCAGATATAAAAGATCGAAAGTAAAAAAAAGTACAAAGTTGTGCAGCACTGAAGATAAAAAGTTGAAAAAGGTTATGTCAAATACGGCTATGTTTTTATGCAAAGCAATACCAACTCTTTCCAATTAGTTTGAAATGTGGATTACTTGTGTAAAGAGTAGAAAAGAAAAATGTTTTAATACTGTTACAAGATGAAAGAGAATTTGATTGTATGATCTTTGAAATTTTCAAGTATCCACATCTGATTCACGCCACCTAGAATAGGCAGTTTCACAATAACTTTGAAGCCCGTCTTTGATTGCTGATAAAATAGATGTTAATGATTTAGAAAGAGGTCTCGTGGAGCAATTGGAAGACCCAGCAATATACCGTTGTTTGTAAGGACACTTATGTAGTTTAGGTATTCAATAAAGTGATGGAAGATCCAGTTCTTCATCTTCGGTTGAAATTCCAAAGGAACATAGAACAGACCTATGATTATCCAGGATTTCCTCTTTGGTAAGTGTCGTGAGGGTATATGTTGAGTTTCCAAGTGAATTTTCAATACCTAATTCGTTTATCAAGCAGTTAATATAATGAGTTTTACACACAAAAACGATGTTTTTTGAGGCTTTATTTGCGGGGACAATATCATATTTGTCATGGAATTAGGATAGGTGTTTTGCAACATTTGGGTCTTTAAAGATTGACGTAGCATGGGCATTGATAGACCGATTCGGTTTCTTTATTCTGATTTGTATCAACGATAACAATTGTAATATTCCTGACTTAGTACAGGCATTCTCTTATGTAGATATGTAGAAAATGTTGGATTAAACCTGGTTTAATGGCTAGCTAAAATTCTCACTTGTATGGCAGTCGCATAAATTCTATGATATTGACAACTATGTGAACAAAACAAACAGATATAACAAAAAATGTCAAAAATAGGAGTACAGCAGTCAAGATTGTGTTATAATCTTATAACACTATAACAAAACCGATCAAATATGCGAACAAAGAAGCACAAAAAGGCATAAACCAAAGCACATTAGCAAAATTTGACAAAAATACAAAAAATTACCATATCACAATAACACAATGATTGGATGTATATGAACCGAGCCACGTCAATGGATATTACCGAAAATACACTAAACAGTAAAAGAAATATTCGCAAAGACTAGTACAATGATAGTATAACACCGTGACGGCATTAAGATGATAAACATCGTCAGAACCTATACTTCATTTTTTATACATAAATAAGGCCGTTAGTTTTCTCGTTTGAATTGTTTTACATTTTCATATGCGGTATGGGCTTTGCTCATTGTTGAAGGCCGTACGGTGAGCGATAGTTGATAATTTCTGTGTCATTTTGGTCACTTGTAGACAGTTTTTCCATTGACAATCATACCATATCTTCTTTTTTTTTATATTCAAGACCAGTGTGTTTTATTTGTTATAATCAAACCGGTTTTTGTTTCTTCATGTGGACATTTGTTTTAATTAGGACGTGTCTTTCTTTCATATACCCCTGGTTCAACTTTCTGCTCAGAAAAGGATAACGTTTTACAAAGTCTAAGTAGCATAATGCTAACAAATATTTAAGTGTTATTTTTTTCTGTCTGAATTGAAAACATATATTTACCAAGTCAAGAAAGTTAATCTGTTCAAGCATATGGTTTATGACAGAACAAAACAACAAAGACATCAGATGTTAACAAACACCAGCGCAAGTCTGTGAATGTGTATGAAGTAAATAATGGTAATTCTTGATTCTCAAAACGACAATAAATGATAAAAGAGGGACGAAAGATACCAAGGGGACAGTCAAACTCATAAATCTAAAACAAACTGACAACGCCATGGCTAAAAATGAAAAAGACAAACAGAAAAACAATAGTACACATGACACAACATAGAAAACTAAAGAATAAACAACACGAACCCCACCAAAAACTAGGGGTGATCTCAGGTGCTCCGGAAAGGTAAGCAGATCCTGCTCCACATGTGGCACCCGTCGTGTTGCTTATGTGATTACAAATCCGGTAAATAGTCTAATTCGATAATTGACGAGATTTCTGATTGTTCTGGCAGGCATGACACATTTAATTTAATTATTTAGTGACATTAAATTATCAAAAGGTTTACAGTGAAATGAGCACATGCTTTTGTTGATCCTTATTTGAAACTGTATAATAATTTAGATACTTACGTAAAATTGAGTTCATGGGCAAGTTCCTGAAGTAGGTCGATTGAAAATCCCGTATAATTGTTTGTTTTGATATCATGGACGATAAATGGCTTCCACTGCAAAATGCTTATTCATATTATTCATAAAACATGTGATAAAAAAAACATCCTAACATTCTAAGAAAACTACAAATGCACTTTCTGTTATTAACTTTTTTCGAAAAACCACATTTTATTTTAACTTGTGTATTGTTAAACGATGATAAAAGAATATATACTTTCTACAATCATATATCCAAAACAATGAAATTTGATGAAGATAATAAATTACATACAAGTTACAAGCTACTTACTGGTAATAAGCTGACAATGAATTTTCGGTTATTAAAACCGAAATGTTCGTTCGGAAAGATATCTTTGGAAAAAAGTAATCTTCCCGTTAACTGTGTATATCCAATAGTACTCAGACCTCGTTTCGTTTTATGCCACATTAGTGTTTTGATTGGTAGCCATGCACAATCTTTCAAATCATCGGAATCCATCTAGAACGACATTAGTGAATAACATTATATAGGTCATGAACTCAGTAAAGTCTGGATTTACTGACAACGACATGGTAAAGACTCAAAAGACGACGGGCAGATAAGTGCACAAAAACATGACATTGAAAACTATAGACTGGGTTAAACGAACCCCATCAACGCTTGAATATTATCTCAGAGCTCCAGAAGTTCGAGGAACTATTGCTATACAGGTGCATGGGTAACTGTCTTGTTGTTCATCACAAACGATATAAGAAAATGTGGTATGTGTGCTATTGAGACAACCCTCCATAAAAGTCACAATTTATAAAAGTAAACCATTACAGATCAAAGTACGGTCTTCAACACCAAGCCTTGGCTCAAAGCGAACCTCAAGATATACATGTATATAGGGCCCCAAAAATGACGAGTGTAAATCCATTCAAAGGGGGAAAAACAACAGTCTAATCTATATAAAAACGAAACACGAGAAACACTTATGAACCACATCAACAAACGAGAACTATTGAACATCAGTTTAATTTCCTGACTAAGGACAGGTGCAAGTATTTGCAGCGGGTTTAAACGTTTTAATAGGTATCAACCTTCACCCTTATCTGAAACTGTATACACATTTATTGATGATTCTCAATCTATGAAGTCACAATCTAGGAATATAAGACGGGATTATGGTTAGACAACTGAAACATGTCATAGGTCATCTTTGACACAGATATTTAAATGTTTTCACATTTCGCACGTCGGTGCTTTTTACAGCTTTCTTTGTTTAATCGACATTGCACATTTCTGAATACTATATGTTGAATGTATTTACTGTGACATTGTTTGCATATCTTCATGAGTTTTGTTGAAGGCTGTCAATTATTCTATATACCCAGTAATCATGTAGTATGCACATTAATTTCATCATAAACATCAATTTTTCACACTTATACTCGTAGTTTCAAATAGTCTCATCGATAATAGAACTTGTAGGTTAGCAAGTCAATATTAACATGTTTATAAATTGACTTTAAATTATATTGATGATATTTAAATCAATAACTCGAGTCCTTAAATTTCAATGCATTAACAAATTTTATAAAAAGTAAAAACAATTATCAGTAAGCGTTAGGACTTGTTCTCTCTTCAAATATTATCCTATTACTGAGCATGTAAAGTTGCTTTGTAATTCATTATATAAAATGATTATATACTGAGTGTGCTATTATAGCAGTCAAATTGCATTGACCGTATATTCATATGTATATAGTCACTGACCGTATATCGCCTTGTTTATGACGTTGACAATGTGTTTCCGTGGAGTTTTATTTATGACGTCAATAAAACATACAGGTTCGCGGAAATTCTACATCTTCCGCTCAAAATGAAGAAATGTTGTTATTTTTACCTAAATACTTCGATATGTACTACTCGGCTCGAAACAGGTAGAAATGCTAGGAACAGCCTCTCGTTCTACTGTTTCTAAGCCTTGTACAAATAACATTGATATTTCGAGACAATTTATGGTTATTCTATATATATAATATATGCTTTTATTAATATGCGAATCTGGACAGGAGCGATGAATCTTTAGTATTAATTCGTGTTGTTTTGTGTTCAGTCAATTTAGCGTATGAGCTACAACATGTATGAGTCGCATCTAACCAAATAAATTCGTCAGAACAATTGGAAAAGTAAGATAATTTAAGTGGTCAACTTTTTAGTCTCATTATTAGTTTCGGTGATTACCATAACAATAATTAAAGCACAAATGTAACTAAATTTCAGTTTAAAATGTTTCTTTCAATTTAAACTTTAAGGATGTTTAAATGGAAATTTATTAAATCAAGAATTAGTATTGATCCTATCATCGAAGGGCATTAATAAAGGACCAAACTAAGCTTAAATAGGTTGATATGTTAGGGAGGTCCTTTCCGAGATATTTGAATTTTCAAAATGGGGGAAATCATTATGGTTTCCGTGGACTTAAACCTTATATTTGTATTTGCATCATTATATATGGTCTCAATTTAAAAGAAAACAAATAAAAAAATTGCTTACATTTAGATGTATACCTTTTAAGAACTATTCAAGTCTTAAACCTCATCTAAGTACCTTCTGAAATTAGAACATAGGCCAATGTCTTTAACGGTTTTATAGTAATGGATACAATATTTTGTATGAATGCTTACAATTTTTTAAATGTGTTAATGTATTCGAATAGTTTTTAATTGACATATTTAATGGTCTTCAGTACGACAACTTACGTCATAAAGTCCTTCTATTGCAGCTTCTGTTAATGTCTCTGGATTAGAGTTGTTTAAGACACTCATATGCTTGAAAACCTTCCTGACACTATCTTCTAGATTCTACATATAAAAACCATAAAAGTCGGAAAAAGTTTTTAAGTAATTGTTGTAAGAAGCACTTTGTCTTTTAGTCTATTATTTTTTTCAAAAACGTATTAAATCTAAAATATAGATTAGCACATACGACAACATTGTATCATCTTCTCATCAGAGCAAAGGAGTGGTTATGTTGACAATTTGGAAAAACAATTAGCCAACTATATATGAAAAAACGACTTAAAGTCTCATCTTCTCGGTCCTCTACAGTGACGTGTGTCGTATTAATTGTTAGAAATCTATATATTTAGACTATTTGTTGAGGAGACTTATCTTAGAAGTCCTGCTTTCAAACTAAACGGACATTCCGAACACAGAGGTCAATTTTATCGAGTGTACAAGTATGCACCTACTAGATTTCTTTCTTCCAAATGTCCTCATGTGCAGTATTCTATTTATAAAACACAGGTAAAATTAATTAAAAACATTTTTACTAGCAGTTTAGATTTTGATATTTAATGCTGACAAGGGGAAGTAATTTGTGTTATCATTGTGTAATTACAGAATCAATTAGGTATTTGGCAAATGGACTAATGTCTGTCTTATATTTTATAGGTTGAGAAGATGGAGATTACTCTACCAAATGTCAAATATTTTGGTATGGATTCCAACAGATTCCCAAAGCTCAACTTAAAAGATTATAAAAACGAGGTATCTTGATGAACCTATATATATTTATGTAATCAAAACTGAAAGTTATTTTACAAATGGCAAAATCAATAGCTCAAACACATCAAACGAATGGAAAATAACTGTCACATTCCTGACTTGATACAGGCAGTTCCTTATTTCAAAAATGGTGGAATAAACCTGGTTTCACAGCTAGCAAAACCTGTAACTTGTATGACAGTCGCTTTAAATTTAATTATATTGATAAAAAAAAGTTTGAGCGAAACACACAGACATAACAGTAAAAATGTTAAAAAAAATTGCCATTACAATGTATTTCTTGTTCTCGTTTAAGGATACTTAAAAAAAATGTTTTCACAATATATGAAGTGTGCATTTAAAATTGGTTGCTTTGTTGGATATTTCTGCAATATTTAGAAAATAAACACAATTTGTGCTGAGAATTAAGCAACCAATTTAAAATGCACACTTCATATATTGTGAAAACCATTAATTTAGCATACTAATTCATTTTGTTGATATTTGTTTAGAAGCGATGTCGGATATTGTATAACTGCTACATTGTCTAAATCAGAACTACTGTTTGTTTCCATTTCTGAGAGATCACAGTCATGAAAAATTCCAAGCAGCCATTTGGATTTGTGAAGTAGGGATGATCGAACCATATTTTTTCGTCCATAATCAAAGGGCTGTAAAAATACGAATCTTTGTTAAAATATTGCAAAAGAAATACTTAGAATTTCACAGTACATTATTGGTTATTACATAAGAAAATAAACAACTGCGCCAATTGATATAATGCACTATAGATTCCTTCCAACACCAGAAGCATCATACACCGTTAAGTCTGCGTCAATTTTGCCTGCGATAGTTGAAAGATTCCAAAAGATTTCTAAATTCTTTAAAAAAAAAAATAACAATAAAAATAAATAATAGAAAAAGCCCAAAATTTTAAATTCATAAATGGACAGTTTTAGAAATGTTTGTTGTATATGAGTATTAATGGGCGAAACATGATAAAAGGCTTATTTGAACATTAGTAGACTACTGTCAACTTAGACATACTTCATTATAAGCGAACGATTTATAAACGACTTATTTTAAAATCGTAAAAACCGTGCCCAATAGTTTATCGGACATCAAATTATAATGACTATGAACGTTCTCAGCGTTAAATTATTTTTAGATTGTAAAGATATTAACTACATTTAAAGAACAGAGCACGTAGTTCTAATTATCACTTTTAACAACTTCAAGTTTTAATGGATATTGAATTGAATAATTTAAATCGAATCAATGTTCCTTCATTTCTATAATAATCACATTCAATTAATATGGGCTAGTGAGACATTTGTTCATTAGCAATTATAACCAAGTCCGGAAAATGGCAGTGATATCTTATAGTTCGTTTCTGTGTGTGTTGCATTGTCGTTTTTTTTTTTTGTTTCATTTTAGTGTTTCTGGTGTTTCGTTGTTTTCCTCTTATATTTGAGGTGTTTCCCTCACTTTTAATTTGTAACCCATTTTTGTTTTCTCTCAATCGATTGATGACTTTCGAACAGCAGTATACTCAGTCTATGGAAGAAGCGATTCTATAAAAGCTTTTCTTATATCAACGAGCGATATTGTCTTATATCAACGAGTTGCATTGTGGGAAATTTCAGACGAATGTTAGCATTTGTACGAAGAAAGGAAGATTTCTCGGTATAAAGTAATGACTCTTTTCTTAAAACAGGGTGACATTTAACATGACATACGTCTGGTGTATAATTTTCATGAGTTATTTTATGTAATAACAAGCAAGGTGTATTTAAACGAGAAAATTGAATTATTAATTAAATGAAACATAAATGCACGATTTATCATTTGTAGATGTACACATTCTATAAATATCATGTAGCAAATTCAGTAGAATGCATTTGAGATGAATTCAATTGTTTGCTACGCCAAAATCACCTATAAGTCAACGATACTGCTATATTTTAAAATATCAATGCGATATTTGTCTTATAACATAGCGATGATTTTTTAATATCAAAAATTTATGAATGCGATACTTTTCTAATATAACTGCTATAGTTTTCTAATATAGATTTAATACGATTACACGTCACAATGCATGTCAAGAGAACTGCAAACATAATTCACAAACTTAGATCATGACCAGTTCAATGTTTTAGGATCAACATCACTGAAATTTCGTAACTGTAACACAATTAACGCTTACATGAACATATTATTCCGAAAATGTTGCTTGACCCTATTGATAGTTGAAATCGTTAACATCCTGTTCAGTCTATTGTTTTCAATCACATGGTTTAACCAACTAACTAACATGTTTAACCCCGCCACATTATTTATGTATGTGCCTTTCCCAAGTCATGAGCCTGTAATTCAGTGGTTGTCGTTTGGTTATGTATAACATATTTGTTTTTCGTTCACTTTTCTTTTTTATAATTAGGCCGTTATTTTCTCGTTTGAATTGTTTTACATTGTCTTATCAGGGCCTTTTATAGCTGACTATGCGGTATGGGCTTTGCTCGTTGTTGAAGGCCGTACGACGACCTATAATTGTTAATGTCTGCGTTATTTTGGTCTCTTGTGGACAGTTTTCTCCTTGGCAATCTAACCACATCTTCTTTTTTATAATTCTATTTGAAGTGATGATGCAATGGCGGAATTTTAAAGCGGTTGCAAATACGTTTACCGACCTATTAGATTCTAATTTACTGGTCACACTGCTATAGTTTACCCACCTTGGTAATATCGAAATAGACAAAAAATATAATTACTTAAAAAAAAACATTCATTCAATCAATCCAATCCAATACAGCTCCAAATTACAATGAATATTCAAATGGTAAAATCAATAATCCAAGCAAATTTAAATGTCCCGCTCTTTGAAGATACCAACTGAGTAGCCTAAGACTATAAAAATTGGATAACTTCAGATACAACGAAAATCAAAAATCTGGTCAAACAGAAAATATATTTATTATTAACATAGCAAAAGATATTGAGAAGGAAGACAGTTCTTTTTGGATACCAAAGACTTTTACCCGTTGGTAAATCGATATCTCTATGAACATAATCAGCTCGCCGCGTGGACGCTCTTTTACACCGCGATGACCGTGAGGGTATTCCGATGTATTGTTGCCACAGAGATTTGACTTTTGTTTTTGGCTAGTTACCGATCGTATAAATACGCGAACTTTTCTTAGTGCAAAATAACAATCCGTATCGCTTGTTATAAATTAATTTCTTCAATGAGTACTAAAAAAAATGTTTAGAACACAAATAAATAAGATGTAAATGTCTTTTGACGTTAGAAATGTGTATATTCGTTCATTCGTTCATTGTGTATTAATTTACGTTTTTTGATTGAGTTAAGTCTGCCAATTGATATTTTATCGTGTGTTTTTCTATGTTGTGATATTATGCTATAGTTTCAGAAAAAGGGAGAAGGTTTGAATCCATTAAAACGTTTAATCCCGCTGCAAATGTTTGCACCTGTCCACAGTCAGGAATCTGATGTACAGTAGTTGTCGTTTGTTTATGTAATATATACGTGTTTCTCGTTTCTCGTTTTTTTATATAGATTAGACCGTTGGTTTTAACGTTTGAATGGTTTCACACTAGTAATTTTGGGGCCCTTTATAGCTTGTTGATCGGTGTAAGCCAAGGCTTCGTGTTGAAGGCCGTACATTGACCTATAATCATGGTTTACTTTTTTTAAATTGTTATTTGGTTGGAGAGTTGTCTCATCGGCACTCACACCACATCTTTCTATATCTATATATCTTTTCTATATTCATAAATTTAGATTGTTCAGTTGGAGGACTGGAAAGCAGTTATTTATAAGGGGAAATTTTAAAGATTTATAGATGTAAGAAGATGGTGCATGAGTTCGAATGAGACAACTTTCCATCAAAGTAATAATTTGTTTAAAGTAGGTCCTTAAACATGGAGCCCTGTCTCACAGCGAACGCCACGCTATATAGGAACAAGAACATTGCTAGTGTTAAGCCATTCAAACAGGAAAACGAACGGTCTAATTTAAAAAAAAAAAAAAGGAGATTCAAAAGTACAGGTCAATCATTTTGATACTTAGCTATTTGATTATTTGATAACGGCATTGTTTATTAAACTCTTATTTGATAAGATGTGCTTCCAAAACCAATTGAGAAATTTGTAAGATGTTACCAAAAACAATTTGAATTTAAGCAATGGTCTTAAAACTGCTTATTTACATACAATACTACTAAGAAGTAAAATTTAAAAAAAATACTGAACTCCGACGAAAATTCAAATCATAAAGTCCCGTATCAAATGGTATAATCAAATGATAAAACACACCAAACGAATGGATAACAACTGTCATATTTCTGACTCGGTACTGGCATTTTCTAATTTTGAAAATGGTGGATTGAACCTGGTTTTATAGCACTTCACCTCTCACGTGTATGACAGTCTCATCAAATTCTGTCATATTTACAACGATGCGTGAACAAAACAGACATAATAGGTTTAATTGTCAAAATATGGGTACAACAGTGAATCGTTCCCAAAGACGGAATCCCACTCGAAGCCGTTCTTGCAATATTTATCTGGAAAGGTACAAACTCTTTCTTCATACTAATACCAATCGGTACTAATATTGATATAACAAAAACACCGCTATGATATTTCAAAAGTATCGCATTGATATTTTAAAAGTATCGCATTGTTTATTTATGTATATAAGAAAAACACAGCACTTCAAATTTTACACTGACATAAACTTAAGCTTCTAACTAACTTCTGCATGTATAGTTAGACTCTATTGTTGATTATATTTGAACAATAAGTTTTAAAATTAATATTTTCTTAATTTTTCGTTGCCGAAAACAACATTTTCCGCATGGAATGTCTGCATATTTACAATTGATATTATACAAATACAGCCTTTGTATGAGGTCGATACTATACAAATATTGCCTTTGTATGAGGTCGATACAAGGATAATTATATTGACCTGAAAGAAGTATATTGACTGAGGACGAAGTCCGAGGTCGATATACTTCTTTGGGTCGATATATCCTGTATTAACCTCATACAAAGGCTATATTTGTTATAATACCGAAACAAAAGACAGTAATTGTTTTATTTCATATTCTGAGAGAAAAAAAATGTATCTAATGATAAACATATACCAAAACAGATTTTACATGAAACATTTTACCATAACGTTGCATGTAAAAGCGCGTGACGTTTAGCGCGGTGAATAACACTTTCTTAGGTGAATATGCTTTTTTTATTCAAAATCCAATTCATATAGAAAAACCTACTAAGATAATACCAATATGGAATAATAGTTGTTATTTCATTTACTTTTTTTTTGGACATCTTATGTATTTGAAGATTTTTTTTCGTCAAATAATCGATCACAGATATCATTTGTTTCAAAACGTTAAACAATATCCTGAAATCTATTACATGACGTCACAAAGTATATCGGTTTTTAGATATTCTAAAATTAACCGTGCAATATGCTTTTTGCCGGTCAATATGTTTTTTGCTATCCGCCGTTTTCTCTCTACCTTCGAAAATACAGTTTAACCTGTGACTATCTCTAAACGAATCAAATTTGATAAAATATACGAATTGATAATATTAGACAATATCGCTATGTGATATAAGAAAAGTTTTTATCGATACGCTTCTTCCATAGACTGATACTACTGTTGCCTTTATATATAAAAATTAACTTTTTTAATATAATGTGATCCCAAAGAAGGGTAAACAAATATGACTACATGAAATATCTTCTTTTTGCTAAAACAAATAAATCTAAGAGCGGTAGGGTTTTTATAATTCGATTTAAAGGGCTTGACCGTTAAATCGCGTTATCAGAGGAAGGCAAGACTTGCGACAGTTCATGCACAGGTCAATGTAACGCGCATGTCTTAATTCGATTACACGGCATATCAATTTTAACAGCTAAAACACTCCTCACAATATTTTGAATGCACGGTCTGCTAGGAAGTAACTGAATTTATCTAAGGTCAGATTGTTGAGTTTATTGTACGCATGATTGGCGGTAACAAGTTCCAAAACATCCTTTATGAAATGAATGTTTCTGAACTTGTTTAGTGGCGGACTTTATAGGCTGCACCAGTACCGATGAACTTGATTTATCACTGTATTATTATTTAATTTAGAACATTAATCCATGTTATCTTCATTTCCACCTCAAACGTAGTTTCTCATGTTGATTTTGGACATCTGTTGCCAGGGTTCAAGTCAGCACCCCATTATTTCAAAAAATTTATTTCATTTTAGTTTTTATTTGAATTTTTAATTTTATTTATCTATTTTATTTGCATCTAATTTACGGTTGCCCAAAGACCCTTTGTTTGTGGGTTGGTAACCGACAGAAGCCATGATCTTACTTCGCCATAAAAATATATTTTGATTTTAATAACGTCTTCTCTCTTATAATTCGATTTAAAGGGCTTGACCGTTAAATCGCGTTATCAGAGGAAGGCAAGACTTGAGACAGTTCATGCACAGGTCAATGTAACGCGCATGTCTTAATTCGATTACACGGCATACCAATTTTAACAGCTAAAGCACTCCTCACAATATTTTGAATGCACGGTCTGCTAGGAAGTAACTGGATTTATCTAAGGTCAGATTGTTGAGTTTATTGTACGCATGATTAATGTAAACCCACCCATCCCTCCTCTTTTATTTTTTCGATACTGCTGTTTTATGTCTTATTTTACAGATTTCTGCTTGTTTTTAAACCTCAACATAGAACTCCTGTCACGGCTTCTGGATTTACAACTCTTCACCAGTCTATAAACACAATTAACCACAGTATGACGTCCATCTGATGAGTGATAACGGATTAACAGTCATAGTGTACCGATAAATAATGTTATGATAGTCTTTTAGCAGAGTTCATCACTAGGTCGGACTTTATAGGCTGCACCAGTACCGATGAACTTGATTTATCACTGTATTATTATTTAATTTAGAACATTAATCCATGTTATCTTTATTTCCACCTCAAACGTAGTTTCTCATGTTGATTTTGGACATCTGTTGCCAGGGTTCAAGTCAGCACCCCATTATTTCAAAACATTTATTTCATTTTAGTTTTTATTTGAATTTTGAATTTTATTTATCTATTTTATTTGCATCTAATTTACGGTTGCCCAAAGACCCTTTGTTTGTGGGTTGGTAACCGACAGAAGGCATGATCTTACTTCGCCAATAAAATATATTTTGATTTTAATAACGTCTTCTCTCTTATAATGGAAGTGTTAATTCATCTTCATGTCTTATCAAGATATTTCGAAGCACGGATATCGATGTATCCTATAATAAACACATGGGTTTTATAAGGCTTCAAGAAGATCGTATTTTTTTGTACTTAAACATCCCTTTACGACTTTTTGTTATAGACATAAAACCAACGCACATAATCGAGATAACAAAAAGAGTACAAACAAGAAAAAAACACAGAACACAATTGCCAGATGTGTAAGTATCGAGGAACGCCAAAAGTATGTTACCCAAATAAGACTAAACAGACGAGGTTAATAGTATTAAAAAAAACAAAAACAAACGTACACTCGCAAAACTGCTGTTTCTTTAATATTACCTTTTCTAAATATCGTAAACAAGATTCCAAACGACATAAAATTGTACAGTTTAGGCTTGTTTCGTCGAACACAGATGATTTTCTATCCATCAGAGAATCTATCATTTCTGAGGTCATGTGCTGCAAACTATGGACATCGGCAAATATACCGACATCAGACAACCCTTGATACAATAACATTGCCTCCTGTTCTGTAAAGGATACAACAATTTATTTCTTATTTGTATGCTCCATATAATATAGAAGTAGTTTCATTCTTCACATTCTACACTTGGAAAATATCAGCCGCAAATATACGAATTTACGATAGAATGTTATCAAGATTGGTAGACTCATTACTGAACCTTCGTTTTCGAGCAATATTAAATTGCAGTTACATTGTATTTATATCTCAGATTGTAACAAAGCAAGTTTCAGCAATATTGGCTATATCATATGGTGGCCACTTTTCTATTGAAGTGCCAGTCTTTGTAAGAATCAGGCAATTTTGAAAAAAATCAAAACATGGCTGAAAAAAACCCACCTACCTAACCATCCTGTTTTGAAGTAACACTCATCCTGAGTTAGAAATGGTAGGTCTTTAGTGTCTGCGTGTCTGGTAACTTGAGAAATCTTTGGATAAACTTTGGTTAGAATGATAGCAAATTACAGAGTTAGCTCCCCTTAATTGTAAATTTCTAGTGCATTGTAACCAAATTTTATCTCCAATTACCAGAACAGGACAAGAAAACGAGTGGTATATTTTTGCATTATTATACATTTTGAACATAAATTAATGTCAACCTGAGTGGGTTTTTGTTTGTCATGTTTTCACCACTGCCTGATTCTTAGGTAGACTAGCACTGAACAAGAAAACTGGCAATCGTTGTCAATGCAGATCAGATTCAATTATACTTACATGTAGATGCTAGCAATGACAGAACTCAAAACATCAGATTTGACAGCATAGCGATCACTACTGTTAGACTACTTCGAAAATTTGTTTAAATGTGACCAGGTTAAGTTGTTTTGTATTTTTAGTATATAAGCTGATTGATTCTAACAAGAAGCAGTCATAATACTTAAAAACAAGTCAACCAAGTTTTTTTTCCAAACAGCGTTTTCATATCTCAATCAATAAAAAAAGCTCGTACATGGTAACAATATGTGGACTTTTTCAACAAAGTTGTACTCGTAACATTAATACAGCCCCAACAGAGATATGAAAATGAAAGACTGACATAGGATAAGTGTTTAAGTCGACTTCACGATTGTGTTGCCCAATGCGGTGTTTTTGTGTCTGAAATCACTAACGACATCATACGCAATTTTTTTATTGTTTTGTTTTGTTGGAAATAATGGTATTTTGTAAGACAATTGTCAGCCATTCTTATTTACTTGTCTTGTTCTTTTCTTGCTTCTAAATCAAAAATAAAATTTTCCTGCATTGTCATCATTTAGTAATGACAAAACTATAGTTAAGTTATAATACTTGCGTACTTTCCCATACGAGAACATTTTAACTTTATAAATTACATGTGTAAATATATTTATAGGAGAAAATTGGAGAATTGTATTACATTGGTTATAATAATAGGATAAATATCATCTTACCTGTATCATTGTCAAAGACTATGCAAACTGAAGACCACTTTAAGTGAACGATCACAGAAATCAAAGTGATAGCTGCACCAGTCACGTTGTTAAACAGTGGCTCCTGGTATTTATAATTCCCTTCAGGTGGTGAACATTCGTTTGGAGCAATGGTTGTCGTCATTAAGCAGTCTTTAGGTTACGTTACCAGCGTGCTTAAATTTGTCAATTAATCCTTTCTCATATCAATTACAGGAGATGTCGTCAAGGTATCTTTATAATCAGAAAGTAGAATATTTGCTGCAATCACTATATACTGCAAACAATAAATGATAATATCGCAGTTAATAATAAGTTAAAATAGCAAACGATCAAAATGAGTTTTAATGTGATTGTTAAAACCAAATTCCACTCTACCCAATCGCAAATCAATGACATACCCTAGTTTGCCCTATAGCTTCAACATATGCTATTGAAATCAATTAGGCTTTCGTGCCAAAAGCTTTGAACCAAATAATGGGAGTTTAAGTGACAATTAAGAACTATCAGAAGAAAACCTAATTATTAGCAAGTCAATTAGTACATTGTAAAGGAAGAGTAAATTACCTCATTTAATAATACTTTTATTGATTTTTTTTCATGTTATTAGCTATTAGTTTAAGTTAGAAAAAAACCACGTTTTCAGCAAAGACATTTAAGCCATAAGGGATTGTGTATATTGTTGTTGGCACAGCTGCATTATAAAATCTTTACATTAAGAAACTTTAAGACATAAAAGGCTATTGTATTTTAAAACATTAATTGTAGAAGAAAAAATATTGAATATATTCTAATAATGAATTATTCAGTATGATGATGTGCCCTGGTGCTGGAGTTTATTCTGCAGTTTTTTTATCTTTTTTTAAGTAGGATATTTAGCTAGCTATAAAACAAATGATTTCAGAAATACATGAACCAAGTTGGAAATATGCGAGGTGTTTTTCCACTTGTTTCCTTGATTGATAGCGTTCGATTTAAGGCCTTCTATTTTTTAAATTTATTTATGCTAGTATACTTAAATACTAATTACTATATGATTCAAATTTTGCGGTTTGTGATTAGGACAAAATGATTTCTAAATCTTCTCACAATTTACATATATGCATACACATTTGCTTCAATTTTCGATGTTCAGAAACCAACATCGTCACATATGAACCACAACGTACAAAAACGTATCTGATATCAGCCACAACGAAAAAGAATGTTATATTACTACAAACCCAGCGTACTTAAATGATAATAACAAATAAAATATTCGAGGCTATAATAAATTTGCTCTTAAATTAGCAAATCAAAATTGGAAATTCCCAATTACAAGACTTGCCAAAAGTAATTTGCTTTTTTTATTCAATACTTTTTTAGCTATTAATACATATTTTCATCAGATAAAAATGTATCCTTTTTTCATAATTCATAGGACGTTACAATTCAAATACACGCAATCTTTCAAATATCATTTCGATCAATTTATGTAAAGCTCAATCTAGACCGACCTATTTTAATTAAAATATCAACCACAAGGATTATAAAGATGAAAAGAGGAGATCTAGAGATATGTTACCTTTAGGTATTATACTGATTAAGTCGATTTGGAAATCATCATCTGATAAAACCATTATTTTTTATATATCCAAGGTAACCAAGCGGTTAAATGCATGTAGTATAAACATTGATGTCGTTACAGCTTTTAAATTCGAAACTCTAGAAAGGACCAAAATTTGCAAATTTAAACTCGTTTGTGCTAAGATGAAAGAAAATATAGATTAGAAAAACATTGATAGAATAAGAAAGAAAAGCCGAGTGCAAACAATACTTGCAAAACTTCAGAAGTATGTGTTGTATCCATGAAAATTAAATTTTGATTTATTATTTCAATATGTGTATTGGCAGATGTCGCCAAATTTACTTTTTCTATATTTTTAAGAATGAATGACTCTCATAACACATAAACAGGCAAACGAGGCATATTTAATAAATGTTCTTAACATTTAAGGTAAAATATCCTACATAAAGGCAAAGCATAACATTGAGAATGGAAATGGGGAATGTGTCAAAGAGACAACAACCCGACCATAGAACAGACAACAGCACCATGCCTACAGTAGTCTTAGATGCTGATTTTTTATTAGTTGTTAGTGGCTTTGAACTAGCTGCCAGTAACTGCGAGTACCCTCCGATCTGTACCTAGTGTTTTTTTGTTATTCGGATATACAAGTACCAAACCACGTTCACTCTGTGTAGTATTTCTATTTGTATCCATTTCTTAAGCCTTTTTCAACTGATTTTTATAGTTCGTTCTTATGTTGTAATGTTACACAACTCTCTCAGGTTAGAGGGCGGGTTGGGATCCCGCTAACATATTTAATACCACCACGTTCTGTTTGTATGTGCCTGTCCAAAGTCAGGAGCCAGTAATTCAGTGGTTGTCGTTTGTTGATGTGTAACATATTTGTTTTTCGATAAATTTTGTACATACATTAGGCCGTCAGTTTTCTCGTTTGAATTGTTTTTCCTTTGTCATTTTGGGCCTTTAATATTTGACTATGCGATATGGGCTTTGCTCATGTTGAAGGACGTATGGTGACCTATAGTTGTTAATGTCTGTGTCATTTGGTTTCTTGTGGAGAGTTGTTTCATTGACAATTATACCACATCTTCTTTTTAATACAAACTTATTTTACTGTTACGTTAAAAATAAAAGAGGCGACAGATCCTTCTCCAAATGCGAACTTATCATGTTACTGGACCGTACGCGTACGGTTTAAATACTCATATGGTCTAGAACATATCTATTAGACATTTTTGGAATTTTGGCACTGATTTTAATCTTTCTATATTCTATAAAATGTTTATTTTTCGACTGTAGGAAAATATGTTTAATAGAAAGTAGAATAACAAAACATTCGAACTCAAAAGAAAACGGAAAGTCCGTCATCAAATAGCAAAAAGGAAAAGCTCAAACACGTCATATGAATAGAGAACAACTTTTATAAAACTGACTTTTTAAAGGCGTTTCCTTGTGCATGAAAGACAATAACAACCAAAACAAAGGAGAAAACAAAGACTCACAAAACCAAAGAAAATTTACATCAACAGTGATAAATAATGAATAAGAAACAACACGAACTCCTCTAAAAACCGGGAGTAAAATCATGTGCTCCGGAAGGGTAAGCATTTCCTACATCGTATACGGCACCCGTCGTGCTATTTCTTTGTACAGTTCGGTTTTGATGGTAGGTTATTATGACTGAGGAAATTGTGAATTAAACATGGTTTTAATCGATACCACATGTGTATGATCCTGTCAAAAGTCTGTGACATCGTTAGTTGTTAAATTTATCAAGTTGTATTTTGTTTCTTTGTTTTATCTAAATAACATCCTTATTGCAAATAATTAGTTTTCCTTTGTAATACTAATAGAAATATGCCTACCACAAAATTAGGCAACAGGGTCCATTATTCTTTCATTCGGTTCCAAACAATTTTTTGTACGCCATATCTAGGGCAAAGTGGTTGTTACAAATGCTATACTATATATATATATAAACGAACATGTAGTATAATTGCCAATGAGCCAACTCTCCACAAGAGACCAAATGACACAGAAATAAACAACTTTATAATTATCAAGAAATACACAAAGACGAATAAAATTATCTACATTTTGGAACCTCTAATCAATCTTTTACTAGACGGATTATCAGACGGTTGTATGAATTAAATTGCTTAAGAATCACGCTCTGTTGATGTACCAGCATCTAACGCAATCTTTACGATCTCGCTTCTCATATATCTTAATAGAGTTTGATGAAAACCCATTAGAAAACAAATGTAAAAGGAAACACATTGGGATTATAAATTTCCCAAATTAATATGCTCTGGACAATTTATTTTATCTTTTTCCTTCTAAAATTTAAAGTACAACAATAATATCTTTCAAAATTAATGATTTTTTTTTATCGTGTTATATCTCTAACATGTTTTTTGCTTAATTCGCAAACAATTATTTCATAGAAATAAACGTGAACACAAAATTAGTTTGTAGTCATAGGTATGTACATAAAACTTCAATTCTTATTACAGATTCTGATTTAAAAAAACAGTATATGGAATCTTTACACACTATGCATATTTTCTTTTGTGAGATCCGAAAATATAATCATCATTTTGTCGTAAAGATTTTGGATTTTCTGGAACTTTGACTTTTATTATACTAATATGTTATTTTAAATTGTTTTTTTCTTTTCTTTTTCTTTTATTGTTAGTGCTATATACATGAAAGACCTACCATGTTAAGTTACACCAGCTCGATTAAAAAATGTTTCCATTTACAAACTATACGCTTGATTGTACAATTAGTAACATGTTCCATTGGTGGGCCAAATCAATATCTAGTTAACAAGCTTTAAATTTCATAAACAAAACTCAGAACAAATAATATCTAAATTTGTCTGTATTTCCGTTCGGAATCGTAATTTTCCCTCTAGCATATATACTATATAATGTATGATCACTTTAAATTTGTCTTGTTATACTTAATGTACCGTAGAGAATCTACATTAGTATATTTAATTGTGTCTATTTCATTTTGCTTTGAGCAAATACGATATATTTCAACTTATAGAGCTTTGTTCTTGGTCAAATATCGAAAACAAACCAATCTGTTTGACGACTATTGAATGATTTATGTCTGTGATTTAAAAAAATTAAATCTTGATTATGTCTGCAGTTTTCATTACATTGCTGAAGAATACGTTGGTGTACCAGACACACATATCTTTGTTGATATATTGATATATTTATTTTTCAAAAGCCATTGTAAATAATAAGATGTTGTCATTGTCAGCTTTTGTCCACAGATTGCAAGCCTCATGTGATCACTATAATACTTCAAAACTCTTTATGTCAAGACTAAAACGCGTTCTATGTGGATTTATCTATTTGTTGGTACCGTGGATTTAGGCATCCATTCAATGTTATTGCATCAAAATACTTACAAAGGATAATATGAAAAGGCAGAAATACTGCATAGAATGAATGACCGAATGCACAGTTTTGAATATGTACTAAACGCGATGGGATTCAACTGGATCTACATGCGCAGAAAACTACCTTTCGGAGTATCTAGACCATATGTAACAACACAACGACACACTATAAGTACACAGTGCATTCACTAACATGTTGACTCATCATCGATCATTGAAATGGAAACGCACATAGTTTTCAATACAAGATAACAAAAAATGCTGGCTTCAGTCACAAGCTAACTCATGTAATTTTGTTATGGAATGTTATAAATTGTTACGACCACACTCAAAAATGAAAAAGAACGCACGTTATAGGTTTATGAAATATCTCTAGAATACATAATTGAAATCGACATTATCTCGACTCTGGTCGTTGCTATTTATTCCGAGTTATCTTGTTCTTTAAACGACGATCTGTTAAATATATAGCGAATATCATATATCGTTTTTTGAAGTCACGCCTGTATTACCCGAGACACCAAATAATCCTAAGATCTCGAAGGGTTGTGTTGGTTGAGTGTCGATCAAGAGTGTAATATTGAAAAAACCATATCATGTACACTTAATTATGCTCTTCAACTTCGTACTTTATTTCACCTTTTAACTTTTGGATTCGAGCGTCACTGATGAGTCTTTTGTAGACGAAACGCGCGTCTGGCGTAAATTCAAAGTTTAATCCTGATATCTATGATGAGTTTATCATATACATGTACCTCAGTGTAACTACTTTTTTTCAAGTGACATAACGTAAACATTTATAATGGGATTGATAAAGCCCTTATTTCACTGACTTATACCGGTAACGTGAGTCATACAGATTAGGAGATACATGTAAAGCATTTGCAAGCGTTACATATATCGATATCAACACTGTAAGCTGATATAGCATAATTGACATCAATTGTATTATACATAAAATATACTTGTATTTTTTACTTAGTATATAATAAAGGAAGGGATTCTTATATTTCTAAAAAATATGTTGATTCAGGATAAGTTAAAAAGACTTGTACATAAGGAAAACAAAACAAAACGTTACAATGTCATGCATCCAAATCGCTATTCTGGATTAGTTTACATCAGGAACGCTCATAGTCGAATTTAAAAAAAAACAAGGATTATAAAAACATACACAGTCGAAGAAATACTAAAGGACGTAAATGTACCAACCTGAAATCGCCTTTAACTTAGTTATAACATTTCAAAAAGTGTATGGTCTTTGCATCGAAATCATACATATTTATTGTGAAAGCAGTTGTTGGCATGACACGGGTTATGTTCTTCTCATATATTTTATGATAGCATAATACTTAACACCTAACGGGAGGGATTGTGCTCGATATTCATATGATGAAGACATAATCTTTCAATCAGTTTAATTTAGGTCTGAAGCTGGCATGTCAGTAACTGCTAGTAGTTTTTTTTTATGTATTAATGTCATTTTGTTTATTTTCTTTGGTTACCTATTCTGACATCGGACTCGGACTTCTCTTAAACTGAGTTTTACGATGCGTATTTGTTTTTTCTTCATTGGCTAGAGGTTTAGGGGAGGGTTGAGATCTCAAAAACATGTTTAATTCTGTCCCAAGTCAGGAGTCTCTGGCCTTATACATATTTGTTTATGGGCTAGCTGAAGGACGCCTGTTGGTGCGGGAGTTTCTCGCTGCATTGAATACCCATTGGTGGCTTTCGGCTGTTGTCTGCTCTATGGTCGGGTTGTTGTCATTTAACACATTCGCCATTTTCATACTCAATTTTATTAGATCTATACATTCTGTTTGCTATGTCGTAAAAATGTCGTACGTTGCAGGTCAATATCCGACAAGAGGCTGCCACAACGACAGCAAACCGGATTTATTAACATTTATTTGTGTCCTGCCAATATCACAAGAACCATAACTGATGAACGGTGAAAGTGAAAATTGTCAATATCAAATTTGACCTCAATTTTGTCATCAGTATCAACATATTAAAATTTGAAATGCTTAGGTTAAATGGTTCATGAGTAAATGCAACAACATGAATGGAAACGCCATTTTTCGATCTTTCAAGAACCATAACTCTTGAACGGTAAAAGTCAAAATCGACATTATTGAACTTGACCTCCATTTTGTCATCAGTAATAACATATTAAAATTTGAAAAGCTTTGGTTGAACAGTTCATGAATAAATGCACGGACACGACTGGAATAGTCATTTTTCAATCTTTCAAGAACCATAACTCCTGAACGGTAAAAGTCAAAATCGTCATTATTGAACTAGACCTCCATTTTGTCATCAGTAACAACATATTAAAATTTGGGAAGCTTTGGTTGAACAGTTCATGCGTGAATGCACGGACACGACTAGAAATGTCATTTTTCAATCTTCCAAGAACAATAACTCCTGAACGGTAACAGTCAAAATCGTCATTATTGAACTTGACCTCCATTTTGTCATCAGTAACAACATATTAAAATTTGAAAAGCTTTGGTTGAACGATTCATGAGTAAATGCACGGACAACATTTGGTTGCCCATCGTACATCCCCAAATCAATAACCGACATTTTTGTCACAAAATTCCGGTTAAATATGGATATTATTCTTTTTTGTTTTAAATATTTGTATCACAATGAGTAAATATAGTTTCATTTTAATCGAAATAATTTGTCATTGATAATTCATACTGCTGTTAAAATGTTCAATGTCGTTGACACAGCCATCTATTGAAATTGAATACCGCCAACAAGGGGGATCGTTTTACTTCTTTTGTAGTAGTCACTATCATGTATGTTTAAATTACTGTAGAATTTGTTATTTGATTGCGAAAGGCTTTAATCGATGTATGATATAAATTGCAAAGGGAGATTAGTTTTTTTTATTATAGTATATTATGGTATTATGTCAAATTTCAAAAATATTTTTTCCTTTAAATAAAAGGCTTTGTTGATTTTACAAGAACGAAGATGACTTCTTCTCCTTCAGAATAATAAACATTCCTTGAAAGTTTAATTTCGTCTGGCGTAAATACAAAATTCAATCCTGGTATCTATGATAAGTTTATTCCTAAATTATCCGCATGCAAATTCTTTTCACAAGTCGCTTTCTGTACACTAGGTTTTGGTTGGAATTGTGTTGCATATTGTTTAGAGTATCCACGTTTATACGTTGAATTGTAGTCAATACTTCAATACTTCTATGATGATATGAATTATCATTGATATGGTCAGAGCTATAAATTGACTGTTTACAAAACTTTGCGTTTTTGAAATACTTAGGTTTTTATACATCAGATATATATTACCTTAGCTGTGTTTGATAAAATTTTACGATTTTTTTATCCTCTATGCTCTCCAACCATTTGTTGATCCGAGCTGAGTGAGTCTTTTGTATACAAATCGCGCGTCAGGCGTAAATATAAATTTCCAATCCTGGTATTTAGAATGGGTTTATTTAAGAAGAAAACAGCTTGAGTAAATAGTATAAAAATTTATTCTTTATTCATATTTAAAAACATGTAATAACATATTCGAAATATTAACAGTAGTACTTGAAATTATATTCTACATCGCTGTATTCAAAAGTGAAAGAAATTCAAATTATAATTAATAGTTTCAGTAACATTTCATAAAAAATAATGATTTTTAGTCTCTCTCTCTCTCTCTCTCTCTCTCTCCAAACGCACATTCCAACACATGCCAACACAAAAATTAACATCTTTTAAATATAAGTGCAATAACATTTATTGTATAATTCTCGATTACTAATGAGGGGAGACAACAAAGACTTGGACGCATATTTTCTCGCATGTAAAAAAAATTCTCGTTACACCAGTTATGTTATCATAGTAATATACATAAATTAAAAAACAAAGAGTAATGTTATTATTTTTGTTACAGATTGATAGTACTGTGGAGTCATTATTGTTCATTACAAATAGATGAATCACTTTTTTCAAGACAAAGGGTTCCAAGGAAAGTATTGAATATATATATTAATAATTACATTAGATGTATGTTTCATTATAACACTTTATTCTGATTGGCTAACTGCACACCTCGTGTTATTCCTTAAGCAATTGCATCACTCAATAAAACTTATCATTCATGATAACACGTGGTCCCGCAATAAAGTGAACAGGTGATTTAAATAAAAAAATATACAAAATTCGTGTTTTTATGATCCTAGCTAAAAAATGTAATTATAAGTATTGAATGCTTCTTTTTGTAACTTCATAGGGTTGTAAAAGCGTTGACCGTGCGCACATTTTTAGAATGAAGCGTTTCCGCGCTTCATACAAAATGTACTTCGGTCAACTCTTTTACACCCCAATGAAGTTACAAAAAGAAGCATTCAATTCTTAAATAATAGTTTTTAAAAAATGATCTCGTATTATTCATCAGGTATTGATGCCACCAAAAAAAAACAGTCGATTGTGTGTTTATGCATTTAACGTATATTCATATTAATCAACGTCCTAGGATTTCAATTAAAAAATATAATGTTCAAACTTGTCACATTGCACTTCCGTTAAAAGATTTTATGACACATTAAAATCGAATACTGCAGTTTGAAATAACAACTAAGCAATGCACATATGCTTCGTTGTGAAGAAATTGTCGTCTTTAACACTTAAACTAATTGGTTTACCTTGTTCTCAAACGACAAAAAACTGAAAACATGATTATTCTTTATTTTTCCCCCTACTGTTAGCTGAAGTATTGTCGACAGTAAAGATGAATCATGACTGGCTTCACAATTTGCGCAAATGAATGCATGAGGCATAGTGGCTATAACAACTGCTAGAATTGATCAAGAAAAGAGAAATTATCTGAGACAATAATGTGAAAATGAAAAATCTAAAACGACTTTTGCATTTCATTTCTTATGTAGTATCTCCCTCTAATTGATATACTCTAGCGGAGTATGCGTAATAAACTAGTCGTCATGAAAAACACAACAAGAATCTAAACTGTTGAAAGGCTGCCAAAAGTTTGAAATTGGCAGTTGACAATTTGTTCTTGCGTGACTTTAGAAAGCATCAAAATTAATTGCACATTTTATAGGCTAACATTATACAAAGTGTTGCAGACACATTTGTCGTTTTTGATTGAACAACATATGTTTTATCAGAACGTGTGACTGTTTCAAATCTAAATATAGCTTTTAAATGTAAATGCACTTGAAACGGCGAACTTTGCTTAATATTTGAATACAATTTAAAGTTTGGAGTTACTAAAAAGTAAAATCACAAAGTGCTGAGCTCTGAGGATAATTCATAACGAAAAGTACCTCATCAAATGGCAAAACCTAAAGGTCAAGCACATCAAACGAATGAATATCAACTGTCATATTCCTAACTTGGTGCAGGCATTTCCTTATGTAGAAAATGGTGGATTGAACCTGGTTTTATAGCTAGCTTAACCTCTTACTTGTATGACGTCGCATCAATTAGCATCACATATTTTGAAATAATATATGCTTTTGACCGAACACATTGTGCCTTTGTATTCATAATTGCATACTAAAGATAATAAGTTTTGATGCTTAAGAGTGAACAGTCATTATTTAGAAAAAAAAGGTAAGAGGAGATATTATTGAAAGACATAGCGACATCAATCTTTTTATCTATATATATCATAGTGTTCATATGATGTTTTACTATTCTTGATAGGTAAACATATTTGAGAAGCATTGTTTTAAGAGAATGGAAGAGCTATGGTTTTCAATTCCAGCGCACAAAAAAGGGCTTTTTTTCCTACCTCATCCTTTGGGGTTTTCTGGTCTAATTTTCTGTTTAGAAAATAATTTTCGTCGATGCAATCCTCGGAACTTAAACTTAATACAACAATTGTTTCATTTATCACAATAACACAAACAGTATAACAACATAATGATTAAAGTTCCTTGGTGTTCCTATGAATACAAACATTTTTAGTAAAAACGCAAATGCTTTGATAGGATTTATTACAAAACATAAGTGCGCCTTATACTAATTGTTTGATTTGTGGTTACTTAAGAAATAACTAGACCTTTCGTTGATCTCTGCTTATTTTCTTTTGTTGTTTTTCAGAATCGACATGCATTGTCATTCGGATATAAAGCTTTTCCGTTCAGCACATTCCACATAGTAACAATTGTTTCCCCCCGCAATTATTATCATTGTAATACAAACCAGGTCACTGTGTTTTCCGATATATCTTGTCCAAAAGGACATTGCTATCTAATTAGTCAACATTCTTCTTCGTTATAAGCTTTGCTTCAGATATTGATAATTCATGCGGTTTTTGTCAGTAAGATATAAATTCGTCTAATTTTGGTATTGTGCTAACGTGTCTTATTGTTTGAGGTTTTTCTTTTGCCTTTCCGATCTTTTCTCTCCATTTACAGTATGTCTGCTTTAAAAACTCAATAAACAGGGTAAACGAAGCCACAAAAATACCTATCCCTATCATATAAAATGCACTTTGGACATCTATAAGTGTTATAGCTTTAGGCTCCTTAAGAAGAGACCCTTTACAAAATCCAGGTTTGGGCCAATGTCTTAACTTCCATATCTGAAGTAATCCACTCTCATGTATTGAAATAATCCTAGAAAAATAAGTACAATGTTTTAATGAAAAAAGACTTTATAAAAAAACAGCATTGCAATATAAAAAGAAAGCATTCGATTAAGATTATGTGTATTTGTTTATGTGCATTTGATTATGTGTATTTGTTTATGTGCATTTGATTATGTGTATTTGTTTATTTTCTTTGGTTACATCTTCTGACATCAGACTCGGACTTCTCTTGGACTGAATTTTAATGTGCGTATTGTTATGCGTTTACTTTTCTACATTGGCTAGAGGTATAGGGGGTTGAGATCTCACAAACATGTTTAACCCCGCCGCATTTTTGCGCCTGTCCCAAGTCAGGAGCCTCTGGCCTTTGTTAGTCTTGTATTATTTTATTTTAATTTCTTGTGTACAATTTGGAAATTAGTATGGCGTTCATTATCACTGAACTAGTATATATTTGTTTAGGGGCCAGCTGAAGGACGCCTCTGGGTGCGGGAATTTCTCGCTACATTTCTATGGTCGGGTTGTTGTCTCTTTGGCGCATTCCCCATTTCCATTCTCAATTTTACATGTATTATAAACATACATGTATGTACAATTATATTGATTTCCTAGGTTGGAAATTTTCATTCAGTGTTTTTACCATGCTGAATTAATTTTACGTTACAAGTTTGTAATTGTTATTATTTTTTGTAAGTATAATGATTGTTTTCATCCATTTCAGACGGTTGTTTGTTTTTTAATTCCGTTTTCGTTTTTCTGTACAATAATGAAACAGCCAATGGATGATATCAACGGCAGCTGTGTCATCGGATGACACATTCAAAGACAAGTTAACAAGAATGTTATGAAGAATTAAATCGAGTTCAGGAATTATGACTTATACAAGTAGATTTGTTCAAATTGTATTCTTTAATGATATGTTGTAATGTTAAATGGTTTAACAAAACAAATATATTCTATATATTTACACATTTTATATTTTAGGGTCTTTAAATAGAACCCTACACTAATTTGGTGAGCTGTCAAAGCATATATACTGTATTAGCAAAGAAGTCACAAAATACCATCATTGAAAATGTACATACAGTCACGCAACTTTACGCCATTGTTTTCGGATGACATAAGAAATTAAAAAAAAACAATCAATCGCATTCAATTAAATTTGCTGTTTAGATTGGCGCGTTTATATTTGAAGTCGTAAACTTTATTTTTTTAAAGTAAATATTCCTGAAATAATTGCTACTATTTTACATTCTGCTTTAAACATACGTAACGTTTTATTACCTTTATCTCATAATTTATAATGGAGATGAGTGCTTAATTTAAATTACTTACTCATCTGAAAACATCTTGGTGAATGGTGAATTATTTGGTAGTGCTATTGCGTACTGTAATTGAAGGATTTCAGCTAATGTCATCGCCAAGTCACAATTATTAACCATGATCATATCAAAGTAAGTTTTGTCTCCAATGTACGCATAGTCTCCTTCAATAACCTTTTCTATTTGTACATCTCCTAAAACACTCAGAACTCTATTGTCAGTTCTATTATATCCAACCATTCCATTCCAAAGCGTCTGATACTCGGGAAGCGTCGATGTCTTTAAGGAAATGAAGATCATGAAATAATATCAGGGTCAACTATTTTAACTGTTTCAATATTCTTATATCCAATCTCTACTATTCAACATTGTCTGAAGATCATTTTAATACATATTGTATTTTCTTCATTTTTATTGGAAACATTTTTACTCTTAATTTCAGAGGAAATCATAACTGGGAACATATTAATAAGATAGAAGACACAACATGATTACAGTTTTTTGTCATATTTCGATTGCTTACTACTACATTATTTCGATTGAGGATGTTTATGATCCAACATTTTTTAGCACTTTCGAACAAAATATATAAAGCCCTTTATTTATTGTTTTGAATTGTATTTTCTTTTTAGTGTAACAACTACTAAAATTAAGGATTGCATGCATGTTCTGAAAAGTATTGACATTTTAAATTCTAATCCTTTTTGTTTCGTTTTCTAGTTAGAACTTTGCAGTTCAATTCTTTTTTTCGTGTTAAATCATGAAGTGCTTCATGAAAAGATTCATTAAACGAACTAAAACGTGTCAAAATACTTTACTCAAATGTATGCATTTTGTAAAAATAATTGCGTCCATTCAATACTGATCTAATATCATAATTTCAACGACGATGTTTATGTAAACAATTAACTTTCTTATCGCGTATCTGAAATACTATGTGAATTAATAAAGAGTAACGAATCGTTACAGTTTTAATTTCACAGACACGGTCATAGGCATATCAATTGATTTTGGTAATATTTGCTTCGGAAAATCGACAAAAGGAAGAAACACTACTAGAAATGGTTAATCGATCCATTAAATCAATAAATCAAGTACAAAATTGACTGAGTTACACTAACAGTTATTTCCCAACAAATGCACACCAACATGAATGGCCTTTTCATGTTCTGTTTGGTCATAAGGATCTTAAATTGTCTCATTACTTATAAATCATTGGCTTTCAAGCGTTCATGATGAAGGTAAATCCAGAGAGGCTCTTCAGATGCATGAAATTGATATGACTTGTTGTTTTTATCTTTGTACTGCTTCATTATGTTTATGATTTTCCCTCTGGATCTTGTAATTCATTGATTGTCGTTGGTAGTTGATAGTTATACCGCATCTCTATATTTGTAAGTTTGAAGGAATTTCACGAAATTTAACGTTTGATGAATGCCAATTGCAAAATTGATTAGAATATTACCAATATTAAATATACTAATTGATGGCCGGTTAAATTATCATTTGTCATGTGTCTCATTTTCTGATATATACTTTCTTCTTGCGAGTCTTTGTCCTGTTTGTACATTATTTGAAAACGATTTAGTTGAAAGTTAATATACTGCGTGTATGTGTAATGATTATTGTGTTAACAGTTTTGTTTTACCGTATACTTTTATTAACATTTTGATATAAAATGACATTAACACAAAGCTTTAATTTTACCTTGAAAATATGTTCGAAAACAGATCCTCCTTGGGTTCCCCATTCATATTTATCCTGTGCCACAAGCCCTGACAGGTCTGTGAAAGGTAGTTTGTCTTTTGTCACTGTCAAGAAGGCAATTAGGTTACCACTGTAGGTAGCCATCATAATTATACAGAATATCCACCAAAAGCTTAAAAGTGTACGACCGGATGACGAATCTGCCATATGTTCTCCACCTATCAATATAAAAAAAGAAGACTAAGTTTATAATCAACCGAAGGTTAAGGTAATGCTAGTCTGCTAATTGTTTTTTTCCAACTCTTTTTATTGACTTATTGATTGATTGATGGTTACTTTATCTTTTTATGAACTCAATAAGGATATTTTGAACAGAAAAATGCCGTGGAAATGAAGTCAGCATTTGGTGGAACTTTTAAAAATATTAGCGGTACACATGAATTCGACAGAGCTGCACGGATGTTCATGACACGTAAATTCATAAAGAAACGACAAATACAAATATTTGACAAAAACTGATTGAATCTCATGAATTCTAAGAAGAATGAGATCAATTGCGTCGACAAAAGTAAGTGTTCTAAATCCAATATGCACAATATGCATATGTTTTAACAACTTATATTTTTCTTGCGAATAATTCACACTACCGAAGTTAATGTATATATATAATAATATCTTTAAATTTGAAAACTACATTTCACATCAAATAATAACAGTTCGTTAAAATATTGTCACTAGCGCTTTCATGCCTTCTGGCAATCTTCAGGCGACGTTTTAACAATGTCCTTGACGACACTCAGTAATATATATATTATGATAAGCCAATCAATGCATGAAAGATGATGCTGTTTGATATTCTGTACCTCGAGAATATGAAAAATATCACAAAAATTGCCGTTTTATTTTTTAAACATTTGCCATCGTCATTTCCTAATCCTAATGTAAAAATACAAAAATAACTCATTTTCTTGTTTGCTGTGTGAAGCACAATAAATATCGGTATTTGAATAGGTTCTGTTTACTCTACTACAACACATAAGGTTAACTGCCGTTGTTGGTTCTTGGTTGAAAAGTTGTTGGAGAAATATTTTGACTTTTATACTAACTTCTGTCTCTGTTATTTTTTACTTATACATTCTGATTTTATTGTTGCATAAAATTATATATTTTTTCTAATTATAGTTTCAACTAGTCTTTCGAAAACTAATTTTATTGCAATATCTGTTAAAAACAAAACACACGAAAAGTTACCTTGTGTCAACAGAGCACCATACATATACCAAAACGAGTCCGAAAAATGGTGCAATCCTCGAACTTTGCTTCTATCCTCTACTTTTCTGTAGTATGGATTGTACTTTTCGAAGAAAAACAGAAAGAACGAACAAATTGGCAAGGAAACGAATATACATAACAAGACAGTAGTACTGAATGGATCTATCAGTGTTCTCCATTTGGTTAAGTTCGGGTCAGGTTTTTTCATTAAAATAGCAGACGATTCATAAAAATATGGATATGTGAAATCTATAACTCGTTCCCTGTCCGTCTGTATAGACAATGGTGCAGCAACCAGATCTACATCCTGGAATTATAGCAAATATAATTATAAGAAACTCAAGAGTCAACAGTATGTGTATTAGAATTTTCATTTAATATTTATACTTAAAAATAAATAAATCGTGATATTTCAAATTCATAATAATGTGAAGTTTTGCAAGTGTTTGGCTAAGTTTCATTTATTTCCATTACATTTATGTTGAATACAAATTACTTTAAAAGTACCACAAACTATTACTCCCCATTATTCGACGTCGGTAAAGATATGACAAATGTGTCCCTATTAAAACACGAAGACTTAACTTGTAGTGATAACACTGGTTGATTTTTGCAAGATCCTCACACTGTCCAAGATCAACTTAGTTCAATTTAAGTTACATTATTGAGCTGATAATTTGTGTCTTTGATTTTTTTTTTTGGGGGTGTGTTTTGTCATTTTTATGTTTTTTTGGGTTTGTGTTATTCCAATCAATTTGTTTTTTTTACTGTATACAGCATTTAATCGATGTGTTGAAGACCCATTGTTGTCCGATTTCTGCTCTATGTCGGGTTTGTTTTCTCTTTGAAACACTCCCCTTTTCTATTTTATAATTTGACAATACTATCTTGTGTGTTATCAACAATTATGACTACTCATAACAGTTTTAAATGAGTAGTACACAATGGTTTAATTATTAAAAGGAAACTGGTTACGTTTCGTAAGCAGCGACGTCCAAACTCTGTTCTTATGGGAATTTAAGCAAGTAGGGAAGTGTTTTATCTTTGCAAATATTTGGGGATTTTCTGATTTTTTATTCAGATTAGCCTCAAAACTGTTTTGATTCAAACGCCAAGGATAATTTTGGTCGATCAAATTAAAAGCCTCTCATCATTTTTGACATTTCTCATCCAACCGCTCAATGTTACATGTGTTGGATATTTTACTCTAAAGTGTATCACAAGCCAATAAGTTAGTGCTTTTATATTGATATGAAATATTACGATTGTTAAATTCAAATTCTGCAAATTCACTGCTTTGAACAATGTTGAATTATTTGAAACACTAAGGTTGCATCGCCCAAGAAGAATATATTGCTATGTCGTATCTGGCACAATTTTTCGGATTTTGTTTGTATGATCTTAAGTTTTGCGTTTGATTTGGCCACTGTTCAAGTAATACGCTTGGTATATTTGATGAGATTCAACTATATTTGTCCTTCCATTTACTCGTTTTTGTGGTGCCATAGCCATTTAAAATCTACCTCTTTGGCATCTTAAATCTTAGGTCATAAATCATTTGTTGACTTATATTACAAAAACTCGTCTTGTGTGTGCTGAAACGTTTTCATACATCGTAGAGAATAAAACTAAATAGGACTGAGCAGTACTTACCCGATGTTGAAGTTGTCCTACTAAGCCTGTCCATGATTTATTCTTTCCCTCTATACCCCACTGACCATCAGGTGGAGATGTCATTTCATACCTGAAACAACATTTAACAATATAAACTGCAAAAACTTGTGTATCTATTGTATTGACAGATCACCTTTATAAACATATGTGTCAAATATGAAATCAGAAACTATAAATGATTCTGTTCATCAAAATTTCTCAACACACCAACAAACTCTATTTTCCAAGAATGAAGCCGTAGGAAAAACACTCATATGATTGACATCGATACAGTAAATTTCCCAGATTGAAATTAATATCTATCTATTGCAATGCATTGTTACTCACATATTGTTGTCAATATAATATAAATGTATGCGACTTTCATACAAGTGCGAGGTTAAGCTAGCTAAAAATTAACACGCTTTATCCACCACAGTTGTTTCCCATTCGTTTGATCATGATGTCTTTGAAATTTTGATTTTTCAATTTGATAAGGGAAAGTTCCGTTATGATATTTTCTTTGGAGTTCTGTATGTTTGTTATTTGACTCTTTATATACTACTTCGTAAACTGTCAAGGAATGATTGTAATACTTTTTTTTTCTGTCTATAAAGAAATAACATAACAAATGTGGTGAACACTGAATAACGCGCGTAGCGGGTTATTTAAAGTGTTCTCCACATTTTTTTTATGTTATTTGAAATAGGCAGAAAAATAGTACAGTCATTTCTGATAATTTAATTCTTAAATCCATTTTAAATTGCAGTAAATCATGAAAAAACGTTGATGACGTCACGGTCACATGACAAAATAATGTCTATTGGCTGATAAATAAAACGACGTCAGCCAATCAGAAGGCGCGTTACATCCAAAATTAAATGATTGTAGTACAACCTTTGTAGCAGATTATTGGGGGTCTTGAATGAACGTTTCTTAAGTTCTGTTTCAGACCATCGTCCATCATTTAGAAAATTAATAAGTCAATACGAAGTTAAAGAGTTGGCAACCAAATACAATATATCACAAAATACTAGTATATGTCATCATGCACATAAAAAAACTACCTACTTAATTCACTTCGTAAGTTACAACATGTATAAGGAAGCTGTGAGCAACTGCGAAAAGATAACAGTTGGAATTGCATACATGCAAAATTCTAAGAAAAAAGCTTCAAATAGCAAAAAATAAACTTATGATATTTCCGACATGAACAGTACAAGAAAGTCTTTCAATTTTTGAAAAAAAATCCAGATCCAACGATAATTTTTCATTTATTCTTAGAGCTTCCCTTTAAAAATAGAAACTTACGTAAAGTTGAGTCCGTGTGCCAGCTCCTGTAATAGGTCTATGGTGAATCCTGTATAATTGTGTGTTTCATTATCTAGGACGACAAATGGATTCCACTAAAAAAAAAAGTACATTTCTAAGATGTTTCAATATAAATGACGAGTCAGGCCGAATGAACATACGAGTGTTCACTCATATTCATTTCATTTAAACTTTTATCATGAAAAGCGATAACTTAGTATTATATATGAATAGCTTTAGGAAACTCAATAGGAATTATAAAGGTCCATTGTATGTACAAAAAAACTGTAATTTACCAATACGTGTATTGTCCATGTTCACACACATACGAATGAGTAAACTGGACCGTAATTTTTATTCCTTGAATTGTCGTTAAAATGAAGCTGCTCTCTATTAAACTTTGGAGATGCTTATAAGAAAATGAATTACAAGAAGTATTAAAAAACTTCAATGCTTTAAAAAAAAACTATTTAAATGAACACTTGAATCTAGAAAAATACATTTCATTTAAAAACTTCTCTGTAGAGGAATATAACACATACTGGAGTCCATGGGCCCTTTTTATAGAGTAATAAATAAATGTGGAATTTTGATTTAGACACCACAAGTAGATATTGCACGTACGACTTAGATTCAATATTCAACCATTATATATGCAATTGTTGTTTATTATTCAATGATTCCTTTGTGCCATTCTGTTTACCTTTGTTCATACATGTTGTGCAAGTCCTTTGGTTACAATAAAGAAAACTCATTATGAAAAATGAAAATAAATAACTTTATTGCATAGAAATATAATATTTCCCACAGAAAGTAACCAAAAGTTTAAAGCTTGCAATAAATTCCAATATTGCACTAGTGCAATAAATCTTCAAAATTCATGACGTCATCAACTCCAAAATCGTAGTTTAACGCAGTTTTTACTTTTTAATATTATATTGCTAACAATAAAAAGGTTATTGCATGAATATTGTGGAATATTCATGCAATATCCCTATATTATATTTTCTTATAAGTTTACTCTATTTGAACACAACTTCATCCGTTTAGTATCTAACTGGTGTCCGCGAACTGGGAACGTTTATTAGAGTTATTCCTCTTTGAGCCGATGGAGATCTAGAGAGTGACAATCGTTTGATAGGTTAATTTGCCGAAAGGAAATGAAAATTGTTTTTATATAATAGACATGTAACATAAAGGATAAATAAATAAATTATATAATTAACTTACTGGCAGAGAACTAACAATGAATTTACGTCTATTAAAGCCGAATTTTGCGTTCGGATAAATATTTTTTGACACACGTAGACTTCCCGTTAGCTGTGTATATCCAACAGTACTGAATCCTCGTTTCCTTGTATGCCATAATAGGGTGTGTATTGGTAGCCATGCACAATATTTGAATTCATCAGAATCAATCTAGAAAAGAAATCGGTATTAAAATAATTTGAAAGTAAATGTATGTTTTCTTTTTCTAATTCGTAAAATCAACAAATGAAATTACAAATGACTAACACTTTGTAAGTTCTTTATTCTTTAAAATACGTCTGCATTTAAAGCATGCTGGCTTCGAGCATCTTGGAAGATATCTATATTGTCGAAATGCGAATCTAATGCGTTATCATCAATGTCATATATCGTATTCTCTTAAGATATTTGTACATCATATCGAAACTAAACTTTAATAAAAATGCTATGTGATTGTTTCAAATCGGTTCAAACGGCATATTATAAAGGTTCTTGATTAATTTTGGGGAACGCATCTCCGTGCAATCTGCAAAACTTTTTGTAGGAAACGAAATGTGCCAAATTGTTTCATTTGAAATCATTGTAAAATCAAAATTTGTATGGCATTCAAAAATATAGCCTTATCACCTAATTTATCACAAAAGGTATTGGATTATTTTTAGTTTTAAGTTTTGAATTAGTTGATTATCTGTTTTTTGTGTAATGTTATATCCAATTAAAATGTATCCTACAAAGACTTTGCCACCACACTCAAAGGGAGACAACTGAATTTTTTCCGAAGTCTGAAATAGTTAAATGTGTGCTGCGCAGAAGAAATTCATATCATTAAAGCCATATTAAATCGGTTATATCAACTAAAACATTTTCATTGAATTTACAGACATGTTTTTTTTCTTCATTTTATGAATAGTTTTTGTCACAACGTTACCAGTCTTTCGTATCAAAAGAAGCAGATTAACCAACAACTTCTTTATAGGAATGAAAAGTCGTAATTTGTCTGTCACTGGTAACAACAAATTCTAAAATATGGTTATTTCCCTTTTTCTGCCAAGTAAAAACTGTGAACTCTTATGTGTTTAAGAAAAAAATGTTCATTGCAGAATGGAACATTCCTCAAATGATAATTGATATAACTATTAAAGAAGTAACAGAAACAACTTCAGAAATTATTATTAAAATGTTAAAAAAGACAGAATAGTTTGCAATAACCATTATTAATTAAAATGAAAAACGGAAGTCAAAGCTTTAGTAAATTAAAGTTCTTTATGATTTTATTATAGTTGATTGTCAAGGTTGAAAACTATAAAGATTTAAGAGAAAATGAGATCTGAGAAGTTTTATAAATCTTCTAGGTCATTGTTTTATTTCTTTTTTATTTTTTTCTTTGAGAAAAAAAAACATATTGTGCATCTCCTGAGAATACCAAAGTTGAAAAGGTTACTATTATAGTGGCATTAACAACGAATTTGACCAAACAATAGAATATGACTTTTTAGTATCAAGCATTCAATACAACGAAGTGAAGAATTTATATTTCGTTTATACCATTCAGTTGAGGTTCAATTCGTCAAAATAAGAGTAACATATTACTAGCCTATAATTGAATTGCAAGTGAATATTTCAACTCATTGAATCCGAATTCATTTAACATTTTGATTTGATCTTTTAAGGAGATTGATGCGCATGTGTTCATCAAGTGTCTCATTCATCAAAGAGAAAAGAATGTCAATTGATTCAAGGGAGTCTCCCGGTATACACAATTCTATAACCCAACAAAAATCTTTCATATACAAGTAAAACTATTCTTTTCATATATTTTTCAACCAGTTATAAGATATCAAACAGACTTATATATAACGCGATTGTTCGTACACGCTTTCCATTATTGTTTATTTTAATATCAGGTTATATAACCTTTGACAATTCTGGCCTAATTACACAAATTGGTATTAACTATTGCATTGGTTTTTGTGTAGTCAGACTTTTTACAATTTGGATATTCAAAATAAAATAATGTAGAATTTGAGCCAAATCGATAAACAATCATTTGACAGATTACGCCCCTTTAACTAACATATATCTAGAAGATTGAAATAACACCAAAAAACACTTTCAGTAAAAAAGATAGAGTCAACAAGTATATACATTCTATATAATGCTCCAATCTACAAAAGAAACTTGAACAGACAACCAGTACACATCTAGGCTAAAATCCTGAAGTTTGTACTCACATTTGTTTGTTGTATCTGTGTTCAAAATATTAGACCAAAAATCATACGGGAAAATTAAATAATATTCTAAAACAATTGTATTCAAATTAGTATTTTAACACTCTTTTCTAATAGTCCAAATTCGAAAATTCAAAGTATCTAGAAACTTTATTTCGTAGCTTAGTAAGACAATATCAGCTTGGCAATCTTTGGTTTAACATCTGACTTTCTGTTCTGATAGAACCATTTTAAATAAACTAATTGACTTGAACATTTGAAAAAACAACCGAAAATAATACTTTATAGCTAGTGTAAGAAATGTACATGTACCACTTGTGCGTCAACTCAAATTTTTGTGCCGCTAGTTAATAACACTATAATAGAATAAAAATGTGAACACAGGGTCCAGTGAATTTTAAACATCCTATTTAACAGGAGTTTGTTAACTGTGATGCCAATTTTAAACATTTGTGTATAAATGTATTGTTAATTCATTGACGTTGATGTCTTTACAAGTATGTAGATTTAAAGAAACAGCTATTTTAGATCTATTATAGGAAGCTATTACAAAAAAATGAGTGATAAAAAATCAATGATGTCGGTAACCTTTATAGATATGATGAGTGTTGCTACATTTAATTGTATAAGATTTCCAATGAAAATATCTTTTTTTCAAATTTCTGAAATTCTTACATCATACAGTCCTTCTATGGCAGCTTCGGTTAATGTCCTTGTATTGGAGTCGTTCAACTCGCTCATATGCATGAAAACGTTCTTCACAGCATCTTCTAATTTCTACAAGTAAATTCATAGCAACCGTATAATTGTTTTTGCAAGGAACTGGGTTAATGTTTTCATGTTTTACAAGAGTTCCTCAGGAAATCGATCGGTATACTACTGTTGCCTTTATTTACTTTACAAAAAAGACCGTGGTTTGTTTTATTAATTTGACGATATAAAGATCATAGGTAATACCTTCCATAGAAACAACTTAGCTATAACGATTACTTTAATATTTAGTTTTAAACATATCTGTAGTATTAGAGTGTGTTCCTTTGTTTTGTCCCACATTCAGATTATATAGAGGATTTTTGCCAGACATTGCGCGATTGAGAATGAAAATTGGGAATATCTCAAAGAGACAACAACCCGACTTAAGAGCGGTTAACAGCCGACGCTACCAATTGGTCTTCAACGCAGCGTCAAACTCTCGAATTTAGGTGGGCCTCAGCTGGCTCCTAAATAAAATGTTGTACTTGTTTGTTGAAAATGGACGCCGTACTACATTTCAAAACATATAAAAGAACAACAAATAAAATAAACAAATATAAAACGCATGAAAACCAGAGATTCCTGACTTCGGACAGGCGTAAAAATGCGACGGGGTTAAACATGCTTTATGAGATATCACTCCACCCCTTTTTCCTCTAGCCAATTTATGATGAAGAAACACACAGCAATATGCACAGTAAATCTCAGTTTAAAAGAAGTACAAAAGAAACTAAATACCTCTTTATAAGAAAAACAATCATATTGATATTCATATGATGAAAACATAATCTTCCAATCAATTTTAATAGAAGTCCAGAGCTGGCATGTCAGTTACTGCTAGAAGTCATTTGTTTATTTTTGTACCACTGTTGTTTTGTTAAGTTGATTTTATCAACTATTCTGACATCGGACTCGGACTTCTTTTAAACTGAATTTTACTGTGCGTATTGCTGTGTGTTTATTTTTCCCTACATTGGTTAGATGTATAGGAGGAGGGTTAAGATCTAAATAACTTGTTTAACCCGTCGCATCTTTGTGCCTGTTCCACGCCAGAAGCATCTGGCCTTTGTTAGTTTAGTATGATTTTCAATTTTTTGCTTTTTTTATATCATGTATATATTTCGAAGTTTAGTATGTCATTCATTATCACTGAACTAGTACTTATTTTTGTTGATGAGCCAGGTGAAGCACGCATCAGGGTGCGGGATTTTTTCGCTGTATTGAAGACCCATTGGTGGTCTTCGACTTTTTTCTGTTCTAGGGTCTGGAAGTTGTCTCTTTGTCACATTCCCTATTTCCATTCTCCATTTATATTATATTACAAGTGTATGCCCACATACCAATTCATTTTGTTGATATTCATTTAGAAGTGAAGTCGGGTATTGTATCACTGCTACATTGTCTAATTCTGTACTGCTGTTGGTTTCTAAAACTGAGATATCACCGTCATGAAAAATGCCCAGCAACCATCTGGAGTTGTGTAGAAGAGAAGATCGAACCATATGTTTTCGTCCATAATCAAATGGCTGCAATATGATAAATATTGTAATATTTGAGTCCGTACAAACATTATGAACGTCACAATACATAGTAAATAGATATAGAAAGATGTGGTATGAGACACCTCTTCATCCAAGTCACAATTTATAAAAGTATTATAGGTCAAGGTACGGTCTTTAACACGGAGCCTTGGCTCACACCGAACAGCAATCTATAAAGGACCCCCAAAAATGACTAGTGTAGAACCATTCGAACGGAAAAAACAACGGTCTTATCTATATAAAAAACGAGAAACGAGAAACAATTGTTGACCACATAAACAAACGACAACTATTAATATCAGATTCCTGACTTAGGACTGGTGCAAACAATCTGTACATTTAAGCTTGAATCGAACAACGATGTCAATACAACACGATACGCCTGTTCACACTTAAGTAGCAGGGGACAATGTTTGAGACCCAACGCACATATTGAATAGAATATTATGTGTTAACATTTCATAAGGCAAAATTTAGGAATATACATAGGAAAAATTTGACATAAGAAGGCGAAATGGAAAATAACAGTCTTTTTTTTAAATACATTAACTCTCAAATGACACAATTGAAAATTGTAAAGAAGTGAACCGAACACTAATACATACTTAAGTTTTAACATTTTCAAAATTACTGAAAGATCAAGTTCTTGTTATTTTGAAACGACATAATTAAATAGATGTATACAGACCCTACCACCATCTTTTGCAATTAAATATGTAAGATAAGAATAAATCATATAAGACTTGATTAATTTCATGAAGTTGAGCATGTGATCATTTGGCTTATTTTGTTTGGTGAAAAACTAGAAATTCTTGTCAACTGAGTGAAGTCGAACGCACCTTGATAAGAGCGCGAATCAAACGTTTAGCAGAAGACACATTCATGTCATATGACAATGTTTCTTCACAATTTGTAAAATTGTTAATATATCGGGCAAACAGAAATATTTTTGGTAAAAACCATTATTATCTATAAAAAAAATACTGATTTTTAGACATAAGACAAATGAAGGAGGCTCGCAGCAACAAAAATGTCATCAAAAATTTTAAAATTTGTTTTTTTTATAAATTTTTTTAATTATTACACTATTAGTTATTACGCTATGATATGATACAAAAATTAACCAAAAAAAAAATAGATTCGGTCTGGCCCCAGATGACTTTTAAAATGTTTATATTATTGCAAAAGCTCCAAATTATCTACCTTTGATGAAAAAATGCTATTTTTAGCATCAAAATTGAAACATCTTTTGTTACTCGTTGGTGACCTATATTTTTTCATTATTGTTTTCAAATAGGCCATACATTAACTAAATAATGTTAAAATTTAAGCGATTTCTGTAATTAAGTTCATTTTTTATTTCGATATTACTCTTTTTCTCCTATTAGTTCAACAGAAAAAAGTACCTTTGCAAAAATGTATGCTTCTTTCGAAGGCAGATTGTGAGCGTTAATGGTCGGTGACTCCTCTTTTTTATTTTATTTTACTATATGTTTATAAGATAAAGTCATTTATAGAAAAACATTACAGAAATCTTATATTAAATGAAAACATTGATTTAGACCTGGCCCGCGAGCCCCCATAATGATTTGTAATAACTTACAAATCTATTTTTAATTATAGATGATTTTATCTGTTTTTAAACATTTTGCCTAACGATAAAATTCAATATAATATAAATAATTGAGACATCAAGTTAAACATGTCATGTGTCAAATAACTACATAAAAGTTTATGATTGCACTTAAACCTTTTATAAAACAACATGAAATTTCCCCTTGGTTTAATACGATTCATCCTGCTTTGTATCTTTCTCTTTGCAAAACGCAATAGGAGATTAATTGCAAAGTTAATTGTCGTAATGTTATAGTGTTTGGGAAAAATAAGTGTACATTCATTTCAAAAAAGAATAAATAATTTACTAACTGTATTGAAAATATTCATTTAAACAAGTAAAACTTCAGACTATAATGATATAGATATTAAACGAGCTTACTTTGTACATTGTAATTCATTTTACGTTGACGTATGTTATTAAACTTTTTTTAATGAAATGGTTAATGAATTATTAATATTACATCTTTCGTCAACGAGTAGTATATATTTGTCATTATGACTCTTCAAAGCCCCGTAAACCTACGGGAAACAACAGTATAGAAATATGGCTTTATCAAACAAGCTTTCTTGGAGATATTAAGATAGTATATAAAAATTTTTACTGGGAGCACATTTGATCAGCTTCCTCTTAAAAAAAATAAAATTAACTGTACAGATGCGGATTTAAAAAACAAATTGATTTTAGTGATTAGGCAAAATCCAACACTCGGAAATACTTCGTTAAAAGCTGTACCGCAACCTGATATTAACTGATTCGCGCAATTCAAAAAAGGTTCAGGAATCTTATATTTATAGGGACATATCTACCGTCCTTTAAGTTTGATGTGTCCGACACGTTTTTTTTAATTTATCCTCATTAGGTACCCGAAACGCCGAATATTTCAAACCAAAGCTTTATAAGAACCAGACCATTGAAGAGCTTCTTGACCAAAAAAGACCTTAAATAATAGGTAAACCAATTTAAGGTAAATCTTGTCTTACGAAGTTGAAATCTCAGTTTCTAAATAATTTATAAACGTGAATTTAAAATAGGTTTGTAATAAAACTTCTTCATAAAAAAGGTCAACTCAAACGAAGTTACAACATGATATACATGATATACACATGTTACCAAAAATACAATAAATTTACAAATATTGAATATACACTTTAACAGAATCAACAACCAATAACACTTGACAAATATTAAAATGATTTTGCAACACTATTTGTTTCCGTTATAGATATAGTTCAGGTGCAGTAGATGCGTTGGAATGTTTGTTGGTTGATCGTGTTTTTAATTCGTCACTGATTAGTATAATAACAAAGCCAGAAGTAATATCACCCCGTATAACCCCGATATAAATGAAACCGGACGTTGACGCGTTCGAAGCGATAATCAGGACAATATTTAGGATGACAACAATTTGGAATGCCTCTCTTGAACTTATTTGAGTATAAATAAATATGTCAATGTGCATGCTAGTTTATTTATTCAATTATACAATTGTTGTTAGTTTTAGATATTGCATAGAACGTTTGATAAAACTGCTAGATGCAAAACGCACAGACATGGTGCAATTTCATACGTTTTATGAGATAAACAATACTGAATATCTTTTCGTGCATACACCTTTGCGTATTTTATACATTAAGCAATATCAAATAACTATACTTTGAATTACTATACGTGCCTTCAAATGTTCCCTAGAACTAAGAATAAACGCAATATCATTGTAAATAAGTTTTCTCTTACTGTATTGTTCGTTCCACTAAATGTGTCGCGTTCGTTGTGCGTTTTTAAAAAATCACTGTACAGTTCGTTGACAAAAACCGTCACAAATCACTTTCTTGTCAAGGTATTCGAGATGATGTCGGACATAATTCCGGAGGGCCTCCTTCCAGGACCTACATGTAGTATGTGTTGCTACTTTGTGCTTATCTTGAACGTTAAGCAGCCAACAATCAGCTATTACGTACGCGTGTTATTAACAAATAAAGGGGTCCAGAAATTGTTAAGTATCAATTGTGAAACGTTTCAATTTTTTTATTGAGAACTATTAAGACATGATAAAAGAAACAAAGCAAATGTCTAAAGTTAGGTTGATGGTTGATGATTGATGCTTTGCTCAATTGCATAATTTACCGATGACGCCAAAATAACTGGGGAATATAAACATGATAAATATGGTCCTTTTGGTCTTCTCCGAAATAAGTCAAAATTTGAATGAAATGCATATGGGTGGGTATAGACTTCAGGTCTTAAAGTACCAGAATTACCAATCATGTAGATTTTGGCATCACAGTTGAAAGACTGTGATGTTCGAGGAAACTAAACATAATCTTTATACCTTAAAAATTAAACAAACAAAAAAAACATAATCGAAGAAAGCAATTCAGTTTATATTAAGAAGTATCTCTTCATCTTTATATCTTTACATTAAAGAAACTGTATTACTTTTGACGGCTATAAGTTACATGTTCATTGTATACACATATTCTCTAGCCTTTATGTAACTCTATTGTAATCTATGACCCCCTTGGACCCGCCTCTGAGATTCAGGCCAAAAGCCTATAATTCATTAATTGTTTTTGATTGCCGTCTACATCAAAAAGAAGATGTGGTATTGAAACAACTCTTCGCAAGAGACCAGACGACACAAAAATGAACAACTATAGGTCCCCGTACGACCTTCGACAATGAACAAAGCCCATACTGCATAGTCAGCTAAAAATCACACAGAAATGAGAAATGTAAAACAATTCATAAGAGAAAACTAACAGCCTATTTTTTGCAAAACAATAGTGAACACAAAAATATATATAACCACTGATTACAAGCTCCTGGCTTTAGACAGGCACATACAGAATATGGCGGGATTAAACATGTTAGCGGGCACCTAACCCACCCCTAACCGTACATTGACTGTCGTATGGTAAACATTTTCTAAAATGCTATCAAATTCGGACGTGTGTATTTGTATGCTTAGTCATATTTGCATCTGTCGAGTTAATGTATTTCTACCAATTCAACTTTTGTATATACATAAGGATTGTTTTTACATGTACAAAATACTTCCAAGAGTGTTTCGACAATACAACGGATATTATGGGTGGCTGTCTGCATGTTATGGTGGTAAATTATTTATTTTTTAAACATGCATATTGGTTATAATCATATCAAAACATTATTTCATACACGCAAAATTCATTGACAAACGCAATATTGTGTCAACGAAGCGTACAGTATAAAAAGGTGTAATGACAACGAAGCGTATACAACATGAAAATAAAGACACTTTAAAACGAGTATTTTTTTGTTTCTAGACACAACACAAACATACGACCTTTATAAGTTTTAACTAATTTTAACTATGACATTTTCAAAAATGTATGTTATAAAAACTATGAGGTACAAGAAACATTAAGTTTTGAATATTTAAAAATACCAAGCACGTTTTATCATTGATATCGTCGTGCGTTATTTGATGTTTGTATATAAAAATTCCACATATTTGAAAAACCTTTTAGTAACTAATGAGTATTATGGCAAAGAATATATTGGAGCAAAATATCCGAAGAATAGATATTGGATTTTCTTTAAAAGTATTAATTTCTTACTGTCTGAACTCCGTGTTACACGATGTGTTCGATTCGAACGCGTCAACGTCCGGTTTCATCTGTATCGGGGTTATACAGGGTGAATATGAATAGCAAAGCTTTGTATCACTCACTAATTCAGTTTTCATGTCACACTGTTGTACTGTGTAAGGTAAATGTACTTTTGAATAACGAAAATAAAATATATAAGATTTACAGGGCAACACGTTTTCATTTGTTTGCCCTAAGTTTGATAATGAATCAATATTCCAAATGGCACATTTTTTGCCAAATTGACTGTTATTTACCTAATCTATAGGTGTTTAACAAAAATAAAAAAGCCCAAATGGAATGCATAACTTACAATATTTTTTAAATATTTGGTGGAAACAATCTAACAAACAAATGTTTTAACTCGAATCTTTCACATGTTTTAAAAGACCTTCATTTGTAATTCATTTTCGCATGTGAATAGTTATAGAATAACTAATCCAAAAATTCATATAGAGAAAAATATTCAACGAGTGACCGAACAACACTTTAATTCACGAATGCCCGTATCGCATGATATAATTATCAGTGTTGTTCGGTCACGAGTTGAATATTTTTCTATATTTGAATTCTTTAATTAGTTATTCTTTTTCTTACATTGGCAAAGGTTTTTTTAAAAGAAATTAATGTAAAACATGTAAGGAACTATATCTTTTTTCTAAGCATTTACAATTTGTTTAATCCACCGTTATCGACGTCTAGACAATGCCTATTGTCGTATGACGTCAGAGAGTTAAATAACAACGTTTATTTCACATGTGCAATTATCGGTTTTTATTTCACTGGGAAATCAATGTAATGTATTGCAACCAATGTAATAATAAAATTTATCTTTGAACATTGTAGATTATATTTTACTCTTTAATACATTTATATCAATTTTACTTTACCATGTATCATGTATTCGATATATACTTTGAATCAAGACGTTAATGCTCCTTTTATTTATGTATAGCACTTCCATACCCGTTTAACATGTGTAAGACTATGCTTTCCTGTCGTGATATGAAGTTGCTTGGTGAAATTATATTGAACGAACATCTTCAAATATTTAAGCAATGAACGGCACGATTTCCTGTTCGGGCGATTTTATTTTTCTTTACAACAGGCGAGTCTCATAGAGATGACTTTGTCTTCTGGAGTGTTATCAATAAGTATGCCTTTGTCCTCGCAAATGTTGTGTTTTAATTTGCTAATAATATTTTTAAAAACTATCGTTTTTTCAAAGTATCAGTGTCTATACCTAACGTTTGATAGCAGGATGTTTTCCAAATGCTTCATGACTATCATCATGTTAGTAGAATAGTGATCGGAAAGATGAACGAATGAAAGAGCCAACAACTCAACCAAAGAGCTAATAAAGCACAAGGCCGCCATGTTGAATATATATTGCAGTACTTATTTTACTGAAACTGAAATGCCATATTTAATAGTTTACCTTTTCTAAATATTGTTGACAAGATTCCAAACGACATAGAATGGTACAGTTTAGGCTTGTTTCGTCATAACCAGCAGCTTTTTCTTTCATCAGAGAATCTATCTTTTGTGAAGTCATCTGCTGCAAACTATGCACATCGGCAAAGATTCCAACATCAGACAAACCATGATGCAACAGCATTGCCTCGTGTTCTAATATAAAAGGAAGCCATCATTAACTATAAATAATGTTGGTCCGTTTCATATCTCAGATTTCGAAATTTCAACATTTTTTTTTAATTTTTCAAAATACATGACACGACATAGACCAAAAAAGAAACAACAATCGCCAGTATAAGAGAAATCACGTTATCCGCAGTTTTGAGTTTATATTTTGACTTTCCACTTGAACATGTCGAACAGTTATGTATGCAGCATTATTTAACAATGAAATGTGTTTGACTGTGTTTTAGGTTGGTATACCGGTAATATAAAGACATATACTTTTTATATAATTTGTATTGTAATGTCGTTTTTATACTTATCGGAAATCTAATGACCAAGAATAAAACTATTTAACAATGAAGTGTGTTTGACTGTGTTTAGGATGGTATACCGGTAATAGAAATACCTTTTATATAATTTGTATTCTATTGTCGTTTTTATACTTATCGGAAATCTAATGACCAAGAATAAAATTATATTACCTTAAAGCTTAAAATTGCAGAACGACCGTGATTCGTTTACTTAACATCTTTCTACTTTATAACAACACAAAATGTGATCGTATTGTTATCAAGACAGATCTAGGTGTCAATACAGACATTTCAATTTATTTTAGAAAAAAGTGCAGAAAACCCAGTTTTGCCCACATAATTCAACAATTGTTTTTTAGTTAACTTCACAACAAGGATTTATTCCTGATATAACAAGTAATCTTGTCTGGAATGTTGATAAATATTTCCTGATATCTATAAAAAGAATTATTCCTTATATGACTAAGGTATTTTGATTCCTAACGTTGGATTTTTCTATTCTTTCGGGGGGGGGGGAGGAATGCAATAAGCAGTATTTACATGTAACTACTAAATCACATACAATGTTAATAACACTTATAAATTGAATGCATACGAACCACTTTCCTGTATTAACCTTTACCAGAAACGCTCAAAATCAAATATTTGAAAGCCAAGGACTTATTTATATCAAAACATGTGAAGAGAATATGACAAAAACGGACCGAATAAAGTCTCTTCAAGCAGATGTTAAATTAACTTGCCGACCTTAGCATGCTCAGTTTCTGAATAATTCACAAATTTACAATCAAACAATATGAGAAAAGAGGGGCGAAAGATACCAGAGGGACTTATATTCCAATATCAGCTAACGCTATAAGCATTGTTTATTTTCCACTATTGAAATTATTTTGTTTTCCTTTATTGTGGGGAGTGGGGATTGGAGGAAGTTATTGTGAATAATATGTAATCTTACCTGTTTCATTGTCAAAGACTATGCAAACTGAAGACCACTTTAAGTGGACGATAACAGAAATCAAAGTGATAGCTGCACCAGTCACGTTGTTAAACAATGGCTCCTGCTGGTACTTATAATTCCCTTCAGGTAATGTACATTCGTTAGGTGCGATTGTTGTAATCGGTGTCGTCATTTGACAGCCATCAGTTGACGTTACTGGTGTGCTTAAATTTGTCACTTTATCTTTTCCCCAATCAATAACAGGAATTTTTATCAAATTTGCAACAGCTTCCGGAATTTGGACATTTGCTGCTATTACAATGCAATCCAAGTCCAAATGATACAATTCAGTTACTACAAAACATCAAAATATAAAACAATCACAATAAATCCCTATGTGGCAGTTAAAAGTATACATTTCAATATAGAACATTTTAAACCCTCCATCGTAGATCAATTACTATCTTCATTAAGTCCCATGTGATTTAAACATAAATGACAATAATAAAATCAATGCTGACTTTTGTACAAAATTTTATAACATAAACATTGAATTTGAAATGACAATGCATAAACGTCATTTCATGATTAGATAGTTAATTAGTAAGTCGGTTTGAAAACATGTTTTAAACACGTTGTGGGTGACATTTAGATAATTTTGGACCAAATCAAATGAAAATAATAACATTTACACTTACTTCTAAATGATTTTACAAATAGAACGCATTACCTCAAGCACTCTGAGCGAACACGCTACTACTTTGTAAAACAGACTTGGGAGTAAGGTAAGCAAAGGAACAAATGTGGTTTACCGTATTAATGTTTCACAACATGCATTTCTACATCTAAATGAAAGTATTTATAGCATAAGCATGAACATAAGCATGAACAACTAATGAACACAAAATAAAAAACTCATTTGCAAATCTTGCGTTCCCCTTTTTATGAAGTTGTCAAGTAACCATGATATGCGAATAACATTGGATTTATTTAATACTATGTTTTAAATCTCTACACTTGTCAAACTTGTTTTTTATTTGGCAATTTTAAATCAAAAGATTAGATATTCCATTGGATAAACACTGCTGTTGGATCTTGCAGTATATCATGGTACTTTGTACATTGAAATAGAATGTTTTCAACAAAACAATGCAAAATACATTACGTCATTTGTTTACAAAATCTGTAATGTAGCATACTTCAAAACTGTAAATATATTTCATAAAAAAAGGCATACCATGACTGTGTCCTTTTTATCATGTATAAACATGTTTTTATGATGTGGTTGTGTCATTACCATATGTGCTTGTACTATTTTATGATATGGTCTTACAATATCATATGTATTTGTACCATTTAATGCTGGGGTTCATAAAATGCGGTACAAATGTCGGTGTTTGATGTATGTGATGTTCGAGCGATCATTCATCGCTTGATGTAAGGCTACATACAATCAATTAATTAATCGTTCATCTTTGTTATAATAATTATTATCTTGATTTCATTTAGGAAAAAAAGGATAAAAATACAACCTTAATTTAAAATAAATTAAAAGAAAAATGAAAGTTCATAAAGCAGGTTATTTGTTGTTAACCACAAAGTCATATCATATATTGATCAATGCACATTGTATAACGAAATTTAAGACATAACGTAACGGCCCACGTCGATCCGGCCCCAAATATATAATATGAAATAACTATATTGATTTTGGAGGAATTTGTGACACATTTTTCCAGTATAAAAGGAATTTGCAAAAAGTGTCCGATGATGGATGACAACAGGTAAGTGAAGTATTGGAGTACCAGTTAAAGAACTATTTCAAATCGATACGAAAATGAGTGCTATTGTTGAATTGCAGCTTCAACATATTTTGAAATATGAAGTTATTTTCCATAATAACTTTAACTTTGAATGTCATGGCGATTTTAGTTTTTTGTTAGTTCATACACAGAATATCTAAATAAATATTTACAGTCCTCTAGAACAGGTCTATAAAATTTAACTCATCATAATGACTTGATTAATCAAATAATTAGTCTATAATTGGTTTGTTTATTCAACAATTGTCTGATGATTGTGAACTAAAGTAATGCCACTTGTAATCACTTATTTTAATCAAATCCTGATTATTGAAAGTTACGTAATCAACAACGTATTTATAGATTGATCTTCTGGTTCAGCTTGGTGTATATAATAATAATAAATTGTATCTGAAATTTCTCTTGTGATAGTGGAGCAGTCATCTGCGTGTTGGAAAAATGCGCATTTTTCTTTTCTATTTGGTAGTTTTATTCCTTTTATCTCTTCCGAATTTTTGATGTTTGATGCCAAAGGTTCTATTATTAATGCATACCTCACAAGGAAAAGCCATTGTGATATTAAAAACAAAAGCATACTGTCTTCTCTTTTATAGATAAGATTCGGCAAATCAAACAACATTTCTCAATTTGAGAACTTAAAAGAAAAACATAGTTTGTATGTATCAGCTTGTGGATCGGCTTGTACCGTTGTTTATGTAACTATTTGTTATTACACAAGATGAATAAATAAAGACAACAGTAGTATACCGCTGTTCAAAACTCATAAATCTATGGACAAAAAACAAAATTGGGTAACAAACTAAAACTGAGGGAAGCGCATTAAATATTAGAGGAGAACAACGACACAACATTAAAATTGAACAAACACAGCAACGGACTAAGCATTAAACAAAATCCGATGAGAATAACCAATATAACATCAAAACCAAATACATAAATTTGGGATAGAAAAGTACCTTGATACGTCTATAGTAATGTGAGTTCACACTCAAATATAGGAGAAAACAAACGACACAACGGAAACACAACGTAAAAATGTTACACACACAGAAACGAACTATGATATAACAATGGCCATTTTCTTGACTTGGTACAGGACATTTTTAAAGAAAAAAATGGTGGGTTGAACCTGGTTTTGTGGCATGCCAACCCTCGCACTTTGATGGCATTGTTAAATATAACATAAAAATGACAACATAATAATACAGGACTACAATGCAAATAAAAAGGAAAACGTATTAGGCAAAGAAACACGTGAATGACAGATAACAAAAGGCATCAGGTTTAAAATTCAATACATCAAAAACGTGCCTCGTCCACACAAGACTTAACAATGACTTGTTAGCATCACAGTCAATTGAAAGAAAATGCTAACTACTAATGATTAATGTTGATGTCTGAATTGTTTTAATATAATTATACCCAATACTCTTGAAAACTTTAATAAAAACATAATCAACCTAGTTTGTTTTATACTCATCTGAGGAATTTTGTTTACCGTACACCTTTTACATTATAATAAAAATCATAAACATTTATGAATTACATTAATATATATCTTTATTTTTATTCCTTACGGATATATTTTTTATTGGGGCCGGATCGACTTTACATATGGGCCGGATCGACGTGGGGCCGGATCGACGTGGGACGGATCGACTTGGGCCGGATCGACGTGGGGTCGTATCGTCCCAAAACCGGAGTACTTCCACATCATGCAAAGGTAAAGTCACACCATATTATTCATATTCATATAATATGTAGGTAATATAGATTATATAATTATAAGGGAAATAATACAGCAGTTTGGAATTGGCGTTATGCAGGACTGAAAAACACAAAAGTAGTCTACAATCTACGTCTTTGTGTACTATATTATTTATAAGGTTCAGGAATGTTAGTTATTCTCTACTCCTTACAAATCAACATATAAACAAAGAAACCGAAATCTTAAATTGATTAAAAACTGGACAGTCCTTTAAATCTGAAAGAAAATGAAAGTTTAGAGTGTATCAACTAATAGAACAAATAATAAATAACTGTCATATTTCTGAATATGTACAGACATTTCCGAAGGATGACATCGTACAATTGAATATAACTGTTCGACAAAACCGCATACTCATTTGAAATTATTCTTGAATTTACCAGTCCAATGACTGTATAAAACAATAATGTTTGTTCTAGTAATGTGTTATATCTAATATAGTGCCAATGCGTACATAAATACACAATTGTATAAAATAGAGGCAAAGTGGTGTCTACAGATAAAGTGAGTAACAAGCTTGAACATTTAAATTAAAAAAAAGAGATACAAGACACCGTGATTAATTGCTTGTCTTTCGTTACTGTCTATTTTATTTGTTTTTCATTTGTTGGTGAAACACAAATCTTGCCTATGGATTTTATCTTTCAACCGGTTTCCCATTTTTTAAAGGATTCTTTCTATACAATATTTTTTTGCGAATTGTTGAAGGTCGTACGATAACCTGTAATTTATCACATCACTTAAGATAGTGATGTGTTTTTTTATTTTGTATTTTTCGCTTATATTAAATACATAGTCTTTGAAATCTTTAATTTTATTTTGATCCTGATTTCTACTTTGTAACCAACAATCTACATAATATATATTTTTGCTTCTGTCACATTAAAGTCTTTTTTTGTCATCCCGGACCTTGTACTTGACTTCAGTACAGCTTTCCAATGTGCCATAACAGTACTAACTTGCTACACCGGGCTAATAATTATAAATGATCGTATCATACAAGTAGCAGTTGCTTGCTTTTTTATGTGAATGAAATGAAAACAAATCTTTGCACGAATCTATTGCTAATGGAGGTAAGTGAACGGATCCACATATTGTTATGTCAAGTACATCTCATGATCTTGATAATCCTGATAGTGTCAGCCTGTATAGATCAAAGCCATCTTGTATGAATTACCTCTGAAATGTTTCGTTATTAAATGTAAAACATTAAAAGAGGAAAAATCAACAAAACAATTGTGGGAACCGCTCATTACGGAAGAATGTACGTGACAAATATACTAAAGCGGAGTAAAAGAAAGATTAATGTCAATTATAAAAATTAACTGCAAATACTTCAAGAGATGTTGGCAAATAAACAACTATGTAGCTTTAAAATGTTTGAAAAATGTTTAAAGCTTAATGTTTGGATATCATTCAACCGATTTCGCAAAAGATCCATTTCAACTTATTTAATTGTAATTGTATAGGTCAGGCTCCTGGAAAATAGGAACATGCAAACAATAATTACTACGTGTATTTAAGCCGTTCTGTCTATTCATTTTTCAAAAGCTACTCGTTTAATATGTTTATATGTTTATATATAAAATAAAAATAACATTTAAGGGGCTTTCATAATCATCTCATAATTTGGTTAGTTATACAAAATCACGACAAATCCTTGTCCGTACAAACACAAAGAGCCATAGGAGGCTGTCCATTTTACGATAAAAACTTGTTTTTAAATAATACAATTGTGAAATATGCTTAAAACACATTGGTCCAAAAAAGAGGGACGAAAGATACCAAAGGGACAGTCAAATTTTTATTTAATTTTCATGGAGAAAGGGGCCTGGTAGTTTTTAGAAAACAATATTCTGACCCTGATTTTGACTTAAAAAATCTGCAGCCTCAATATTTTGTCATATGAAAAAAAAATTGTCAACAGAATTTTGCTGTATAAACTGTAATAGAAAACAGAAAAAATGTGTCTATGAGACACAGATGCCCCCGCAAAACAGGAAGTAGACCAATGACAGACCTGAAAAGGAGAGACACGGTACAATTCACCTTGATAAAGCTTCAGACCAAATATCAAACCAATCCGACAAAAACAAGCCGACATATATTTGACAAAAATTTCATAGACCGGACGTACAGACGTACAGACAAGGGTAAATCTTAATGCCCCGTCGCCTAAAGGCGGGGACATAAAAATCTGACCAGCGAAGCGGTTATTAATATATTCTGAGATATATAACTATATACCCCCCCCCTTTTCCCCTCCTGAAAATCAAATGTTTCGTGCCTTAGCAGATGTGTGTTAGCACTAAGTTTTTTAAATTAACGCGGTTAAGCAGAATTGTATGTGTATTTCGACAAAAAATGGTAAATTAACACCAGAGATTCCTTCGTTTGATCCAAGAGTTTTCTTGCTTCAAGCTGAATAATTCACACCGTTCAACATGAAAAAAAAGATTTAAAAACCAAAGTTCCGACGAGCTTTTTCACGTCCTAAATTTCGAAACCTGACAATCCGGGACATTACAATTCCACTTTACCAACAAAAAGATAATCACAGCTTTATTTCTTGATAAAGGTTCTCTGGTAATAATGATACGAAGTCGGAATTAACTCAGGTTTTAAGAAAAACATACGTGTACATTCTGGATTTCAAAAGTAAGAATTTTTGACAACATATTTGGCCTTGGATAGTGCCTATTTTCAGAAAAGAAGGTCAGATGTTAAACTAATATGATAAAATACCAGTCCTCCCTTTTGTGTATACATATTTGAAAACATTTCAAAGTTATTGATTGAATTCAAATCCATCACACATACGGTACACATTGTAGTCCGAAAAAATAAAGGAATTCATTCCTATCAAACACCTTTTTAATTGTTTACCAGTATATTTCTTTTAGTTTTGGGTAAAATTGTAAAGGAAATAATACTATCAAGACGTCCTCCATAAATCTTTTTTTTTCTGTTCTGACTTTGAAGAAATGACTACTTTTCGCACAATCGAAATGATGCATGGACATATTTTGTTTCATATTATTAGAATTATTTTCAATATTATCGGTATTAAACTTGAATATCGACACATGAAAGTTTGTCAGCATTGTCAATCTTTTTAACGTTAAAGTTCCAATAGTTCGGTCACTACTCAATTAAGTTTGTCGATAACGTAGCTAATTTTGACGGTAAAGAAACATCAATTCGATCACTTCTCTGTTACGGGCTGTACCTTTGAAAAATGCAAAATATCATTCAGATGGTTTAATTAATATGGTCTGTTGTTCTTATTACAAGTTCCGTGGTTTTCGTATCTGTTTTCTTAGTGAATGGATGGAAACTGAAAATCTATCAATATGTTATTTCACATCCGACATTTTTGGTTTTTGATAAGTATAAGAAAGATATCAGATACTTGTCGGAAATGTTTATTTCTAAATGCTCTTTAACATCGTACTTTTTTGGGGCATCTTTACTTTATATATTCGAGCGTTCTTGATGAGTCTTTTTTAGACGAAACGCGGGTATGGCGCAAATTAAAATATTCATCCTGGTATCTATGATGAGTTTATTTACCACATATAGAATATAGACATGCATAATTGTTCATGACGAACATATTTTAATCTTTGAAGGGAAAACGGCATGATGACACAATTAAGCTATAGAAATGCTGTAATGACGTTATAGATTTTTCAAAATAAACGATTTAGTTTTGACTGCTTAGTTAATAACACATATCATACAACAACAAAATCAATACCTATAATGAAGAGAAAATCAACATTTGAACTAGAACATTGTTCCATTGATGGCCAACTATTACACATAAGTTCAAACTTTTTAGGCATTGGTTTCTCCTGATTATAAATATAATGGGAGTTAAGCTACGCAAATTGTTTTGAATCACAGAGTATATATACTGTTTAAATCTTTTCAAATATGGACATAGATAAGAAATCACTGAATGATTCTTGTCTTAATACTAAATATGTTCTTATTAACTGTTCATTGGTATGTCCACATTCAAAAACATGATAATGCTGTCAGGAAATTTCAATACAAAGTGTTTGTCCAATTATAAAAGTAAAATATATATAAAACTGACTTGATAATGGTATAAAAAGTAAAATTTTATAAGAACTGACAACACATTGAAGCAAGCTTAATGGTTGTTATCAAAGTATCTCATGCTGTCCACGGAGCATGTATTACACCATTCACAATTCTGATCAGTAGTATATTTTGGTACATAATGTTATGAAAAAGTCAAATCACAAAATTATCGAACTCCAATGAAAAATTCAAAACGGAAAGATCCTTATCAAACGGCAAACTCAGACACTTAAGCACACCAAATGAATGAATAACAACTATCATATTCCTGATTTGACAGTAGATTTTATTGGGGTCTATGACTGAGTTCAAATATCATTCTGATTAAAATGTTTTACAACAAAAATACACGTTAGAGTTTCAAAAAATTTGTAAATTTGAAATAAAGTAAACTTCGCAAAACTTCATGTATGATTTTGGTGAAAAGACAGGCATGGCTAAACGTGACGTCATTTAAATAAAAAAATGTACAAATTCGACTATTATTTCGTTACTTCTAGAATTCAAATCATATCAAAACAACGATTTTGAGGAAGGTTTTTTATTTTGATTTTCAATAACATTGTAGTATAAAAAACAATTTCGATCCAAGTAGTTCATAATGACAAATCCCTTCTCATTAGCAACAGGTCAAATGTGGATTTGATGATCCCTTTTAGCCAATTTTAGAATAAAATGATAATAACGTCCACAGATTAATTTGTTATTTGATAATTGCAACCATTGTTATTACTTAATTTACTTGAATAGTTTTGAATTAACAGATTTATCTTTGGTATTAAAATCACAATGATAAGAGAAAAAGCTTTTTCAAGTCTTTTTTGTATCTGATACATTATAACCGTGATAGGCTAAGGCAAATGGTATGTTACTCCAAAGAATGAGAATTTGACTAATAGAAAATCTGAAATTTAAGGGTTTTTTATGTGTCGGTATGAACTTCACAAAAATAGTTTTATATTTTAAGTTCATTGGATATATGAGATAGAAGCACGAACAGACAAGGGAACCTTGATTGAAATACATTAATGATATATGTTTTTAAAAAAAATGTTTAAACGATTTTGCCTATTTGTTTTCTCTTTTTAACTATATGAACATTTTGTAGCAATTCTACCTCTTAAAACTAAATGAAATCGGGGAATGTCGTTTAGAAAACCAGACCAACGAGCAGAAACAGACAAACGCCAGTAATGGGCCTTGAACGGTAGCTGTTGCTAATATTAGTGACTAAATTCAAAATCTATCAGCAATTTGTCATTTTTGGGGTCTCATTCAAAAAGATTGATAAATCTTTTTAGTCATGAACTCGAGTCTGTAATGAAACGTTCTTCTTGGGGGAATGTTGTATAATTGATTTATCAAATATTTTTTTTCTTCAAATTTTCCAAAAATTCACAAAGAAAAGCAATTTCCTCTTTTTTGCAAATTTGGTTAAACTGTATGTTATCTTCATAAAATTGGTGTCGATCGACTTCAGTGGAATTTATGAGGGAACATCATTTCCATTATCAAAATTAAGAAATCGTTGTCAACAATGTATTCAGTTAAGATGTATGTAATCATGACAATAATGCTTAGTTGTCCCTTTGTATGATTGAACAAATCTGGTTCTTCGACTTTTTTTCGGCCCAAGACGTTAAAAGGGCACTAGCTAAGAGATATTTTTAAAAATCTATTTTTTTTTTGCTCAATCATTACTGAAATGCAAATAGTGAATTAATAATTTGTTTTTAACAGCCAGTATGGTTCATTTTTTTCAAAATAACCTAAAGAAACATGGATTATGAATTATTCACTTCTAAATTAATAATTCGACCTCATTGAATCCGTATTCATGTGAACTTCAATTTAACCCCCATCTTAAGATTGATAACATGTGAATTGTAATGTATTTTCCGAATTTTATTTTACTCGTTGATAAACGACTTCCGGACGATTTTTAAGTTCCCCTTTTTGTACAGTGTATTGGTATCGCGTATCCATTAAACATATAATTTTTGAGATACACAGTACGCACGAGAAAATCTAATTGGTACCGCTGAAGAGTCTTAAGTTGAGTGTAATTGCTAAAATTCATCTTCTTATTATGAATGGTTTTTCTGGTTCCATTAATGAAAAAGTCCATATCACTGCGGAAAGGGAACTTGAATTGTGATCTAAACATTTACAAATTTCTTATCGAGTTTTTAGGTTTACTGTATGGTTAGGATATGCCCTTAAGCATAAAGATTATCCATCAGCATTTTATATAAGAAGATAGGAATGCACCAGTGACTGGATTTTCTTAATACCAATTTTTTTACAGACAAGACAAATATTAGTTATCTGTGGGTCAAACAATACGAATGATGGACGCATGTTATTCATGCTGTGTTATTAATTAATTTTTAGCTCACCTGGCCCAAAACTACTGGGCCAAATTTTACCAAACTTGGACACAATCATCATTGGGGTATCTAGCTTAAAAAATTTGTCCGGTGACCCGGCCAACCAACCAAGATGGCCGCCATGGCTAAAAATAGAACATAGGGGTGAAATGCAGTTTTTGGCTTATAACTCAAAAACCAAAGCATTTAGAGCAAATCTGACAAGGTGAAAAATTGTTTATCAGGTCAAGATCTATATGCCTCAAATTTTCAGATGAATCCGACAACCCGTTGTTGGGTTGCTGCCCCTGAATTGGTAATTTTAGGGAATTTTTGCTGTTTTTGGTTATTATTTTGAATATTATTATAGATAGAGATAAACTGTTAACAGCAATAATGTTCAGCAAAGTAAGATTTACAAATAAGTCAACATGACCAAAATGGTCAGTTGACCCCCTAAGGAGCTATTGTCCTTTATAGTCAATTTCTAATAATTTTTATAAAATTTGTAAATTTTTACTAACATTTTCCACTGAAACTACTGGGCCAAGTTCATGATAGATAGATATATCTGTAAGCAGCAAGAATGTTCTGTAAAGTAAGACGTACAAACACATCACCATCACCAAAACACAATTTGTCATGAATCCATCTGCTTCCTTTGTTTAATATTCACATAGACCAAGGTGAGCGACACAGGCTCTTTTGAGCCTCTAGTTTGGATTGTAATTTAAACAATAAGTGCAGATATAGCGATATTGTGCATTATTAATTTAAAACCTGTTTAGACTTTTACGATATATTATAAACTAGTCTTTAAATTATTTAGATAACAGTATAAATTTGTACTTTAAAGTTAAATATAAACTTACGAATCTATGAATTAGAGTAAACGGTAATATTCCAAACTAGTTCCCGTTGAAGGAGAGGAATTTATAATTGTAAAGCAATTGATCAAACTAATTCTTCCACAATGTTGATTCATTACTTCTATGGGTAATTACCTCTATGTTTTTTTAATCTACATTGCATCTTGTTTATTCACATTTCATATCTTTTCAACAATTAAATTCCGTTTTGCTATGTTCCTGCCCAAAGAAGCGAAAAATATATACCTGCTAATTCCTAGAAGACACTGCGTCAAGTACTTGTGATGTTATTGATGAAATAATGATTTTTTTTTTCAATATGTGATTTTAGTTTTTTTTTCAAACATTAGCGTGATTATGCTTCCATTAGAACTTTCTTGTTTCTTTGATCTATAATAATTACATTTCCCTCAGAGTACAATATATCAGACCATGAGTTATTGAATTATGATGTATGCTTACCTTTCCTGTCGTAAATTGACTATTAAATTTTGTAACTGACGTGTTTTGTCATTTTAATTACATGTATTAATCTACATATATGTTTGATTATCTTTCATATATTATATAATGATCTCTATTTGTGTTTCCTAATTAGGGTAAAAATTTAAATTCAAGAATCGACTACAAAAATATTTACAAATAAGAGACAATAGTTATAACAGAATTTAAAAAATTCCAAACTCCATTTGGAAAGTAACTAGTAAGATATAACAAACGAGGGAAGCACATACACTCTAAATTGAGTAAGTTTTGGATTTATTTTTAGAAACAGGTCTTGGTCATCAACCACTATTTTTTTGAAGATTTAGTCAAAAAGGTAAAAAATAAAATAGAAGACAAAATAAGACAAATATTAGGTTGTCATTATATCAAAGACCATGATTAACCAGTTCGTAGTGATGAGTATTCAAAATATTTTATTTTAGTCGGGTCTGCTAAAGGGGCTATTGTGTACTTGGAAATCGGTATATATCGAGAGTTAAAATACAATCAGTTAACGTATCAATTGAGATATGTTAATGCTACATGAGGCAAGAAGACTTTTGTATTTTTAAAGGAAATTTGACAAAGAGATTGATATTAGGCCGAATCAGTATTCTTAAGGTCAAGTTCACTGAATGTGTCACATATATATATAACCTAGATAACCTTAGCCGTATTTGGCACAACTTTTTGGAATTTTGGATCCTCAATGCTCTTCAACTTTGTATTTATTCGGCTTTTTAACTATTTTGATCTGAGCGTCACTGATGAGTCTTATGTAGACGAAACGCGCGTCTGGCGTATAAAATTATAATCCTGGTACTTTTGATAACTATTTACACCACTGGGTCGATGCCACTGCTGGTGGACGTTTCGTCCCCGAGGGTATCACCAGCCCAGTAGTCAGCACTTCGGTGTTGACATGAATATCAATTATATGGTTATTTTTATAAATTTTCTGTTGACAAAACTTTGAATTTTTCGAAAAACTAAGGATTTTTTTACCCCAGGAGTAGATAACCTTAGCCGTATTTGGCACAACTTTTTGGAATTTTGGATCCTCAATGCTCTTCAACTTTGTATTTATTCGGCTTTTTAACTATTTTGATCTGAGCGTCACTGATGAGTCTTATGTAGACGAAACGCGCGTCTGGCGTATAAAATTAAAATCCTGGTACTTTTGATAACTATTTACACCACTGGGTCGATGCCACTGCTGGTGGACGTTTCGTCCCCGGGGGTATCACCAGCCCAGTAGTCAGCACTTCGGTGTTGACATGAATATCAATTATATGGTTATTTTTATAAATTTTCTGTTGACAAAACTTTGAATTTTTCGAAAAACTAAGGATTTTTTTACCCCAGGAGTAGATAACCTTAGCCGTATTTGGCACAACTTTTTGGAATTTTGGATCCTCAATGCTCTTCAACTTTGTATTTATTCGGCTTTTTAACTATTTTGATCTGAGCGTCACTGATGAGTCTTATGTAGACGAAACGCGCGTCTGGCGTATAAAATTATAATCCTGGTACTTTTGATAACTATTTACACCACTGGGTCGATGCCACTGCTGGTGGACGTTTCGTCCCCGAGGGTATCACCAGCCCAGTAGTCAGCACTTCGGTGTTGACATGAATATCAATTATATGGTTATTTTTATAAATTTTCTGTTGACAAAACTTTGAATTTTTCGAAAAACTAAGGATTTTTTTACCCCAGGAGTAGATAACCTTAGCCGTATTTGGCACAACTTTTTGGAATTTTGGATCCTCAATGCTCTTCAACTTTGTATTTATTCGGCTTTTTAACTATTTTGATCTGAGCGTCACTGATGAGTCTTATGTAGACGAAACGCGCGTCTGGCGTATACAATTATAATCCTGGTACTTTTGATAACTATATATACATCTAAGCAGCCACTGGATTCCAAATGAGACAACTTTCTAACCAAGCCAAATAAAATCACCTTATAACTTTAAAATACATTTATAGCTGGTCTCTTTTATAAGTTTACAAAATGAGCAAAACCAGTGTCCTATTGTAAGCCTTATGAAGCTGACAAATTGAAGATAAACAAACTACCATCAAAATATACCTGAAATCTAGATCTGATCGTTGATAAACGCCCTTATCGATTTTTTTCTTAAAAACAATTTCAAACATTTCCCATTAGTAATAAAATCTCTCTCCTTGTGAAATTTGAAAAGACCTAATCAAACCTTTGATAAACTAGATATATTGTCTTTGAAGTGTGTTAAGCAATAACATCGTTCGTGTAATTTGATGTCTCAAGAATATTATCTCTAACGAGGGAATATTATAATATCTTATATTCTTTGTAGAAAACGAAATGATATTTTCTTTTATATTTTTTTGTTATCGATTTTAAGATGTAACACTATTTTTATTTGATATACATGTTCTATCATAAACAAACAGCTCAGAAGAATGATAAATGTTGTCGGATCAAAGACGATTATCATTTAAGTGAGCATATATTTGCAATAAATAAACCTATTTTAATTCGGTAAAATAAAATGCACGAGAACTATCATAATGTAAAACACATTTTTATGAAGAAAAATGGTTCTGACTCATTTTATCAGGGTATTGCTACTTTCTCGAGCTCACAATATAACAGTGTGTCCATCGCGATAATTCATGTCTTATCAAAAGAAAAATTCAATCGTAATACCGATGTGTATATACGTGCGAGTGTATTAATAACATTGTTCCTCTGTATTACTACATTACTCCAACATATCTATTCAAATCAGGATACATATTATTTCAAAAATTCCATTATGATAAATTAATTAATGCTTGCACATTTCCATCTAGATTAATGTGTAACAGTTGCTTATAGTTCCGCTGTATAAACACAACTGAGTGAGCAGTCCAAACAGACATAATATTTTAGTGTGACATTTAAGCGACACAGTAGTCTTTTCCGAGGATCATATTTAGATATGTACGAAAGTTGTATTATATTTCGAGATCCCTACATTAAATACCAAACAAACGACAATTACTGGGTTACAGTTATCTGACTTCAAAACGCCACATACAAATGAGACGTTCCCAAACACTTTAAATTCAAATTTGAATTAAAAGCCTACCATTATAATGCAAGTTATCGTAAATAACAAAGACTCACCTGCAAGCAAAACTTGAAACTCTTCTGTTACATTGACAAATTTCCAAAATATTTCAGCTGTAAGTTCTTCGTATGTTGTTGGTTTGTATGTTAGAGACGTGTTCTTACCCTCAGATGAATTGGTCTTGCCACAAATACTTGAAATTACTCCTGCAAAATTAAATTTCAAATTAAATAGCTTTTGCTATCTTTGAAAATATCATTAATAAACTATATTGCACATTTACCTTTATATAACAATTTTCAACACAGTAGAGATAAGCCTTTGCGAATATTGATCTTATACGTAGTTTGATTACACAATCTCTTGGGATATTTTTTTAAGTTAAAGCTTTTATTTTTCGTATTGAAACACAAAAATTGTCGCCGTAGGAAGGTTTAGTATCTTAAATTGTTGAATTTGTAGTTTTTTAAAAGATGTGAAATATCATTACATAGTATTGTTAACATATTAATTGTCTTAATATATATAAGCATGACATGAACTTCTACATAGCTAATGCTTCTCTTAACTATTTCACTGATTTTGGATACATATCTACAGGTCATACCTCGCACAATGGGTATTTCATAATATCATTGTATATTGTTCAAGTCTAAGTACTAATTTTGAAAGTAATTTGTTTAAATCCGGCATTATAAATAAGAATTTACAGCAAGAAGATTTATTCCTGATTCGTGTTTTACAGTTAAAATTTGAAAAACAACATATAACATATCACAATGTTTGTGACGTGCCAGCAACAACCATACCAGAAAAAAAAACAGACTAAAAGCAGAATATCCAAAAACAATGTACAAAAACGCTACATATATACCAGCACTGACACTTTGTATTTGCACCAGACTCGCATTTTGTCTACAAAAGACTTAACTAGAGGACTAAAAAATTTGCCAAATACAGCTTAGGTAATCAATTCCTGAGGGAGAACACCCTTAGTATATTAAACATTAACGGTTGTGTAAACAGTTAATTTATAATTGTGATCATATCAATGATAATTCATGTCAACACAGAAGTGCTGACTTCTAGGCTGGTGATACCCTCGTGGAATAAAAACTCCACCAGTAGTTGATCGACCCAGTGGTTGTAAATGAATTATATATAGATACCAGGATTGAAATTGTGTATTTGTCCCAGATGCACATTTCGTCAACAAACGACTCATCCGTGACGCTCGAATAAAACAAAAGTTAAAATGCCAAATAAACTACGAAGTTGAGTAGGATTAATTAATATATATATACCCTTAAGGAGGCTTGCGGGTATAAGATTTTCAGGAAAAAAAAATTACTTCTTATGACAAATTTTATTTATTACCTTTAGTACATTTTGTAGTTGTCACTTTATCATATGGTACAAAAATCATTCCACAAAATCAATTCGGGTAGACCCCATGTGACTTTTAAAATGCAGACATCATTGAAAAAGCTCGAAATTATCTCCCTTTGGTACAAAAATGCCATTTTTTTGCATTAAAATTGATACATCTTTGTTTAACTCATCGGTGACTTATATTTTTTATTGTTGTTTTCGAATAAGCTGTACATAAACTAAATTATCGTAAAATTTAAGCGATTTCTGTACTTTAGTTCTTTTTTTTTTTTTTCGATATTACCGCTGTTTCGCCTATTAGTTCAACAGAAAAAAGAACATTTACAAAAATGTATGCTTCGTTCGAAAGCAGTTTGTGAGCGTAAATGAACGGTCATCTTATTTTTGTATTTCATTTTTTCTATTTATTAAGTATAAGATAAAGTTCATTTAAAGAAAAATTTAGCGAAATCCTATATTAAATTAAAAAAAATGATTTAGACCCGCGAGCCCCTCAAATAATTTTATTATGAATTATATCTTACTTTTTGAACAAGTTAAATGAGGCTTGCTGTTTGCTTACATTATAATAAATAGTTGAATATTTTCAGTTAACTAAATGACAAAAATTCAAAACAAACTGAAATTAAGCTAATTGCTTATTCATCCATATACTTTTTAAATTGTTATTGATCATTGTTATATGTTATTTGTTATCAAAATAGACTATCTGTCCTACTGTATGTACGTTAATTACTATTTTTCCTTGCGTCATTAAAAGAGGAAAAACACTTTGATTTATTATAATTATGCACGAATATTTGTTTTATGTTTATTAAAAAAAAACAAGTACAGTGATGCGTCATTTATATAATTGCATATATTAACTATTCTCTTTTAGATTTCAAATTAAACTATTCAAAAAATACATTCGATGAAAATTACTGCACCGTTAAAAAATTTGTAACAAAATGAATAAATAATGATTCATAATGTAGTTTCAATAAATAATCTAAAGTAATATTATATATACAAAAATTTCATTACAAAATACATTTGACCACCATAAACGGCTTACATTGTGAATAGACCAGAACAAATAATAAAACAAAATCTGTAGCTCAGTCTATGTATTGAACAATCGATCAAAAATTTACAATTTGTTAATCTCTAAATTACAAAAAAAGAACAACTTCAAATGTATATGTTTTTTTATAAGTTTCCTTTTCCGTTGATCGGATTTGACCCTCCTGATTCGTCTTCAAACAATAAAAAAAAAACACTATAACGCAGAGCCAGAAACAAATCATTTTACCAGGTTATCAATTCGAATTCAGTTTTGTTTTAAGCTTATATATTAAAAAAACAATCCTGGTATCAGATATTTATTTTAATTTTAATGTGACACAGATTGATATTGTTATCATTAAATTCAAATTCTTACTGTCTTACTAATACATTCGTAAAAACTATGTCAGATTTTCTTTTTTAGGTCATTTTCATTGATGTCAGAGGATTATTGTTAACTACTCTTTTCTTTGAAATTTTTTTTTTTTTTTTAATTTTTCAATGATAAAAAATCTGTTATTTAAAAATTGGACATTTCAAATATTGCGTTTGATCTTAGTATCTTGAAGATTCTCTGCAATTTTGTACTTGTTCGTGTTTTCATATGCTATTAATCTCCCCCTCATAGAACAGTAAATGTTTGATATTAAACTTTTTTTTATTATTCGTGTCATGTTATTGGCTATTATTTTAGTATGATTATGTCTCGTAGTCAGGTGCATCAAAGGCTAGACACATTTTAGAGTGTATTAACTTTTATTATAACATCTGTGTGAAATTTTAATATTATGATACTTTACTAACAGTGATAAAAACTGAAGATAGTTCTACTTGATACAATTTAGTTGAAGGTAAAACTATGCTGTCTTAAGGTTGATAGGGTGTCTAAAGTATAATCCATAGAATTTTTTAATAATTTGCCAAAATGTAGTCTATATAATACTTTTAAAAAAAATTAAAAAGAATGGGTCAATGGGCTTATTTTAAGGCTAAATGCTGTTCAAAATTGACAGATTTTGTATACATTATGAACGGAAAACCCAATGTTCTGCAATAAAGCGTAAACTACACCATAGTATACATATAGAGATAACATATGAGAAGATAGCTTTAATAGTATGCTTTCAGTTACGAAAAAGAAAAATTTGGGTCACCGGACCCGTTTTCTTGCTACATTTAATGACTGGCTATTATCTATTTTGAATTTATTGAACCATAAAATAAATTTTTGAATCTTCACATTGAATAATCCGCAAAGCGGATTATGTAAAACGTGAAGAATTAAAAAATAATTTTATGGGTCAATAAATTCAAATAAATTATTGCCATTCATTATAACTAAATTTCTATCAAAAGAAAGGCTGAAAGAATTTCTAATAGTATTTATATTACAATAACAACGCACAAACATGTTGGCGTATGAATATATATCATCAGAGTGGGCATGTGCCATAAAAATTGACAACATTGAAAATGAAGGTAATACTTTTAACCAACAGAAGACAGTATATACACTAAATTTATTTATTATAAAATAGGTAAATTCCTAACACATTCTATTTAAAATTACCTTAATCGGAATGATCTACCCATTCACTATTGCATACGTACAGAAAGACAATATAAATCTAAATGTTTTTTTCAATTTTATCACAGATAGAGATTTTTTTTAGTGGTATGCTCTGTCAGATAGTAAAATAATACCAAGTTTTAAGGGGGAAATTATAATTCGTGCTATAGCTTTTATTTTGCTTAGAGACATAACGGCAAAAGTTAAATGGTTAACTGCTCACATATTTTTGCTTTGCGGGGATGTAGATTGTATCAATTTTCTTATATTAGTTTGAAAGAAAGAATACAACATTATTTCCTGAAATATGTTGTATTTGAAAAAAAAATCGAATATTTTATTTAAAGGTAAAATCGTTTATTGCGGTGATATATGAGAAATACAGCTAATAACTACGTTTTAATTAAATATGCTTTTTCTGCATATTAATTATATATAACTGATTGTTTAAATAACAAAAACTTGATTTCATCAATACTACTTGGGAGATGATTTCTTTGATTTGCTGAAACCATCAAACATGTTTACCTATTATAAAATTTCAAATAAATATTTATGATATATATGGATTCATATAAACAACAATTGTACGTAGTAAAGAATTCGTATCGTAATCGAACACTTGTATATGTAATGGCTGGAGGCACCAGGAGGTAAATGTGAAATCCATAAAAAAGAAACTCCAAAATGTTCCTGAACATTTTTGAGAATAGTACAATTACAAAAAATACAGAACTCCTAAGAAAATTCCCAACGTAAAGCCCCTAATAATGATCATATAAAGGTGTAGTGACTGCGGTTCGTTTCATGTTTTCATAATTACGATAATTATTGTTTATAAGCTATAATGTAAAGTTTGTGTCTAACGAGAAACTTGAACTTGTAAAAATTGTGTTTAAAGAATAGCTGGTTACCAAAGCATAGTCAGGTCAAAAATACAAAATATTTTCATATACAAGTAATCATTTGATAATAATCTACTGTTTAAGTACTGATTGCAGTACCATGACTTAGCTCGTTATCGTTTTTTATAAACAACAATTAATAGAAAACAAACTATATAGCTTATCCATGCATATATGACAAAAAATCATACATGTACTGAAACTTAGAATAATACATATGTAAGGTCGGAGTTCAGTATTTTTATGATTTTACTTTTTATTTCACGACAAATACACAAATTTCGTGTGTACAAAAGTTAGCTGAACATTGCTACTCTATTATGCCTTTTGCAAGTATGTATTCATCTATAAATAGATACCGAGAACATTCAAAAACTAATTGTGACTTTAATTATCAGTAATAATGCAAAGTATTACCTTTATTGTTCAAATCAATTCATTTTGAATCCAAAGGTCCTCAAACAACTTTATTTTCCAAAACAATACCTTATGTTTATGTATATATTTGTGATCATATTGTTTTGTATTTTTCCTCATCATCACCGCATAGTCCGATTAACACTTTGGTTCGGGTTTTTTTTTATGGTATAACACTCTTAAAAAATCTTTCAAATATATCAATTGCATTTTTTAATTTGCAATTAACACCAGATGTTATCGATTTTTCTGATTTTGACCTGGTGAGTGAAAAAAAAATCTCGATTACTAGCTTTTTTTCATTTATAAAAGTTTAACCAATTTGATATATTGACTTCAGCTGTTTCTGAAATACAATACTCTACATAATAAATCACGAAGACATGTCCACTTCAATTGAAAATATATCCGAAATTAAAACAAATGGTGTGGACTACAATGAGGTTTGTCTATATATTTGTTATCAAATATTTCAAGTGAAATACTTTTTCGATATTGAATTAAATGCATTTTGTGATTGATAATTTAATAATATGGATATTACACAGACATCAATTTATTTTTATGGCCCATTGCGCCAAAATTATTTTAAAAACTTAATGCAATGGCAAAGATTCTTTGTCGGGAAATGGTTTCCCTTCTCCCTCTCAAAATACTTTTGTCTTCTTTCAAAAAAAAGGACGAACGACACCAGAGGGACAGTCAAACTCATAAATCGAAAATAAACTGACAACGCCAAACAAACTAAGAAAATCCTGCTCACATGTGGCATCCGTCGTGTTGCTAATGTAATAACAAATCCGGTAAATAGTCTAATTCAATAGGTCACATTTATGAAAGGGAAGTGGATTGTAGTTACGACGTTATGAACATTTGCGATATCATTTGTGAAACGGTTATTCCATAATGGTCAACCAATTCGGGATGGCGTCCGTAAATAAAGGCAACAGTAGTATACCGCTGTTCAAACTCATAAATCCATGGACAAAAAACAAAATCGGGGTAACAAAGTAAAACTGAGGGAAACGCATAAATATGAGAGAAAACAACGACACAACACTACAATGTAACTAACACACACAGAAACGGACCAAGCATCAGACAAAATCCCACGAGAATAACAAATATAACATCAAAATCAAATACATGAATTTGGGATAGACAAGTACCGTGACACGTCTTATCGTAAAATTTACGAAGGGGTGATTTCAACTTCACCATTTCGAACTCTTGGTTTAATGGCTTACTTGTGAGCAGCAATCCTCTATCAAGAAAATCATGACAGGAAATGCAAGCACGGGAATCTTATCAATTGGGAGATATATTGGGCGCAGAACTTTTTTCTGAGATAACCCCCTCCTATAATCCAGTCACAGTTATAACTTTTTTAAGTAATTAATTGATTCGCATTTCTCAATGATCAGTTATTTAATAGAAAGTAAAAGAAGGTATAATTTAAGCGTAAAGCAAACATTTCACTGTCAATCTTAACGTCCCAAAACTGCAATGTTACAAACAGGTTGTCATTTTCCCAAATACGTTTAATGTACCTTTAATACTGTCAAACAATGTCCCATCTGTTTTGAAAAGCACACATATTGTATCAGTAAATCAATTTATTATGGTAACAACAAAACCTAGGAAGTTTAAGTTTTTGTTGTTTTTCCTTATAACCTTATTAAGTGTTTTGTTTGAAAAGGTTAAGTATGAATTCGTATCATATGAATACAAAAACATGTTTGTCTGCAGGAGGGCTTAATACTTATAAATACAAATATCATTTAATGTTGCGATGTCAATTTCTTGAAATGTTAAAATTGTTTATGGTACTGCTTCGATTTTATTGGAATCAATGCTTCGTACAACGTTGCTGCTCAGCAAATATACTATCAGTTCAAGAATAAAACAAATAAGCTATACACTCCATGTTTGAAAAAGGTACACAAGCATTAAGGCGGGATTCTTTGTGTGTGTAGAATCATTTTATTTAACTATTTTTTCAAAGGTTACATCAATTATAATTGACGGATATGCTCATAATGAGTGAAAAAATGATACATGATTTGTAAGTTTTGCCAAAAAAATATAGTTTTTTTTAAAGAGAAAAGGTAACTTGTCCATGGATTTATGAGTTTTGAACAGCGGTATACTACTGTTGCCTTTATTTAACGATCAGTCAATATAACATGAATTAAAAACCGTCTAAAAGTATGAAAGTTTCAGTGTAGAAAGTGATATCGTTGGAAAAGAGGTACCAAATATACCAGAGGGAAAGTTAAACTCATAGATTGAAAACAAACTGACAACGCCATGCCTAAAGATAAAAAGACAAACGGACAAAAAATAGTACAGGAGACAAAACATAGAAAAGTAAAGACTGAGTGAGCAACACGAACCCCACCAGGGTTGTTCACCATTTCAAACACGGATTAGAATAATAGGTTTAAATGTGAACTTCTGTTTATTGCAAAATCAATATTTGTTCAATCATGCTGTTATCATTGTGGGATAACATTAAATTCTGCAGGTTTTTTTTATATAATTTGAGTTGTCTAGTTGTACAAATTAGTGATAATACATAACATCGAAAGATGTGGGTAAAGATCGGTGTTTTCATAAACTGCACAGCAAGTTAAATTGATGACAAGACATTCTGACTGCTTAAAATTTAAATTTAAACACTTTTTTACTGCTTCTACCCATCATTAGACTATACAAAGTTTTTTACGCAGGTTTGGTCTTACAACTGTTTTATGACTGTTGATAAGGTTAAAGTTTGACATGTAAATGACTGAAGTTTATTTTCGATGGAAGAAACATCGACAAAATGAGTGTTTAACACAGTTTTAGCCCATTCGGCCTGCTCTCAGGGATCCTCTGTCCTCAATTAAACTAAAAACCAAGTATGTTCAACAAAGTTATCAAGTGCAAAAGACTATTTTATATAAATTTTAGGTATGTTCATCTGCTTATACAAAATAATCTTGTCTGCTCAACATATGCCCAGCTAACAAGCAAAGCAATCAAAATGTCTTATCTAAGATAAACGTATTTTATTATCAGATTGAAAGTTTTGCTTTTATCTGTCATATTCATTAGTCGTTGTATGCAATGACATTTTAGAAACATAAGACATAACAAAATGCCTTTACCAAGTCAGGAATATGACAATTGTTATCCATTCGTTTAATGTTTTTGAGCTTTTTAATTTGTCATTTGTTTAGGAACTTCCCTTTTTAATTTTTTCCTATCAGTTCCAAATTTTTGTATTTTCACTTGTTATCGTTACTGTAGTCAAATTATACTAGTCAACAAAAGAAACGATACAAGACCTTTTTTCAAATTAAAGATAAAGTTTTCCGTTCATTGGACCAATATTGAAGGTAGTAATGCTTAATCATTATGGAAATATAAATCCGTTTAAAAAAAATATTTTTTTGCTTTCGTGACGTTTTTTCGCGATTGTTTTTTTTTTTTACAAAATTTACATAAAACGACCATTTTAAAAACAGAAAATCCATTTAATGATGCCAACCTCTCATTTAAAAGTAAAGACAATGTTTGCCATCAATTTGTTTTTAAAAATCATACAGTTTCTTTGTTTATTTGTTAAGCAAAGTTCGGCCCCACGAGAAATCGTTAAAATGTATATATTATCAACTGATTTACCATAGACAGTATGTGTAAAGTGATACTCAAAAAGCGGTAAAAATCTTAAAACTACTCCGAAAGGTTCCAAAATTTACTGTTTGTTGTTTTCATATTTAAAGCATTGATTTGAGACGAAAATAAACTAATTTGCACCCTATGCTCGTTTACACGGAATTTAGATACTTTCCGACAAGTTTTGTTTTTCATTATCACATGTGTATACATTGCAAATGAAAGCTTTTTAAAATAGCATATCTCATTTTGTTTTATATTAAATACTTTTTGATAAATTTTATTCCAAAGTCGTGTATCGTTTCTTTTGTTGACTAGTATATATTACGCTATGAAGCAACAAAGCAGACAAATGCAATAAAAAAATGTCCCAGGTATAGTGATATAATGTTTTTTTTTTTCTAACTTCGTCTCTCATAATTTAAAAAAAAAATTATAATGAAATTGAAATTTTATACTATTTTATGTATTCATGTATAATGTTATGATTTGTTGTATAACGAAAAAATGTATATAACTTATTTGTATTGTATTGTATAGTATTATTTATACTCAAGGCTCCAAATGATAAATTTTACATGAGTTTTGACTGATTGATGTTAACGTTATTAAAAGATGTCAAAAACTAATAACATACAGCGTCAAAGAATGTTTAGGTACATTTCCTTTGATTTTTTATGGAGTTTTTATTTTAATTACTAGCAGTTTTGCTCATGGTTGTGTTGTATTTGTTTTAATTTTTGTTATGATTATTTTGTTGATACACGGTTCATATTTATATATGTCTTCCATACATTTGTTTTAACTTACTTGATTTAGAGTTAGTGATTAGTAAAGATATTAAGCTGGCCTTTCTTATTCTTATCTTTAATAGCTATCACATGTTTCAAAAAAGGTATGGTTGACTACAAGAAGGACACTACCTGAAGCAATAGAACACGATGTTTTTTTCAGTTATAGTTGTAGTTTAATATTATGTTCAACCAAAAACAAATAATCAAAAAAGGTGAAATCAACCACTTGTATCCTTGCAAAGTTCCTTTTTTATTATTTTTTAAAGCTATAGTTGTAGTAATGCATGTATGGACCTTAAGTCATTTTAGGTCTGTATTATTTTTTTTTTGCAAATATAGTTGTTGTATTACTCATTGAAATTTGACTCTTTTCTATACTTATCCTACCGCATTTATTTCTTTTACATTAATTCCTTTGAATAATTTAGATGATTGCTTTCATAATTCATTTTAAAAATAAATAAACAACTTCCAAATGGAGTTTGATGTTGCAAACATCTATGTAAATCTTCTATACAATTGCCTTAAACATCGAATTTAATCATAATTAAAACGTTCCAATATCATTATGCAAAATATTGTATAATAAAATAAAATTAACGGTATCAATTTTCTTGCACCAGATGCGCATTTCGACAATACTTGTCTCTTCAGTGATGCTCGTGGCCAAAATATTTGAAATCCAAAGCTTATATAAAAGATGAAGAGCTATAATCCAAACGGTCCAAAAAGTATAGCCAAATCCGTGAAAGGAATCAGAGCTTTGCATGAGGGAGATACATTCCTTAATTTATAATAATTTCTATCATTTTGTAACAGCAAATTTTACTAACACAAAAAAAAATCCGTATTTTCATGCCAGTACCGAAGTACTGGCTACTGGGCTGGTGATACCCTCGGGGACTAATAGTCCACCAGCAGAGGCATCGACCCAGTGATAGTAATAAAATTAACGGTATCAATTTTCTTGCACCAGATGCGCATTTCGACAATACATGTCTCTTCAGTGATGCTCGTGGCCAAAATATTTGAAATCCAAAGCTTATATAAAAGATGAAGAGCTATAATCCAAAAGGTCCAAAAAGTATAGCCAAATCCGTGAAAGGAATCAGAGCTTTGCATGAGGGAGATGCATTCCTTAATTTATAATAATTTCTATCATTTTGTAACAGCAAATTTTAATAACACAAAAAAATCCGTATTTTCATGCCAGTATCGAAGTACTGGCTACTGGGCTGGTGATACCCTCGGGGATTAATAGTCCACCAGCAGAGGCATCGACCCAGTGATAGTAATAAAATTTAGACGCAATAAATATTGTTGTCATACAATTATGATAAAAAATACAGGAAAAGAGTTTTTAATCAGAAGGAAATAATGTACAAATGTAAAGCTCCCTCTTTGACTAAACTCCTTTTATGTATAATATTTTATATACATAAGATACGTGATTTTTAAAGATTTAAACAAAAAGAAAAATCACATAAATACTGAACTCCAAGAAAAATTCTAAAAGGAAAGTCACCAATCAAATGAATAAATTAAAAGCTCACACTAATGGACAATTACTGTCAGATTTCAAACACATATTTGCATGAATTATAGGATTAAGAGACCAGTGTTTCCATTTCAGACAAATGAAACTTCTTTATATTATTTAATTATTCGTAGTTTCATGTCACAAATTGGTGTATCATTTTCTTCGACTATCTTTATATTGTTTGAATTGTTTAGTAACGTCCAAAGGAAAATTATTCCAGAATATTAATTCAATAGATTGATCGAATGGGATGAAAACCTAGGTGTTTGGACTGCCAGATGGAATACGAAGTACTTTGGATTTTGACAGAAATTGTTCTTGCAGCATGCCACCTATAGTCTCATCGCTATTATTTAAAATAAAATACAAATGTAATTAATTATCACAATGATGAACTCAACTTATATTCTTCATACAGAAAACTAAAATTTTATATTCATATATGTTTTCTTTGTTCGGAAGTATGTCCATCGATTATTTAAGAACTTGACTCAAAGATCCTATTGTGATCCGAAGTTTAGGGTTTAAGACTCAAATTGTATAAAAGGGAGACAATTCAATTTGTATCCGGATTGAACACTTTAAACCATGGGAGACTTCTAAAAATCGAGCAGCAGTTAAAATCAACTATAATATTTTTCTTGTAAAACTTTCAATCGATGAACAAATGTCTGCAATTATGCTTATTTAGGTAGGTCAGAAATAGTGGCTAAAATATTTTAAAATTACAAAAGTATTTAATGTTTTCAAGATTAACATTAGTTTCATACACAAGGATCAAATCAAAGGTAATACTGTGTGCTTTGGACTCGATGACCTATTATAGAAAATAGCAGATAAGCCTATGACAACATGTAATAGCAATTAAAAACAACGTATTATTTTGAAGAAATTGCAAATAAAATATTTTACAATACATTTTCTGCACATTTAAGCTTGATTGATTTTTCTTACCTTATAATATGCATTATACTTCATGAATTGTACTCTAGTAAAAGAGTCTATATAAAGCAAAATCGTTTGCAATAAGGATTTGTAAGATCCATTAAATTACTGTATCGACTAGTTATAAGCTATTTTTAATGATGTATTTAAAGAAAACAACATGGTCCCTTGTCCATTTAAGACAATGATCGGAAATCAATGAACATGGATTTTTTTAAATGGTTACCTGAAAATAATGTAGAATGAAATTCAAAACAGTGTGGCTGTGGCCATTGATTGACACATTAAATTCATCCATTGACTGGGACAATTTACGTGAACGTTTGTCTGTAACGACCACTGTTCACGACGTACCTACGATAGACATTTAAACTGTGGGGTCACCAAAGGTTTCTTAACGCCTTTAATTATAAAATAATTCGAAAAATTAATAATAACCTTTATGTTTTGTTTTATATAATTGATATAAATCAAAACATCGTGTTATTTCTGATTAATTTTTCGAATTACTTTATTAAGGCGTTGAGAACTTTTGGTGACCCCATAGTTTAAGTGTCTTTAAAAAGTACATAGTGAGCAGTGGTCGTTACATACAAACGTTCACCTAAATTGTCCCAGTCAGTGGATGAATTTAATGTGTCAATCAATGGCCACAGCCACACTGTTTTGAATTTCATTCTATTACATTTCATAGTTTTCCATGAAAAAATATCATGTTTAATACTGTTACATATGAAATGTACATAATTACGAAGGAAGTTATAAAATAACAAACCACTTGTTTATATTACTCAGGAGTTGACCAATAATGTGTTTACTGGTTTCTGTTTTTATATAGCATATTAAACTATTGTATTCAAAATTCATAATATCTATAAAAAAAAATGTAGATTTTGCTAACAAAGTCCTTATATTTGTATAACAAATGTATAAAGTAACTTTCGTTTATAGTGGAAATTGTTTAACATTAAATAAGCTACAATTAAGAATTGCTTGCTAGTCCCTCTTTGTGATTAATATTAGATAACTTTGGGTAACTTCTCAATCAATCTATCATGAAGAGGAGATAAATAATTCGACAACAAATGGAATTTTTAACGACCTTGACTGGCTATACAGCCCTTGCACGGTCGGCAATAATAATTCGACTTCTATTTATAGGCTTTTTTTCAAAAATAATAAACAGTTCTTTATATTGGTATGTAATAATTTTAAACGTTTCAAATTTATGAAATTATATTCGTACGTCAATGTTTTTGATACACCAATAACAAAAACCAAAATATATTGAATTGAATCATTAAGTAATTATTCAAAATTATATCAGAAACCTATTCTTAATTATAGAATAATGAACCTGTTAAAGGGAGACAAGACTCGCATAACTTTTTTTCGAATCGCCACATACTACAAGGTAATGTCTTTCTTGCATACAAATGGCACATCAATATAATTAATTAACTGTGCATTCGTGCTCCACCTTCAATGACGATTCTAAATAATAAATATAACCAAAAGTTGTTAATCTATAGGATAGCGAAGATTAATGAAAGCTAACCCACTGTAAAAATATTTCTTTGAAATTTTTTAAAACTTCCTCAGAAAAATGCTCCAGCCACTTGACTTTCATAGCTCATAATTAACGTTTTGACATTAAATTTTAATAAAGTAGTAAAAGATTATTTACTTCTCAAAGTGAAAGACGCAATTTAAAATCGTATGCTTGCATCATCTTACCCAAATACAGATTTAATTAAGTCCTGAACATTTCGACATTTGTTTGTTTATTTTTAAAAACCTACCGGTTTTTTCAAATCAAAAGCATATGTGAAGATCCGACTTAATACCGATATCCCGATATCGTCGATAAATATGATATTTTACATCTAATACACGAACTTTTGTCCTTTTTAAGTGTTAATTTATTTATAACTGCTACTGATTTGTTTACATAATGGATCTGGTTCCTACGTAGACTTTTGAACAACAATTAAACACAATTTAAGTATGTTTTGGAAACGTTAAATTTAGCATTATTAACAATGCCCCACAACTGACTTGAAAACTAATCTATAAACTTAAATAACATCGAAATTTACATCAATCATGTTTCATAAATAATTAAAATACAAATCAATTCTAATTAGAAATATAGTTTAAATGGCGAATAATTAACGGTCAGGAGTTCAGAGTGTAGAAGTGTTAAAGAATTACTTAAGGTACTAAATTGCATCTGTTTTGACAAATTTTTTATTTAGTTTTTTTTAAGAATTTTTTTTTTTTTTTAAGAAACAAAACAAAATATGTTCTTTCTGTGCTTATTTAGTAGCTCTATTATTTATGACTTTATAATTTTACAAATGAAATTTCGAAAACATGCAGGTCATGCAAAAAGTGTTGAACCGACCTCCAAACGATAGAGACCCATTAAATAACTTAACTGTTTCATGTTTATATTTAAAAAAAAGAACCACTTCATCATGTGTAAAATATAGGCATATAGGCAAATCATTATCAACTATGAAGGACCAGAATACAACAAATGGAAGTTTTTAACGACCGTGACTGGGTATACAGCCCTTGCACGGTCAGGATCCAGAATACAAAAATTATAATAGAACAATAACATTATAGTGAGAGGTTTCAGTACAGAGCAAAGTACTATTTTTCAAAGAAACACAAAAAGTCCCACGGAAAAAGCAAATATGAAAGATAATGAAAACAACACAATGACGGGATTCATAAATACAGAGCCACATCAATTGGATGACACCAAAAGCAGACCAAACAGTAAAATTATTATTAATAAAGACAAATAAAAGAACACTATATCACGTATTAAGATGAAAAACGCAGAATCTTTAATTCTAGACCATCGTGTATTATTTGTATAGTTGATACGAAATATTTATAAACAAGGCCTTGGTAATTTCCGATGAACGTGTCACTGCTTCATAATGTTCCCTGCGTCTTGTTGCATCTTTATTTCTTTGGAAAATGTGTAATTTTATTTTTCGGTGTATTAATTCTAAATTAAGAACAATACATCAATGCATGTACTCGATTTCATAATTTATTTAATTCAAGTGAAATAAACTCCTTATTGATAGTAATCAAAAGGACCAGACTTGTAAATTGTTATCCCTTTTTCGTACACAGTTCTTGTGATTCCAATGGCTGTCAATAATCGTAATGTTTTGTGGAATATAAACTATCAAATTGGAAATTAATTTTACATTAAAATAGTCATTTTGATCTCAATGTTGGTTGCTGTCTAATCAAAATGATTCAACTGCCTTTTGATTCACATGTAAACCTTAATTTTAAATAAATCGGATGTTTTGTACTGTTTCGTTCTTGTATTTATTATTAACAGATAATCGATATTTGCATGTTTATTGTGCAAGTAGATCAACGATATACAAATGTAATAATCAATCGTTGCATAATGTTTACTTTATAATTTAAGATGATTGGACAAAAAAAGTTTTACTTCTTCGTGATTCATGATAAAATCACTCAACTATTTCTCATGCATTATGCTGCATGCAATTTTAGACCTATAACTTTATTTTTTATTACATGTTATTGTTTTTTACCAAACATATTGTGTTGAATATAAACAAGTCGCATTTTATGGATCATCTAATTTAATATTAACCCTAAAAAAGGGTAAATGCAATTACATACCTTTATAGTTCAATGAATTCAAGCAAAATAACAAAATCACAAATGACTAACATATATAGATATATTCAGATGATGTATGAGTGATAATGAGACAACTCTCCGATCTCAGGTGTTCTGGAGGGTAAGCAGATCCTGATCCATCTGTGACACCATCTTTTAACTCATGTTTGTACAAAACCGGTATTTTGTCTATTTCAGTAGGTCACATTCGAAAAAAAAGGTTGTAGTTGAGACATTAGAAACATATTCATCTATGAAAACTCATGATGGCGTACGTAAATCCTACGAAGGAATGAATTCACCAGCACCGCTTTGAACGCATTGTTAAATACCTACATTGTGAGCAGTCAACCTCTATCAAGGGGATCATGATAGGCATTTTCAAAAGAAAATAATAGGTTAAACCTGGTTTTGTAGCTAGCTAAACCTCCAACTTATGTGGCAGTTGTTTATGGTTTAGTGATATTGACAAAATTGGATGATCAACCAAAACAAACATACTAGATTAATATCACAATTACTTTAGCCAAACAGTCAAAAGTGTGTAAATATTCAACATAGATATACAACACAATCAACCATAATCTAAAAAAGATACTCAAATAAATTGAACAAAGGCACCAACAAAAAAGGGGTTCTTGTTTTAAGTAAATTGTCACAGACGCTGATAAAAAAGGTAATAAAAGTGAGGCGAAAGATACCACTGCAAATAGCATTGCAAAAAAAAAAAAAATAAACAACAGTATACGAAACACCAAACATAAAAAAAAACTGTAGACTGAGAAACACGAGTCCCATCAATAAAAATATCTTTTCATATTCTATTTTACCGTTCTACAGTTTAATTGCAAAATTATGACTGGGAATATGTTTTTAAAATTTGGACCTCCTTTTTGGATGCATTGATTAGATCTTCTAACGCGTAAAACAATTGTTGCAGATATCAGATGACAATGACCATTACAACCTTCTCTTACCAATGTTTAACTCTAGTATGCCAGTCATTTTATCCTTCAAACTTTTAAACACCGTTTCTAACTAATTTTACACAAGTATTTGATTGTAACCCCATCTAGTAAACCACGGTAATTACTTCAGATGGAGACTTAGTATCAACAAACAGTGCGACTAAAGTTTAGTTTGTCACATTATAAACTTCACTGTTTAATTTCTGCAAGCAAATTGTCCTGATGACGCCTGCCTGGCAGATAAAACATGTCGCCTTACATTATAACACAATTATAGTCTTATGTTTTAGTCAATTTGTTCTCTTTTTACATACAAAATAATTTCTTTACTACCAAAGCATTGATCACTTGTTTTTTATGATAATCATTAACTCTGTTTATCAATAGAAATACTTTTCGAACAGCTGAACCGACTTATTGGTATATCAACTTTCTGGCAATACACACATAATGTGTTTCACAAATAAATAAAGTCATCATAGATACCAGGATTAAATTTTGTATTTACGCCAGACGAGCATTTCGTCTACAAAAGACTCATCAGGGATTCCCCAATCCAAAAAAGTTAAAAAGTACCGACCAAAATACAAGAATAAAATGCTGGGAACCCAAAGATGTCCAAATTAAATTATGACAGAAACCCAAAAGTGCCTAAGTGAAACAACTCAGATTTTTGTGTGACAGAACTCAAATCATTCATTTTTATCATTTACACAATTTGATAAATTTTTACATAACGTATTTTTACAATAAACTCAAATGTTCAAATCGAAATCAATTTAGAAAAAAAAACATATTATTAACTAAACCGTAAATGTTAATTTCATATTAGTACGTATAACAATGACGAAACATTGTTCCGGAGATGCAACTTTGTAAACATAAACGCTAGAAAACTAGTTTTTATCTTCTTTTGATGCATTTTGTTTAATTCTATCCACCTCGGAGGTCCTGTAAAATTTGCTTGTGGACGGTTGTCTCACTGGCGATCCTAACACATCTTTTTTATATAGATACGTGCTCTTACAGGCACATATAAACCTATTACTGTAAAATATCGCTTTAATGTTAAAAAAAAGGCGAGTCCAATGATACATGAGAGACATTCAAACTAAAGGTTGAAAAAAGACTACTACGTCATGGCTTGAAACAAGATCAATTGAAAAACAAGTACACGAGACACAACTCACAAAAAGAAACTTTGCAACACGAACCCAATCAAAATTTGAGAAAGACCTCATGTGTTCTGGAAGGATAAGCAGATCCAGCGGTACATGTGGCACCAGTCGTGTTGCTCATGTTAGTACACACTCGGTAAAAACTCTAATATGTCACATACGAAACAGGGGGACTTCATAGTAGTTACGACATTAAGGTTGCTCGGGCCTATTTGAAGTTTCTATCAGAAGTGCCGTTTTTTTTGTTCTTTTATATTTTACAGAAAGTGAATCAAATTGGTCGAAAAAAAATAGGGGGTCACGGACCATTTAAGCTCAAAATTTTACTTTTGAATAGGTATGTAAAAGGGACCATTTTTCAATGAAATGATAGGGAAAATAGAGTTGTTGACATATTTTCATCGGAATATCAAAAAAATGTTCTATGACACTTGGTCCAAAACTGTAATATAAAAAGCTGAAATATAGCTTCAAAGAATGAGCAAATAAAAAACATAGGTCACCGATAAGGGAAAAAAATCATTTTGCCTTAAAACCAAAATTTTGGAGGGGAAAAGGTGAAAATGGGTGAAATGTCATTTTGAGCCTTTCACCTATACACATAATAACGATTATTTTCTTATTCTTTTATTGGCATAACTACACAGATTTAAAGATTTCAATCAATCAAAATATTTAAAAAAAAAATGATAACGAATTTACAACACATACTGTTAGTGTGCATTGTAATTCGTGCAAGCGTTAATTAGGCGCAGTCGAATAGTCCCGATCCACCTTAAGACATTTCCGCTATCATCTGTGAAACGGATATTCAATAACGGTCATACGATTCTCTATGGCGTCCGTGACACTAACAAAGAGATAATCTCAACTTCACCTCCTTGAATTCTTGGTTTAATAGGTTACTTGTGAGCAACCCGCTATCAAGAAATCATGATCGAAAATACAAGCCCTGGGGGTATGAAGTCCGTATGCAGCTGATGCTGGAATATTGAAAAATAGAAATGGAATGTTCATTATAGGGAAGCTGAAATCATATCTTTTGTCGTAAAGTGTTGTTTTCTACCGACCCTCATTGACATTTTTAGATGCAAGTCTGTTGTATTTGTTGTATGCTTTTTCTCAAGTTTATTGGGATAGATGTATTCAGCATAGTCAGAATTTGTTTACTAATTAAGTGAAAGAACATCATATAGCGGAAAATAAAGTTAAAGGATACTATTTAACGCTATTTCTTCCTAAGAAGTTTCTGTATGAACAATTCAGCAAGAAGATAGATGTTATCCCGTGGAATTTCCAATTTTTCGTTGAAAAAAACACGAAACTAACTGTGCACCACTTATTGCGGACCTGTTTTTGTATTGCTACGAGTTACAATTTATGACAAAAATCAGCAAAGACCCATCGAAACAACATCTCATACACAAATTCAATAATACTTTTAGATATTTGGATGATATTTTGGAGCTCAATAATGACGACTTCAGTATGTATACTAATGAAATTCATCCTGTTGAACTTACTTTAAATAAAGCTAATACTAACAATGACCACTGGCCTTTCCCTCAATCTTGATATATATATATATATATCATTAATGGAAAGCTTAATACTAACATTTATGATAAAAGAGATGATTTCTCATTTCCTATCGTTAATTATCCATTTTTAGATGGTGACGTTCACTTGTCACCATCTTACGGTGTTTTTATATCTCAACTTGTACGATTCGCTCGTGTGTCTAACAATGTTTTAGATTTTAACGAAAGAAATTTATTCCTTACTGAAAAATTATACACCAGCCGGGTTTTCGATATCACAAACTAGTCAAAACATTTACTAAATTTTATCATCGGTATAAGGACATCATTCGTAAATATAGCTCAACATGCAGACTTCTTATACGTTCAGGTATTTCACATCCAATATTTTATGGAAATATTCTTTATAAAGCACAAAAATGTCAGTATTCACCTCAGAAGCTTACAAAACCTTTAAATAGACTTATTAAGAAGGGATATAGTTAGAAGTCTGCAGCAAGAACGCAATATCCAATGTTCCGCTATTTTGCTTCAAGTTTGTCTAATTGAGTAGAAGAATTAAAACGCAATATCTGTCCGGATTCATACTTCCAATGTATTGTCATTGCTCTACTTTTTAGATAACACTACATTTATAAAAGAAGGTCAGTTAATGTATGGACTAATTTTGCATTTTTCTTCAACAAAGAAATATACTTGAACTATTGGTACATGTCTATATTACAAATGGGATTTACAGTCACGATATCAGAAACACTATACGGCATTGTCAAATATCGGATGTTTTTTTTTAATGAAACGACAGTAATAAACTTACTTTTAACAATTGACTATTTATGTAAATTACCTTTTCTTTTCATTCACAACTGGTGCATTTAATTCAAATATTTATTTTAGATGAAGTTAGAATACACATCAATGATTTAAATATGTTAAAACAAATATATAATGCAAAAATCGATGTTTTTGTCAATACTTCATTATCGTTGTTCTAAAAGGATCTATTGATATTTATCGGCTTATGTTACCATCGACATTGATGCAAATTGTATCACGATATTTTTATTTTTTATTTTTATAAATGTTTTAAAAAATAAGGTTAATTAGTTTCATTCATTTTTTTAACAAATTTATTGGTTCCAAATACAGATATGAGAATATAACACAATAATAAAATTGAGAATCGAAATGGGGAATGTGTCAAAGAGACAACAACCCACCATAGAACAAACAACAGCAAAAGATCACCAATAGGTCTTCAATGCAGCGACAAATTCCCGTACCAGGAGGCGTCCTTCAGCTAGCCCCAAAACAATATTAAATGCCTTTAAATAAACACAATAATTCTGAATTAGGAATGCAAATCCTATTAATGAAGCATCAGGCTACTTTTCAGGCAACAGTGACAGATAAGCACTGATTGCACCGCTAACTGTTGGAGGCCTAGACGATCATCCTTTTTATTCCTTAATTCAAGTGCAAAATTCAATTCAATAATGAATCAACATGTTTTGTAAGAAACAAATCCTATAATCAATTCCAACGTGGGACAATAGTTAATATCGGAAACAGTCAATAGTGTCATCAAGCTAGTTTTCTATTTTCAAATAAATAAATTGCAGTTAAATTATCATAACGACATTAAGGTGGTACCTAACACTACAGGGAGATAACTCTGTAAAATCAGCTAAACGTTTTAATTACGTGGTGTTGTAAAGGGAATATTAAGCTTCTCAATGATCAAAATAAGTGTTTGTCAAACTGCTAATAACCAGTGAAATTTTTCTGATAAAACGGTTGGTTCAAATTTTTGAAATTTTTGTATTTTTGTCAAAGGGTCGAAGTAAATACTTTGTCAAAATTTTATGAAAATTAAACGAGCCAAATTAATTTTAGTTAAAGTGTTGGGTACCACCTTAACAAGTCAAGCTTATTCATTTTGTTACTTCCGTTGATAAGTAGCCATATATATACAAAAACTGTATAACAATTGATAAAAAAAATCTTGTCTTTAACATTCACATTGTAAAAAGGTAAACTGTAGCACTGTGTCGATACCTTTGCCGGTTGAGATCAGTTCCAAGGATATTATCAGATCAGTAGTTAGTCGATACTGACATGGTGTATGTTAAACCTTTCTTAAATTTTCCTATATAAATATAAAAATTATTAAGAATCTGCTCCCTCAGACAAGTTTGACATGAAAAGGATTTGGCTATCATTTTAATGTCCTTTTTGTTTATATTACAATAATGAGAGAGGTGAAAGAAAACCATTCGGACATGCATACTCATAAGTCGAAAATAAAGTGATAGCGGCATGGACACAAAGAAAAAAGACGACAAAACAAACAACAATATACAAAAATCAACTTTGAAAACTAAGTATGAGCAACACAAACCCTACCACGCCTCGCGGTTGTTCTCAGGTCCAGAAGGGTTATTTGTTTCGTTTCGTATACATTCTTGGCATTGACATATAGTTCTTTGTGCGTTCCCAAATGAAGGTAAATCAAGGAAAAGTGATACGAAGGTATATTTTTATGAAGTGTAGTTTTCATTTTCTTGTTTTTATCCTTCATTGCAATAGGTACCGCTCGCCTCTTTGCCAATTAATCAACAACTTGTAGAATTTGGCCATGAAGGTTGAATCGAAAATTAAAATTCATCTACTACGTATGTTTTTTTTGTAGATAATGAAATTTGGTGTCATCATCATTGTAATATCAACATTGGTCTTCAACTATATGCCAAACAAATTTGAAAGAACACACCTAGTTTATACAAAACGGAAAAAACGTCAGGACGAGTTACTACACACAACATGGACATACAAATGTAGCAAATAAGACCAACAGACTAAATAAAGTCCTAAAAAAATACTACGTTTTTTTTTAATGATGGAATCCTGAAGAGAACAATCGACCTTAGACTAAAAAACTGACAATTCTTGTACTTTGAGATTGGAGTAGCACGCACATAACCAATGCAGGGTTCTAATTCACAACCTTAGAGTCGACAAGCAAGTGGTACATTTGTTACTAGTCTGGATCGAGAAGAGACAGTAGTCGTGTTTCTCAAGGCGTATATAATTCTGTAAACCAACTAATTTTTGAGAGCGATTATTATCTCAACCCTTATTCGGGTGGCAGAATAACGCGAATATTAATCATCGCGAATATGTAAAAGAGGTGCGAAAGATACACGATGAACATTGCAATTTATAGATCGAAAATAAACTGACAAAGACATGGCTAAAATAGGAAAATACAAACAGACAAATATAGTATACAAACCACAACATAGAAAATTTAAGACTAAGCAAAACGTAGCCCGCCGAAACTGGGGGTGATCTCAATTGCTTCGGAAGTCTAAGCAGACCCTTTTCGACATGTGGTACAAGTCGTGTTTGTCATCATTACAAACCCAGTAAATAGTGTAATTTGGTCGGTCGCATTTGTGAAAAGGGAATGGGAATTTAGTTACGACATAAGTAACATATCCGATAACATCTGTAAAACGGATATTCAATAACGGTCAACCAACTCGTGATGATTCCTTACTGATGACCATTAACTGTTTAAACTGTCCTAGCCAAACGCCCGTATGTTTTTCTTCGATTTCCACGTCTCCATTGGTGAATCTCATAACCGATTTATACTAACCGTGGCAACACGACAGGTGACAAATTCTAAGCAGAACCTGCATACTCTTTATGTGCAACTTTAGATCGCCCCCTGGTGTTGCTCGGTCATAAATAATGTTGTGTGTACTATTGATTGACGGTTCGGAGTTTTTTTTTTATTTATTTATTTTTACATTGAGTTATCGTATTTTCAACTGATCAATTTTAAATGTGACTGTCCTTTTGGTATTATTTGCTTCTTTTCCATTTAGTTTTAAGTACTATATCACTTTGAAATGGTTCTTTTAACCGTTTTAACTTTAAAAAAAACAAAAACAAAAAAACAAAAAAAACATGCAGAATCTATTAAAGGTATGTTACATGTATGCATCCATATTATTTCTTTACTTTTTTTCATGTCCAATTGATTTGGTAAACTTTTATAGAATCCTTGTAATTTTATTTTTAGAAGAAATTTTTAAGTGAATTCCATTTATTTTTTGTTTTTGTGTTTGTCTTTCTTCCTTGTATTTAACACAAAAACATGGATCATAAAGCATAATGCCCCCTATTATCCTTTTAAAAGAAATCGACAAACAGCTTTTGAAGGAAATCGACAAACTTTTACTTTTTCCTATGTTTTCGATACATAATTGTATGCAATCTTAATCTTATATCCTGTCTATACTATATTATCTAACAACAATCAATAGACCAAGATCCTTCAGATACTTCTATTTTGTGGTCCTTCATGTTATAATTACATAACATCAAAATCTTATTTAAAGTAGAAATAAGTTTTCTTAGGGGAGCTATATAATTAAATATACTACATCTGTGCTATTTGAGCAGTCAAATTGCATTGACCGTACATTCATATGTGATACATGTATACAGTCACTGACCGTATATCACCCTGTTTATGACGTTGACAATGTGTGTCTGTAGAGTTATATTTATGACGTCAATAAAACATATAGGTTCGCGGAAATTTTACGTCCCCAGCTCAAAATTAAGAAATTATGGTTTTTACCCTAAATTCTTCATTCATTTAGAACAGTTATAGGAGTTGCAGTATATAAAGAATAACCATACATTGTCTCGAAATATCAATGTTATTTGTACTTGGCTAGAAACAGGTAGAAATGCTCGGCACAGCCTCGCTTTCTTCCTGTTTCTAAGCTTTGTACAAATAACATTGGTATTTCGAGACAATGTATGGTTATTCTATATTTAGCATACTTATTATTAATCTGTTCACCTTGTCTAAAACTTGTTTTCTACTTCAAAATTCCAAGCCTTATTACGCATACTTGTGTTTCCTTTATTGTTCCTTTTATCAAATATAATTTAGAAATAATTTTTAACGCGTATGGCAAGAAAATAATCTAACCACAGAAAAATTGGAAGAAATAAACTCACCACACTACAGATCGTACTTTCAGAAAAGAAAAATCGAAGGACGCTATAATATATTGTTATGTTTCTCATGTGCGGTTCTTAGAATGATCAAAGACGACTGTAATTTTGAAAAAATGGATTTAACAGTTTCAGTTAAAATTGCAAGTGCATAAAATATAATCACTTTTGAAATTGTGTTACATCTGTGTTGCATGTCTATCAATGTCACAATGTATCGACTTGTTTTAAGGAATTGCAGCTAAAGTATATTGATGCAGCTACAAACACATGTAATGTGGGTTTCTATGGTAAAAACAAACTTGCATCCTATTACAAATGATGTTATCGCATGTTATGTATCTCCATCAATTAATAAATTAAATGACAAGTTAAAACTAAGGCCACACCAATTTATTTTCTTGTTCTACGGATGTTTGGACTCCAAAATTTGGGGCGAGCGAGCGATTTGAAAATTTTAATAAAAAAATATTTAATTTGTAAATTTTAGAGGCGAAGCTTGAAAAGTAAAGGCGAGCGATTATAATTTTTTTTTTGTAAACATAAAATAGTAGGTTTTGACAATATCAAAACTTGATTTATCACTTGTACCATTGTACTTTGACATTTCTTTGATTTCTGAAGTATTTGTCCCTGTTCACCAAGAAATAATTAAATCTGGTCCATGTATGTGTGACTGACAATGAGACAATTATTCATCCAAGTCGTAATCAGTTTGGGGGCAACTCCTTAATGTTATAAATATCCCTTTTACATGTTTTATGAGGGATCAATATAAGTTATAATATATTTTTTTGTACAAAAGGCTCATATTTTCTCAAAGAACTATATATTGGTATATCTATCTGGTATTAAATGGTCAAAACATGTCAAAGAATTTTGTAATATTTCTGGACTTTAACAGGTTGGGAACAAACCCCCTGTATGGTGATTATACCTGTATAGAGGGATAATCCTTCTTTAGAGGGATAAAATTATCCCTCTATAGGGGGGATTTTTGTTTGCACTGGATTTAAAGCAAATTAGGGCAGAATGGCATTTTCTAGTTTTATCGGCTATAATTTCTAGCATTATATGCATCAACATATGCACAAAAGGAATAGTTGACCTTTAAATTTCATGTTAAATCTAACAATAGAAATTATGTTCAGTGAGGCATAAGTTAGTAGAATTTACCTGATCATCACAGCTTTCAATCATGGTGAACAATAGATTTTACATTTAGTCAGATAAGCATCAAACAGGGCATGTGCATATTAAATTAAGTACATCAATTGGTGCATCAACTGTTCCACATTACTGCCATAATAAGTAGAGAATGCCAGTCTGCCCTATTTTGATTTAAATCCAGTCTAAACAAAAATACCCCTCTATAGAGGGATAATTTTACCCCTCTATAGAAGGATTATCCCTCTATACAAATATATATAATCACCATATAGAGGGTTTGTTCCCAACCTGTTTAACCATGTTAAATTAACACATTTACTTTAACAGTTTAATATCATTCAAAATAAGTGGACCCCTCTTTCAGAAAAAGTTGTTTAAAATATGATGTAACTCTCCTCTTTTTGAGTAAAAATTCTATGTTTTCAAAGGTTTTGTATAGAAGAACTATACAAATCCTTGGTATTTCTATTTTCTTTTCTACATCAGTAAAATGACCCCTTGGGTGAGGGAGGGTTGTTCTCAACCTGATAATAATAAACACAGGGCTTTGAGACAGAACAAACAGCAAGCTATAAAGGACCCCAAATGTATTAGCGTACACAATTCGAACAGGAAAACCAACGATCTAATTTATATATCCAAACAGGAAAATCACCAATGAACAACATCAACAAACGATAACTGCTGTACGACAGGCCCCTGAATCAATCAGGACAGGTGCATAAACATGCAGCGGCTATGGATAGTTTTGTTTCGCCAGCATACAATATAATTGCAGTTGAAGGCAAATCCTTCAGCAGTAATTTGTACTTTATTCTTACAACGAACATTTTTTGATAGGGAATATAAGTAAGGAGGAAAGAAACCAAGTTTTTGTTCTTGACAGGTATTTCCGCAGTTATAAATTTTCGGAGCACCACTTTGGATAAATAGGTTTCATGCTGAAACAAATATTCTCAGATATTAACACAGTGTGTTGGGGTGCTTTTATGTTTAAAATCGTTATATACAGGTTAGACTGTGATTTTAAAAACAAATGTTGATACCTTTTTATAATATTTACACAAAAAAAACGGTGCGGGAAATGGACATGATTACATTTTCGGATGCGGGAAGCGGGAATATAAAAAAATAAAAAAGTTCTGTTTTGAAAAAAATTGGTGTGGCCTAAAATTAAAATATTGACTAAATGTTTTAAGGTACTTTTCATATATAATTCGTTTCAAATGTGGTCAGACTATCTACAAAAATATGAACTTTCTAAAATTTACGCACTCCGTTAAGTTATGAAGTTCCTATGCTAAATAAAATATATTTTTAGATAGTCAATACACTAACCTACAATTCTATTGCGTTTTCTTATTTGAAATTTATGATAGATTTTTAGGACACAAATATAATGAAATTCAAAACAGTGTGGCTGTGGTCATTGATTGACACATTAAATTCATCCTTTGACTGGGACAATTTACGTGAACATTTGTCTGTAACGACCACTGTTCACGACGTACCTACGATAGACATTTAAACTGTGGGGTCACCAAAGGTTTCTTAACGCCTTTAATTATAAAATAATTCGAAAAATTAATCAGGAATAACCTTTATGTTTTGATTTATATAATTGATATAAATCAAAACATCGTGTTATTTCTGATTAATTTTTCGAATTACTTTATTAAGGTGTTGAGAACCTTTGGTGACCCCATAGTTTAAGTGTCTTTAAAAAGTACATAGTGAGCAGTGGTCGTTACATACAAACGTTCACCTAAATTTTCCCAGTCAATGGATGAATTTAATGTGTCAATCAATGGCCACAGCCAGACTGTTTTGAATTTCATTCTAGGATGACAGTTGCTATATTGGTTGTAGATGCTGTTTATATATTGATTACATTTTAAGGGGGTAGACCTAGTATATGGGAGACAAATTTCACATGTATTGAAGGTCATTAGTGCGTTTTAACATAGCAGTAAATCAAACAGTGATCAAGCATTTACGTTGTTTACATTTGACTGTGAAAATGATGCAGACAGATCCAGTAAGCTGTAAATATTTCACACCACCAAAAATTAAACTAAAGAACATCTTTTTTTAATGATGTGCATAAAAAGGTAGAAAATTACCATTCATACATGAAATGCATAAAAAAAAAACACCAATGCACTGAGACTAATGAGCTCTGGAGCAACTATACTGACTAAAGTAAAGGACATTGGCTTGTGGCATCATTTAGAAAAAATTCTTGGAAATTTTGGGAAATTCGATTTCAACATATGAATTAAATAACAAAGTAATATGGTTTTAGTGCTAGGTCATTGATACAGAGTTTGTACTTACTGTTTGTGTTTGGGTTTTTTCCAAGATAAAAGGCACTATTCTAGAAGATATGATCTGAACATCAATCATAGTACTAGCATATGCTAATAGATAATCTACATTAACACAAAGATAGTACTCAGAAAGTGACAGACTGTCAAAAGAATGAATTCTAATAGCGTCTGCTATTGATGACAGGGGCATTTTGTAGTCTGGAGAGCGAAACCAATAAATAGTTGTGATAAAAATTATGTCAACTCGTCCCAAGGATACTCGTCCCATACTGAATATTACTGTTTTTCCTTATAAAATTAATTACAATTATTATTGGGACAGCACTCCTTTATCTATTACACATTGAAAGAATGCAAAGACAGTCTGCAGGAGGTTTTGTAAAGGGAAAATGAATTGTGTCCCAAAATTCTACTTTTTTCGTGTGCCTTGTTAGCCAACTTGTTAACAAAAAAAAAAATCAAACGGTAAAATTCGGTAAAATTTTATGATTTTAAAATTAATAACCAATAAATATTTAAACAATTTTTTTGCAGGAATTAAACGGCTAAATTTTTTCTGGCTGAATTTGAAAAATAATTGTGTTATTTGAGCTGGACAGACTTTTTGCCATATCAATTATTAAAAACTTTTTTTTTTTACATTCATGCTATTTGTATTACCATGATGTTTAGATTTACTTTAAAATATGTTTCTTCTATGCAATTTAACAGTCAGGGTTTTTCTAATGACAGCATGTTCAAAAACACTCACTGCTTTTTACCTACTAGTGTTTTCAACCGTTTTTATGGTACCCCAAAACTGGTCATATTCAATATACCCTAAACATAAAATGAAACGGTGAATTTCCTTAAGACTTTGGCAGAAGATGCATGGATCCCTACCTTTTCAATGCTGTAAATATAAGAAAAATTTAATGAGAGAAAAATTTGGTATTACCAAGGCCTACTCCCTTACATTAGACCACAACCACAATTAAATTCCTACATTAGTTCTTTTTAACGTTTTTTTATTCTCATAAAAAAATGCATAAAATCTTTTTGTCAATCTTCTGTGTGTGTTAAGTACAGTACAAGTCCAAAAACAGATATCCAACATTTAGAAAGATTGAACTCATACCTCTTAAAATGTATTCAATACACATCCATATCCCTATGGACAAGTCAAGAGATGTTCGAAAATGTACATATACCTTTCTGCACACGGCATCATCACTCTTTTTATATCAAAATCAGTTAAAATACAACATCCAAAAATATCTTTCACCTCTCTTCTTTTATTTCCATTTAATAAAAGCTAAGAAAGAATGGATTAGAAAGGAAAGGGAAAAAAATTCAGAAACAAATACACTTGAATTAAAAGGAACTATATGCGTTTAGACAACTAAAAGCGGGGTCATCAATTGTGGTCTTGAGCCATAAGCAAACATGTGCTGTGCAGCTGCAAACCTCGTTGAAGCAGTAGCTTATGTTAATAATATATCGGAAAATAATAGAGATTTTTTTTTAAAGATATTTTTCAACGGATAATATAAATTGCTTAAAACACGAACATCAGTGTTGGTCTTTTTTAGAAGTTACATTAAAATATGTTTACTGTAATATTTTAAGTATCATCACCTGTACCATTTATATGAAACAATGTTTTACTGAGAATATATATCGTGACACAGCTGCCTCCAGTAAAGTAATCGCATTTATGGTTCATGTTATGCAAAGCATTAAGTTAAATTTGTTTACCGCCATTTCTAAAAAATATCAATAAAATTTATGTCACTGATATTGACCCTAAGCAACATGAAACCAATGAATTATTTCATTCACTTTTTGTGGAAAAAAAACTCACAAATTTTACATCTGACTTTCGTGTTATCTGTTTATAGTACTATAGAACGAATTTATTAGAACTACAGGATATTACTTTAGGTCAATTAAGAGTGCAACATAATGTCACAATACCACCGAAAGACTAATATAAATTCTGAAATAATAGATAAGTGTTCATACAATTGATATATCAATCTTTAATCGTTCCAAGAAGTAATCAAACATATTCTGTTAAATATCTCCCATGAACGCTATTTCTCAAAATAATAAAAAACAACAAACAAACAAAAAACTCTTAAACATTATTTAGATCAAACTTGGGTATCGTTTTCTTTGTTGGCTAGTAAATAAATAAACTGGCGAAAAAATTGCTATTGTGTCCTTGCTGCAATCTTAGGACTTTTGTCAATGGTACTGAAATATTTGGCACTTATTGAACAAAATACAGACAGTATAGTACTCATGAATGAAAAAGTAAAATCTCAAAAATACTGATCTCAGAGGAAAATCAAATTGGAAAGTCCATAATCACATGGCAAAATAAAATGACAAAACACAGCAAAAACTGTCATATTCCTGATTTGGTACAGGCATTTTCAAATGTAGAAAATGGGGATTACACCTAGTTTTATAGCGCTAAAACTCTCACTTAAATATTGTACCTTGCATTATATCCAATGCATGCATAATCTTTCTACTCGCAGTATTCATGGTATATCCTTATGGACTTGCATGCTCGTGTAATATACAGCTTAGAACAATATTCCCTAATATTTATATGCTCTTTAATAGTATAAAACATAGAAATGATAACCTGGATTTAGTATATGTATTATGTTATACATTTAAAAAGATAGTGTACAGTAACGGGTCTATTTGCTGCTAGTTAGAGAGCGTTTGTCTCGGCAGGTACGCATGCTGACGACCGCCGAGGCCAATTGTATAAAACAAATGCAATGAAAGTAGATGTGGCCTAATATAGCGTTGATGATTACCAAATTGCGTATCTGTAACAATATTTTGTCATAGTATAATTATGAAATGAGTATACATATATTTTTCATACTATGTTTATTTTCTAAGTAGAAATTGATTGAAAAATATGTATATATTTAAGAAATATGTTATATAAAATCTATAAAAAAAAGTTGGAGTTCCGGCACCTTATTTTATTTCTGCATTAACTTATTGTTTTATTTTAAGAGGGACGAAAGATACCGGAGAGACAGCCAAACTCATAGATAGACAATAAACTGACAACGCCATGGCTAAAAATAAAAAAGGCAAACAGACACATAATTGAAAAGGACACAACAGAGAAAACTAAAGACTAAGCAACACGAACCCAACTAAATAGTTATCCAGAATTATAATTTCATACGTCACACGCGCGTTTCGTCTACATAAGACTCGTCAGTGACACTCAGATCAAAATAGTTATAAAGCCAAACAAGTACAAAGTTGGAGAGCATTATGGATCTAAAATTCCGAAAATTCTGCCAAAAACGGCTTCGGTAATCTATGTATGGGATTAGAAAGTCCTTAGCTTTTCGAAAAATTGATAATTTTGTTAACAGGAAATTTATAAAAATGACAACGTAATTGATATTCATGTCAACACCGAAGTGCTGGCTACTGGGCTGGTGATACCCTCGGGGACGAAACATCCACCAGGGACAAACTTGGGGTGATCTCAGGTGCTCCTGAAGAGTAAGCAGATACTGCTCCTCATGTGGCACCCGTTGTGTTGCTCATTTTACTTCAAACCCAATAAATAGTCGAATTCGGTAGGTCACATTCATAAAAAGGTAAGGAGATTGAATATAGGGCGTACGGACATATGCGATATCATCTGTGAAACGATTATTCAATGCTTTTGATAAGAAAACAACACTCTTAAAAATTTAGACCAATTGGATAATTATTTACCATGGTACAGTGTGAATAATTTCATTATATAGGGAATAATACATTGCCTTACATCGTTTCTGTTGTGGACTAGTTTGTTTTGTCTGCTAGAGAAAAAGGAATAGAATAGAATGCAACATCGGTCAGGATTCATACTTCCAATTTATTGACATACTGCTCTACTTTTTAGATAGTATCATATTTATAAAGGAAGGTCAGTAAATGTATCGAGAAATTTTCCATTCTTCTTTAACAAAGAAATCTACTTATTTGGTACATGTCTATAAAACAAACCGGATTTATTGTCTACGGTATCAGAAACATTATATATATATGGCATTGTCAAATATCAGATGTTATGTTTTTTCTAATAAAACGGCAGTAATAAACTTAACAATTTACTATTGGTATAAATTAGCTCTTCTTTTATTCCCAACTGGAGCATTTAATTAAAATATTTATATTTGAGATGAAGTTATAATACACATCAATGATTTAAATATGTTAAAACAAATATAAAATGCAAAAATCGATGTTTTTATCAATACCTCATTATCATCGTTCTAAAAGGGATCTATTGATAATTGTCGGCTTAAGTTACAAATGACATCGATGCAAATTGTATAACGATATTTGTTTCTGTTAATTGTTCATAAATGTTTTCAAAAAATCAAGTTAATTAGTTTTATTCATTTTTTCCTATAAATTTACTGGTACCAAATGAGTATATATTGAAATATTACAAACTATTGCGTTATGAGTACAAATGATTCTGATTTAGGAATAAAAGTCGAATTGATAATGCATCAGGCTACCATATAGGCTACCATTCAGGCTACAGTGACAGATAAACACTGGTTCTATCGCTTATTGTTTACTAGCCCTGGAGTTCATCTTTTTATCCTTTCATTCATGTGAAAAATTCAATTCAATAATGATTCAGTATGTTTTGTAAGAAAATTATGTTCTTAATAAAAATCCTATTATCAATTCTAACTTGAGATAATGGATAATATTGGAAACTGTCAATACTGTTATAAAGCTAGATTCTTTTTTTTTCAAATCAATAAATGGCAGTGAAATTATTGTAAACGACGTTAACAAGTCAAGCTCACAAATATCAATTTTATCATTTCCGTTAAAAAGTTTCCATATATAATAATACCAAAACGTATTACAAAAATTGACAAATCGTATTGTCTTTAACATTCACATTGCAATATGTAAATTGCAGCACTCTGTCGATACCGCTGCAAGTTGATGATTAGTTCCCTATGGTATTATTAGCTCAGTAATAAGTACCTCGGTATTGACACAATGCTCTTCAACTTTGAGCTTGTTTGGCTTTATAATTATTTCGATCTGAGCGTCACTGATTAGTCTTATGTAGACGAAACGCGTGTCTGGCGTATTAAGTTATAATCCTGGTACCTTTGATAAATATTTACACCACTGGGTCGATGCTACTGCTGGTGGACGTTTTTTCCCCGACGGTATCATCAGCCCAGTAGTCAGCACTTCGGTGTTGACATGAATATCAATTATATTGTCGTTTTTAGACATTTCCTTTTACAAAACTTTGAATTTTTCGAAAAACTAAGGATTTTCTTATCCCAGGAATAGATTACCTTTGCCGTATTTGGCACAACTTTTCGGAATTTTGGGTCCTCAATGCTCTTCAACTTTGCACTTGTTTTGCTCTATAACTATTTCGTTCTGAGTGTCACTGATGAGTCTAATGTAGACGAAACGCGCGTCTGGCGGATTAGATTATAATCCTGGTAACTTTGATAACTAATTATGCCAAAAGGTTGACATTAAATGGGATTGGTTATCTTTTATGGTCCATTAAGTTCGTATTGCTCTCTTAGAGAGAGGTGAAAGATACCATTGGGACATTAATACTCATAAGTCGAAAATAATCAGATACGCCATAGATAAAAAGAACAAAGCCAAAAAGACAAACACCAGTAATCAAAAGGCAACTTCGAAAACTAAAGTATGAGCAGTACGAACCCCACCAATAACCGGGATGATCTCAGATGCTCCGAGAGGGTTAACCGTTTCGTCTCCTAGATATTCTGGGCTTTGAAATATATTGATATGAGCGCTCCCAATTAAGGTAAATCCAGGAAAATCGTTTCGAATGAATACATGTATAGTGTTGTTTTCAATCGGTTTTTTTTTCTGTGCAACAAGTCGCTCGCCTCTTTCCCAAATCAGGAACTTGACAATGAATTAAGTTTCAATCGAAAATAAAATGCATCCACTATGTATGTTTTGTAATGATAACGAAATTAGGTATTATCATCATTATGATAATCACATAGGTCTTCAATGATATGCCCCCCCCCAAAAAAAAAAAGAGAGAAGATACCCAGTGAAAACCGTCGACATTCGACTGGAAAACTGACAATCATTGTTAATTCAGATTAGAGTCGAATGCACTTAACACATGCGGGTTTCAAACTGACAACCTTATTGTTGACAGGCTAGTGGTTCCGTAGTTCAACTGCTTAGAACACTCGGACACCGAAGACACCCAAAACACTAGAAAGATAATAAATGATGAACACTGAGTTAAACCAAATGTCCAGCGCTTTATTTTCGCAACTTTCGTGAGTGGAAAAACAACGCGTTAAAAATCGTCTCGAATATATAAACTTGGATCTTTATTTCATTCATTCAGTATATAGGAAAATCGATTTTATCGCCACGAATTGAACTAGAAAGAACAAAACACGACATAAAGTATCCACTAAAATATGTTGGTTTACAGTATCCTAATGAGAAACAGATGATTCTATTGAATCAACAAGCTAAATTTATTCACATGTTCATGGTCATGGTCACCCGTGATCCAGAACCTCAATTGAATCATGATGGCGTCTGTAATTTGTATGTAGACACGACTTCAACTAAACCACTTAAGTTCCTTGGTGGATGCTTTCATGCAAGCAGTTATAACCCTTTCAGGAATATGATAGGATATGGAACCTTTGAATACCGTTTTAACTTCAAAACAATCTATACTTCAATTGCTGCTGGTATTTTGAGTTCTTTTAAACCAAGCCATTACAGGACATTTCTAGTTATGCAGTATTGATTTCAGAAGTGCAAGTGCAAGTCTTTAGTAACTGATTGTGGTTACCGTTAAATATATATTTGATAAGCACAACATCTGGTTGTTTATTATTACTAATTGATGAAATATTCACGCTATAGGTTACTATTATATGTTTTAAGTGTTGTAACCAAAATCATGTCGGGTTTTTTTTTTTCGATTGTGACCTCTATATTGGTGAGACCCATCATTAAATTATGCTTTTCTAAAGTATAACGCCATATGTCACAGGCGGGAAAGTACCTATAACCTTTCATCAGCATCGATCATTTTGTCTCCTCTGTTGTTGTTCAGGTATTTGTTTTCTACATGTACATAGTCATGTTGATATTATTGTTGACTTTTCGGAGGGCTTTTTTATATTATCTTGTCGTATTGTAAACTTATGAATTTTAATTGCCTATTTTGGGTTCTTCTGCTTCTTTTCTATTTAGTTTTAAGTATCATATCACCTTGAAATGGTACTTTTAATCGTATTAACTTGAGAAAACATTCAGTAAATATTAAAGGAATGAGCGATACGTATCGATGATTTGGTACTTTAACATTCATCTAGAACCTATGTTATCTTTTTTTAAAGAAATCATTGTTAAATAGATTCGAATTATTTTTTTCTCTGTAACCGTCTTTCTTCAGTGTATTTAAAAGAAAAACCTTTTAAAAAATCGACAAACTTCTACGTTCTCTTATGTTTTTGATACATAATTGTATGCTATCTGAATCTTATATCCCGTCTTTACTATAATATATAACAAGAATCATCCATTAGATATTTTTATTTTGTGACATATCATTGTAATTACATAATAAAAGAATCACATTAAAAACAAAATTAGTATACTTGTATCTCATCAATTGTTATTGTCCGAATTAATCATTTTGAAATCGGTATAAATGCGTAAGAAGAAGAAACACACCTCAGCAAAAATAGAGGAAATAAACTCACTACACTACGGACCGTACTATCAGGAAAAGGAAAATCGACGGGCACTTAATAGACTGTATTTTCGAACTATACTTGTGTTATGCTTGACATGTTGGGTTCTTAGAATGATCAGACTGTAAGATTGAGAAAAACGAATAAAATCAGTATCACTCAATATTGCACTTACATTAAATATAATCACTAATGCATATGGGAGACGGATTAATATAAGGGAAACCTTGATTCTGAATCCCTTTGTAATATTGTATCACTGTATTTATATGTGTATGTCATGTACATGATTTTTTGAAATAAAATATGTTTAAAGTAATGCATATGTGTAACATCTGTGTTGCGTGTCTATCTATTTCCTAATGTATCGACTTGTTATAAGGAATCGCAGCTAAGTATATTTGCAGCTACAAATACATGTAATGTGGGTTTCTATGGTGTACCAAAACTTGCATCCTGTTACAAATGATGTTATCGCATGTTATCTTAATCTCCATCACTGAACAAATTGAATGACAAGTTAAGACTAAAACTAAAATATTCACTGAATATCTAAAAGTACTTTTCTAATGTAATACGTTTCAAATGAGGTCAGTTCGTCTAATAAATAAAAGCATTCTAGCAATTTATAGACTTCGGTAAGGTAATGACGAACGTTCCCGCGCAATGAAATATTATATTATATAATATACCAAAATAGACTTTTTATTCGCCATTTAATGAATGGCTGTTATCTATTTTGAATTTATTGAACCATAAAACTAATTTTTGACTCTTCACATTGAATAATCCGCGAAGCGGATTATGTAAAATGTGAAGAGTCAAAAATTAGTTTTATGGTGCAATAAAATCAAAATAAATTATTGTCATTCGTTATAAATAAATTTCTATCAAAAATAAGGCTCAAAGAAGTTTTTATATTATTTATATTAACAATAACAACGTACACACATGTTGCCGTATGAATACACAACGTCAGAGTGGGCGTGTCGCCATCAACATTTACAACATTGAAAATAAAACTAATAATTTTAACCAATCAGAAGACAGTAAAAACACCAAATTTGTTTATTAATGATTGTTTTGTTTATCAAGACACGTAATTAAATTATCATTGTTTTTTCAGTTATAGATGTCGTTGATATGATTGGCTACATTTTTAACGGCACATATCAGCAAACTTTGATTATGTATCGGTGAACTTATCAATTGCACTTGTAGCTGTTTTGTAGATGTTGTTAATAATATAACGATCAAATACATTCTTTCCTACTGAAAATAAGGCAAATACTTTGGATTTAAAAAATCAATTTCAACTGATAATATGAACTACTCAAATCACGAACATCAATGTGTTTTTTTTTCAGAAGTTACATTATAATATGTTTACAGTAATTATTTCAAGTATCTTGCACTGTGTCAGATATAACAATGTTCTACTGGGACTTGTTATCGTGACATAGCTTCCTCCAATCATGTTAACACATTTTATGGTTCATTTTATGCAAAACATTTAGTACAATTTGTTTTTTCCGCCAATTCTAAAAACGCCAATTCTAAAAATAACATCAATACAATTTATGTCACTGATATTGACCTTCAGCAACATAAAACCAATAAAAGAATTCTATCAAGTTTTATGACTAAACTAACCAATTCTACATCTGATTGTCGTGTGATCTGTTCAGGTATTACAGAACGAATTTATATAAACTACAGGATATTGCTTTAGGTCAATAAGAGGTCAACATAATACAACAAACAAAACAACAAAAAGGCTGATATAAATTTTGTAACAACAGATTAGTGTCTATGCACTAACTATTTCAATGTGTAAATGGTTCCGAGTTCTTTATATAGCATACATATAGTTATCAAAGGTATCAGGATTATAATTTAGTACGCCAGACGCGCGTTTCGTCTACATAAGACTCATCAGTGACGCTCATATCAAAATATGTATAAAGCCAAACAATTACAAAGTTGAAGAGCATTCAGAATCCAAAATTCCCAAAAGTTGTGCCAAACACGGCTAAGGAAATCTATGCCTGGAATAAGAAAATCCTTAGTTTTTCGAAAAATTAAAACTTTTGTTAACAGGAAATTTATAAAAAAAAAAAATGACCACATTATTGATATTCATGTCAACACCGAAGTGTTGACTACTGGTCTGGTGATACCCTCGGGGACGAAACATATATTTTGTTTTCTCGATCAAATGTCTATCTGTTGATTTACTTGTATCACTGTTTATATTAGGTTAACAATGTAGATTTTTTATTCCATTTTCCCCATCTGACTTTCATATTTGTATTTTAAAATAAAAACTCCTAATAAAACCGTAATTTTTTTCAGTTTCAAACAAAAAATCATTTTTCACGTATTGATAAATTATTTACAATAATAACCTTTGGTGTGCTCGGTCGTGGTCAAGCTATCTGAGTATACTGAATTTCCTGTACAGCGAATTTTAGCTCGTCAACACTTATTAGAAGTCTGGCGTTGATTCAACCAGTCCATGTATTGCCCCTATCATACGCTACGCTCTCTGTATACAAGTATAAAACATTTGAATTCTTGTCAGAGTTAGATCTAGAAAAAAATAAAAGGGGTAAAGCGAACACCATGTGACAAAGAAAGAAACCCCATTATAATAGCCGAAAGAAAAAAAGAGGAAAGGGTAAACAGCGGCCAATTAAAGACTTATCACACAGTAACTGATAGTAGTCCTTTGTTTATCTATGTATCATTGTCATTTTGCTTAGTTTCTTTTGTTAGCTATTCTGACATTGGACTCGGGACTTCTTTTAACCTGAGTTTTTACTATGCTTATTGCTGTGTGTTTGTTCTTTCTATATTAGCTTAAGAAAAAGGGAAGGGTTGAGATCTCACAAAACAGGTTTAACACTGCCGCATATATGCGCCTCTAGCCTTTATGTGACTTGTATGATTTTTAATTTCAGTTCACTTATTTATTGATGAGTTTAGTATGACGTTCATTATCAAAGAACTAGTACACTTTTTAGGGGTTATCCGGTTACCGGATTTTACTCGCTGTGTTGAAGATCCATTGGTAGTCTTCGGATGTTTTCTGCTCTTTTATCGGGTTGTTGTCTCTATGACACATTCCCCATTTCCATTCTCAATTTAATTATGATTGTCTTGTGACAATAAGTGGTAGCTTCTATATTTATCACTCTAATGGAAGGAAAACAAAATAGCTTCATAAATACCAATAAGTCATCCTGATGTTTGCCTTTCTGTACAAGATATCCATTAAGACGGAATGGAGTTTAAAATACAAAGACAATAAATTAAAAAGAAATAACATGTCTCACGAGAATCAGTTTGTCTTTAAATTGAAAGTGTTTTCAAAGACATATTATTTGTAACAACTAATTCCGGAAACTAACAAATGACATATTTGTTGTTGATTTTTTTTTTCTTTCGTTTATTTCAATTTCGGATAAAATATTTATGTTTTCAATACATAAACATTTTTAAATGGAATTGATTTGACATGAAATTGCGTGTTAAAATGGAAATATATTTTTAAAGAGGTAAATCCTTTACATGTTGACATTTATATATTTTTAAAACAGGTACAACACAATTAAAAAACAAGCATTTCTAAATTTATATCTAGGAATACTAATTTCACATTAAAAACCAACAGCGTCAAACCAAACATTCTCTCCTTCGAACTAGTCACAACATGGGTAAGACTATGTATCTGTCTGTCTTACTCATTGTTCGCGAATACATTCTGGTAAAGTTACTGTCTTGTTTGAACCATAAACCTGGTGTTTCGATCACTCACGTGGTTGTTAAAGTTGTCAGGTAAAGTGTTAATTTACGCTGTCTGTACTCTTAATTTATTTTCAATTTTCGTATATTGTCCTCTTGTTCGGGGACTTATATTTACCTATGGAGAAAATTAGTCTGTGTCATTTGATATTAAACTGAAATGCAGTCAAGTTTAGCGATTGGTAGTTCATTGATAACATTCTGGGGTATCACAAACAAACAACTTTTAACGTCTCCTTTCATTGGCCGAAAGATTAAAAAACAACAACAGCAGTAGTGTGCACGTGAATTGACAAAGGTGACTGACAATGAAATGTACTATGTTACTACGAACGTAAAAAGAAGGATTTGTTTAGTTTATAAGTCTTTAGTCAAAATGATTATATAGATGTTTTGTGAATTTCAAACAGTTGTGTCGATATATTATACTGCAGCAACACAATTATCTTGTACTGCATTATGAAAAGTATAAGGATAAGATAAAAATGCATGTGCCGCTTTTATACGGATGAATAATGAACCACTTTTAATTTCTTCCAATGTCGTAGTTACTTATGATCACGATCTCATAATACTGATCAATTACAATTTTTACAATAATTTATGATGGTTTGCACATTCCTCTTCTGGTGTTTCCATGCTATCAAACGAAAACACATAACGTTACACAGTATCTAAGCGTTAGGTCATTCAGAAATAACGTATCATAAACGAGCAATTTCACGTTCCCCCGAAATATAGAAACAAAACAACAATAATCGTATTTGTGCACGTAAATGAAGACGTAGTATGCAATGTACTATCATGGTCACCACGAAATTCAAATGAATTCGGTGAAGTGAAATGAGTTGGTGGAAAAGGGATTAAAATGTTACTTCAGCAAAGATGTTTTCTTTTGTATGTGTGGAACTAAAAAATTAAATAAATACTTGTGAGAAATATTGTAGTTTATAAGGAACAATATAAATGTACTGTTTTCGAATTCAATTGGATGAAAACTTATCTTTTAATTTCATACCGTAAGAATAGTGATTTGCATAACATTGTTGAACTATCCGCCAAAGTGACGTGTCGTATACATGCGTATTCAAAATGAACTATAAAATCATACATTAGTCCGTTGGTTTTCCCGTTTGAATGGTTTTACACTAGTAATTTTGGGGCCCTTTATAGCTTGTTGTTCAGTATGAGCCCAGGCTCCGTGTTGAAGGCCGTACATTGACCTATAATGGTTTACTTTCATAAATTGTAATTTTGATGGAGAGTTGTCTCATTGGCACTCATACCACATCTTCCTATATCTATGTGTAATTAACTGATAAACGAAATATTGAGAAATTAGACGGCGTGCACAAAGCTGAGTCCACAAACGTAACGTCTTCAAATTATCATTTTTATCATTTACGCCGTCGGTATTTTCCCAAAGAAAGCCAACGCGTAACAAAAACACTGGACACTTAGTTTATCACATAACTTTAAACATAAACATTCAACATATTTCATTCATTTCGTAAAACAAAGTGTATGAAAATGACGATTTATGTTTTTAAAAAACCGGACAAGTTTATAAAAACAAGGCAGAACCGAACAGATTGATAAAATAAAACACAGGACTGAGGTTACAACTGATAAAAATAAAATGTTTCATCCAAGTCCCCCCATCAAATTAAAATGGTAGATCGTTTAATTCAAAACCAATTGAAGACAGATGAATTAAATATTTCGACGTGGGAAATGTTAAGATTTTAAAGTTTAAAATTTTACTATTACACAAAATTATAAAATCAATGAATTTTACATTGACATTTATAAAAGTATGAATTGCTTTGAGATAATCAAGCACTCAATCATGTACGTGCTTACGACGATGGAAGGTTATAACAACCTTGACCAGCTACATGAATACTGATCAGTCCATTCAACTTTACAGTACGCGTGTTCTAGTTCGCAGGTGTGACGTCGAAGGTTTGAATTGACCAATAAAACCGATCGTTCCTTTATGAATTAATCTAATAAAGTTTGTTTGACTGATTACGTCGCACTACTTTTCGTTAAGCTTGGTCGCAGTTAAGTGAGGGGGCAAGGGGTTAAGCTGTTATGCTGGTATTGGGCATTTTAATTGTTTGTTATCTGTTATTCTGAAAATATATTTGCTGTTAGCTGTTATTGTCTTATTCTTTGTTAGCTGTTATTGGGCTTTTTGTTTTTTTGTTATCTGTTATTGTGATAATGTATTTGCTGTTAACTGTTATTGAAAATTGGAATGTTAGCATTTTTTTGACAGCCAAAATTCGGTAGAAATTGAAGATCATTGGACATTAGAGTCTACCACTACTAATATGTTGGTCCCGTATCCGGAGAAGGATTCCATTAACATATACCCATCACAGAAGTGAGTTCCAGAAAAATTCCAGTATATCTTATGGAAGCTATTAAACCAAGAGTTCCAAATGGTGAAGTTGAAATCATCCCTTCGTAAATTTTACGGACGCCATCACGAGTTGGTTGACCGTTATGGAATAACCGTTTTACAAATGATATCGGATATGTTCCTTACGTCGTAACTACAATCCCCTTCCCTTTCATGAATGTGACCTACCGAATTAGACTAATTACCGGATTTGTAGTCACATAAGCAACACGACGGGTGCCACATGTGGAGCAGGATCTGCTTACCCTTCTGGAGCACCTGAGATCACCCCTAGTTTGTGGTGGGGTTCGTGTTGTTTATTCTTTAGTTTTCTATGTTGTGTCATGTGTACTATTGTTTTTCTGTTTGTCTTTTTCATTTTTAGCCATGGCGTTGTCAGTTTGTTTTAGATTTATGAGTTTGACTGTCCCTTTGGTATCTTTCGTCCCTCGTTTATGATTGTCCTTTGTAATATACCATTTTTTCATACATTTATTTAGAATTATCCCGTACGAACATATCAAATTAGAACAATTCTTAATATGACAAAAAAGAAACATATGGCCAGGAATATCTGACAAGGATTTCAATTAAGGACTAAAGATAGGTCCTTACAACCAATTAACCTTTTACATAGACTCAGCTCTTTTCAAAGCAGTACAATCAAAACCCTGATAAAAAATTGTTCAAATGCCTATAATAATAGTGAAATAAATTACTTTGAGAGTGTCAAAATTGGTTCGAGGTACTTGACAAATGGTATGCTTATAACTGGTGCTTTTGATTTTTCTACCCTATATCATCATGACAACTTTTCCTCATAGTCCTATTCAGAAAAAATTACACACCTCATTAAATGGGCATTTAAAAAAGTCAGAATGTGAATATATATATTCAAACACTTTTAGGTCATTTTTAAGTAGCAACAAACACAAGATCTATGTCAATTTATTGAGCCTACTTTGATACCACAACTGCCCTTGAATTTTTACTAGATATCATTTTTGTCTCTTTGACATATTCCTCATTTCCATTCTTAATTGTATCAAACACTATTTGGATTACAAGCATGAGTGAGTTTTAATAACTGTACACAAATAAATGCTGAAAAAAGTATTCTATAACAAATAAACAGCTACGCCATAAGCGCATGATACGCCCGTCATCTTTTTGAAATATTCGATAGCTTCTCAATGCCATATCAGATATTTATAAAAATCAGTCAATAAATATTATGTATATAAACAATACACCAAAGTTTCATGAGAACTGCTGAAAACATTTTTGAGTTATTGTTCGAAAACTGGAGAATACCATCTTTTTTAATGAATAAACCCCTCAACTGAAAACATAAAATCGAAAATTAATAAAAATCGAAAGGGTGCTAACAACAATATATATAAACAATTCGGCAAAGGTCCATGAGAACTGCTGAAACGTTTTTGTGTTTATGTCCGAAAACTAGAAAAATCCCCCCTTTTTAATTAATAAAACCCCTTAACTCGGAAACGTAAAATCTAAAATTTATAAAAATTGAAAGGGAGCTCATATCAATAGATATAGTAAACAATTCACCAAAATTCTTTGCAAATTTGTGAAAGGATTTTTGAGATATCAGAAAACTGGGAAAAAAAACAATATTTTTATAGAATTAAACCCCAATACTCAGAAACTTAAAATCTTAAATTTATTAAAAAAAGAACTATAGGGAGCTCATGTCAATAGATGTAAATAATTTCCCAAAGTTTTATGTAAATTGGTTAAAGAGTGTTTGAGTTAATGTCCGACATATTGACGACGGACGGACAAGAATATACCAAACACATATCTAGATACATAATTCTAAAAACCATATTCATAGAAAATGGAATTCATTACAAAGGATTATACCCGTAATAAGAAATACTGGATTTTGTCAAGGACCCGACTTATTTTTAATATTTCATTTACTGTTATAAATCTGATTTTGTCCATTTTAATTCCTTGTTATCTGTTATAAGCCAAATCAATTTTCTGTTTTGCTGTTATTGGGACCCCCCTTGCCCCAGTCTTAAGTGTAAATTGATGCAAACAAGAGCGGTGTACCTCGACATCATCATGCTTACTTTATTTTCATATTATGTTTGTCTCAATCCTAATTTTCGCGATTTGATTAATTTTAACTAAAAATACTAGATTTCCATTCTTACTTTTTTTTTAGACTTAACCTATACAGTAATTTCAATGAATTCTAAAATTGTTTTATGAGCATTTAAGCACTATACTAGTATCATATTTGGATAGTAACCTGTATGTATAATGTCAAGTGGACATTTTAGGATGACTTAATTCATTCAAATTGATTTTTTTAAGTGTTTTGATTGACATACATATTGGCTTCAATTTTCATCCATTAAAAAAACGATTATAACTGATATTTGAATAAATTGTAAAAAGTACCAGACGAATTACAACAGAAAAGTTTATGTTTACATTGTTGGTCTGTGCATTGTGACCAGGTTATATTGACATTTATATTGACATTGAATATCAAACTTACCAGGCTGAATAAGTCTTTGAAAGATTCATACAAAGTCCGTTATAATATAGAACATATCAGTTAATAAAACTAAATTCAAAAGAAAAAAGAAAAAGATGTATGATCGCTTTCGTCTTATACTTTAATTATTGCAAGAAAATATGTTATAATATTGGGAACGGTCATCAATAGAATAATTTCTACAGGGTTTCAATTTTTTTTAACTTAGTTTTAGAGAGCCTTTCCACGGTAATGTCTTCGTTTAATCGATCTGAAATCAGTGTTACAGTGTTAAATTGAAATTGAAAAAAAATGCTTAGAATTGAGAAGACAATCGTCATTGTAATTAATTATATCACGAATTCAGTTCAACCTGTGAAACCATTTTAAGCAGAAGAAATGTCTTTGGTTTTGAAAACAAATGATTTTGAAATTCACGTTAAAGATATATGCTTTTTCCTAAGAAATATTTCGCTACGTTCATGTAAAGTTGATCTTTCTTTGAAAACAAACGCAATTGATTTCCGGTAAATTTTGAAAACAAAAAATCTCGTCAACAATTTATTCAAACAAAATTAAACATGGACAGAAATTACAACTAGCATGTAATAAGCCTATTCATAACTTAAAGTTTTATATATTGGAGTAGACACGGCTATCTCGTGTTTTTATGTTTTCCTTTTAAGCATATCTTTTAAAATGTTCCGTTTTTGTATTTGTTTATTCGAGGAAAATGCTGTTGGTGTCAAAGAATAACGTTTTTGCACGAAGATTGGCTTTGCTTCTTAATAAGAAGCTTTGAGTTCCTACATCTAAACACGAAAATAGATGTCATTTGGAAACGATAAGATTTATAGATGATATTGTCTTGGAATTTTGAATATTTCAATGACAAAATTAATTATACTTTGAGGGATGCGTTGTTTCTACCCTAATGGAATACTAGTGCAATTCAACACAAAGCTATTCTGTAAATAGTGTTCATTTTTCCTAGCTTACATGCAATTCCGCTTTTCGACTTATGAGTTTGAATGTCCCTTTAGTATTCCTCACCTCTCTTTTACATTACTGCAGCTAAACTTGTATGCTATAAAGTCATTCGTTTTAATCCGTGTATAAAATTGTTTTTACTGTAGGTGTAACAACACTTTTAATTAGCTCGCTGGATGTGCAAAACAATTGAAAATGATGAATCCAATTAGTGTTCGATTATCGGACTAGAGTGTAAGTTTGGGAAACAAAGATTTTAATTCTAGAACACCTATGTAAATAATGTTACTTACAATATTACATTTGAACTCTTTTTCCTATTTAGATAATTAATTAAGGGTGCTATCTAATCGAGCCGAAAAATACATCTTAGACATCTGTCTCTTGGAAGATATTTGTAAAGTGTGGTGTCATTTTCTCTGGAAAGTAGGAATTAAGTTACACAAGTTGTTTGAAATTTTTCATATTCATTATGGATGCATGTTTTGAAAATATTCAAAAGAAACGCTTCACCTAATAATGTTATTTGGTATATTGTCTAAACAAATGGGATGCAGTCGAAACATATATGTAAATCATAAAGAATAATTATGTACTATTCAGCTATATGCATGTAAAGTTGACTTTCTTAGATTACGAAAGCAATTGATATCAGGTCAATTATATAAAAATAATAACCTCGTCAAAACGAGTTAAACAGGGACAGAAATGACAACAGAACATGAAATAGGTTCATTCTTTACTTTTATATAGTAGAGTAAACACGATTGTCGCGTGCGTTTATGGTTTCCTTTTAAGCATTTTTTTTTAAATATTGCGTCTATTAAATTTGATTTTGAGAAATATGATACTAGCATCAAAGAAGTATCCTTTTGCACGAATTTAAGATCTGCTTATAGAAGTTATAATTCAAAAGAAGCTTTTGAGTTTCTAAATCTGAAACAAGAAAAATCGATACCATTTGGAAACGATAAACTAATAAGATTTAAAGATAATAGTGTCTTGGAATCTTGCACAGTTTGCTGATTTAATTAATTATACTTTGAAGTATATGTTATATTTGCCCTAATGTTATAACGTAAATCAACATACATATATTCTGTAAAAGCGTTCATTTTCATCTGCGTATATGCAATTGCGCTTTTCGACTTATGAGTTTGAATGTCCCTTTAATATCCCTCGCCTCTCTTTTACATTATTGCAGCTAAACTTGTATGCTATAAATCCATTATTACCTTAATCCGTGTATAGAATTGTAGGTGTAAAAAACTTCTAATTATCAGTACAATTAAAAATGTTGAATCCTATTAGATTATCAGGCTAGAGTGTAAGTTTGGAAAACATATATTTGATTCAAAAACACCAATGTAAAGAATGTTACTTACAATATTAATTTGAACTCTGTTTCCTATTTATGTAATTATTTAATAGGTGCTATTCAAATTGAGCGAAAGAAAAACAACTTGGACTACCTTTCGTTTGGAAGATATTTCAAAAGTAAAATAGCAAAAGTACCGAACTTCGTGGAAAATTAAAAACGGAAAGTCCGTAATCAAATGACAAACCCAATCGATCAGTAAAGAAACCCCAAAATAAACAAACTACAAACCCGCCACTTTCTGTACCCGTATACTTATCAATAATTTACAAATCTATGGCGTAATTGTGTGACCAAGATGTTCGTTGGTTGATTGGTGTTTAACGCCACTTTCAACACTGTTTTGATATTTCATGGCGGTCATTTTTTATTAATGGAGAACCACAGACCTTCGGTGATAATCCAAGTCAAGCATAAGTATTATCCATCTACAAGCTATTGTCATATCATCTTAATATCGCGACATATCATTATATCTAGCACTGGTCAATTCAAGTTTAATATAGCGCAGATTCAACTTATCATATTGTAATTTAGAGTAAGCATTTTGATGACTTATCTGAAAATCACGCTGTCTTAACTTTTTATTGCAAGATTTTGTAACATTTTCTTAAACACAAATCATCATCAGTTTAATCATTTTAGTGAGAATCTTAATAGTACAATTAAGAGATAACTGTATTGTATTTGAAGCTTTAAGGACGTCCATCGGTAGTTTTACTGTCGCAAATTTTAGTTACCTGGCGACGCGGATAAAAAGAAGATTTTTAGGTGCAACATGTGAGTGTTTTGGCTGACTTTTGTAGAATTTACATGTCAAATTACAATTCAAAATGTCGGCTTCCTTAGTTACAGACAAGGAGATAGAGAATTTTACGCTAACTGTCATCCAATCAGAACCATTGATACAAAATAAGTGCATTAGAATTTAAAGTGCATACTATATCTTAAAAAACGTTTCTCAAGTATTTTACTGCTATTAAGTGTGGTTACAAATTGACCTTGTACGGTATACATATGTACTGTTTTAGGCTTTATTTAAATTTATGTATTTGACTTCATTAACGTTTGGTCAAGTGATCATTTTCAATATATTTTTCCATTTTCACTCGTTAGTATAATACATTCTCAATGCAAATCCGTTCATTTTACAAAGACTTTTCTACAACAGGACGTTGTGGCGTTCCATAGACACAGTGTTGAATGCTCGTACTCTGTTAAATCTCATGTATTTCCATATAACAAATCTTCTAAGATGACTAAACACTAATTTGAGTTCATTCACCTATTCTTTTATGCATATAAGATGAAAAATAAATAGTATTACATATAATGAGATCATCTGTTTTCACGCATATCATAACTAGTTTCATATATATAAATTAAATTCAAAACATTATTTTTATTTTAGGGAAATGCGTTAATTATTCATAAGAGAACAATGTCATCAAGTTATACATGAGCAGTCATGTAAGTTATAAGTTAATAGGATTAAATTTCAAAACAGTAAGTCATTCTAGCTAAGTTAATGTTAAAATTAAAAATATCTTTATAGACAAAAGGAAGTATCTATTATCATATACGCAGTAAAATCATGTTCAGGGAGCAAATTATAGATAATCGTATAAGTATAAAAAAAAACTATAAAATATTAAATTTTATCTTTGTAGACAATACATTTCTTGTTAAGACCTTGCTGAAGTTCGTGATTATAGTATTTATAGTGTTGTTCTTTGTATAGACGAATTATAATTTTTTCTTCAGAACATTGATATATATGCAGTTGGTGTCTCTTATTTTAATCATCATTTTCGTTCAATCAACGATTTGTGAACAACTAGACGTTAAAAGTATTTCTGTATAGTATGTAATGTTTAGATATGATCTTTTAGATGTTTAATAAGTTTTGTGAGTTCTTCTTAAGTTAGAAATGCTTTCCTTAGGCTAAGTGCTTCAAGTCTTATTGTCTTGTTTCTTCCCGCTTCCGTCGTTTTAATATGTTCAGCATATGTTCAGCAAACTCAATCCCAAGGACTCTATGACCCTTTCTCTTAAAGAAAGAGTGTAGAAATCATCAGTAAATACATTTTAAATTCGTGTTATTACTTTTGTACGTACCTGGTATCGTTTCAAAAATAAATATTTGTATTCGTATTAAGCTTAACAAATATCGATGAACATGTGAAAACCTAATGTAAAATCAATGTGTCTGTTTACAGATAATACAACCGCTTAAGAATCGTTTACAGACTATATTCATTTTGACATCTGTCCTAAGAGATATTGGTACCAAATGTTTAAAACCATATAAGTACTTCAAATCCTTTCATTTGTTTTTCTCTTTCTTATTCAACTTGCGCATACTTAGTGTACATTTCTACTAACTTATCTGTAACAAGCAGGTTGTAGTGTTTCACAAATAGTGTTAACGCTAGTACTCTGTTAAATCTCATGTATTTTCATAAAAAAATGTTCAATAATAACTAAATATTAATTTGCATATGTCAAAGTAAATTTATCTCTTATTTTATTCATATCAAATGGGGAAAACCATTACCACAGATAATGATTTCATCTTTTTTACCCACATCATAACTTATAACATAAATACAACTTCAATTAACACGGGATTTTTTCAAAGGGGACGGCGTTAATTATTCAAAAGACAACATCGTCATCAAGTTATACATTAGCAATCATGTACGTTATTAGTGAAAAGAACAAAACTTCAAATCATTAAGTCAAAAACATCTTTGTGGAAAATAATTATATACATGTGTATGCAGTAGAACCTTTGTTCTAGAGCAAAATATACAAGGTCAGAACGATAAACGTTTTAATATAAAAGACCAATGAAATATGGAATTTTATCTAGTATATATGTAGACAATACATTTTATTAAACGACCATGCTGAAGTTCATGATGATCGTCTTTATAGTGCTGGTCCTTGTAAAGGCGCATCATAATATTTTTCTTAAAACATAAATGGACACACATTAAATTTTGTATTATTATCACCTTGACTCAATCAGAAACGATTGGTGAACGACTAGACTTTAATAGTATTTATGTGTAGTTGTCAATGTTTTGATATGAACTTAAACTTGTTTCACAATTTTACAATTGGTAATTCTTCTAAAATATGTGATGCTATTATTGAAGCGCTTGAATTCTTCTGTCTTAATTCTCCAATTTTTAACGTCTTTTTAATTTGTTAATTCTTTTAAAAACTCAATCCAAAGGAGTTTATAACCATTTCTTTAAAAGAGTGTAGAAATCATCACTAAATAGCCATTTAATTCGTGTTCTTACTTTATTTGGTTCTGGTATCGTTTCAAAAATAAATATTTGTTTTCGTAATTAAGCATTAAGTTTACATATATCGATGAACAGATATATTAGAAAACTTAATGCAAAATCAATGTATATGTTTACAAATAGTACCATTACTTAAGAATCGCGTACAGACATTCTACATTTTGACATATGTACTAACAAAACTTATTAGTGCTTCAAATTCTTCCATTTTCTCTCTTTCTTCTTTAACTTGTGCATTTTTCAAATTTAAAGTAAGTTCTACTTAAATCTGATAGACAATTAAAAAAATATTGGTGGCATTTTTATAAAATCGTCCGTTTTAAATTTGGGAAAATTTTAAAGAAACTAAGGTTTTAATTTCATCAAACACATTTGACCTCAGAATGAATTCGCTACTATTTTAGCTTCATTTTGGTCCTATAGCTCTTCAACTGTTCCAGTATTTATTCATCCTTTACTTTCAAATATTCGACTGTGAGCATTCCTGATGGTTGTTGATCATTCTATTATAAAGTAAGATCACTTTTCTTTAAGATATTGTAAGCTGAGTGTTCTTTCAAATCAAATTAGAGAAATTACTTCGTAATTGTTCGCAATCCACATGATCGTGAGTGGGGATACTATTTATTAAGCATTTGCGATCTAACTGTTTAAGAAGAAGATTGTATTACACAAAACACTATCATTCTGAACGCTGTTTTCCCTTCTCCTACGTGTCTATGCCCTCTGTCCCATTGTATATACATATCTCATTTAATATGTCACGCTCATGCATCTTAAGCTTTACACTACACTGATTATGTTTACAATAGTAAGCTCCTGACACAAATACTGCACCAACAGAGTTATGAAGAAAAACGACTGATATTGTATTTTTTTCAGTCACACCTCACAATACCGATAAATTTGACCGATATATAGTGTAGATGTGTTTTTAAAAATTGCAATATATTTTTTTGGGCTTATTCTCAAAATATTGTTTTTGATAAAAAATATAAGAGTATTTGAAACACCATTTTGACCATTTATCATATCTTAAACATGTAATATAGAATATTAAGTTTCAAGAGCATTGTAATTGTTTAAGCCTCGGTCACACCTTACCGGATAGCTCGAACGGACGCCTAACGGATAACTTTTTTTCAATCCGTACATGTCCGTTAGACGTCCGTTCTTATCCGTTATACGTCCGTTCATGTCCGTTGCATGTCCGTTAGGCGTACGTTTTATCCGTCGACGTCCGTTCTGTCCGGTGGAAAATTTTGAGCATGTTCAAAACTTTGAACGGACGTCCAACGGATAAAATGTCCGTTCGGCGTCCGTTTTGTACGGTACTCGTCTGTTTCGTTTCCGTTTTGTATCCGTTACGTGTCCGTTATACATCCGTTGGAGGTCTGGAAGATAAATTCACCAACGGACTTCTACCGGACGTTTAACGGATAAAACGGATGATGAACGGATCTGAAACGGATAAACGCCAATTGAAAATTTTGCGTCAGAAATGCCCATTATTTGTATGTCAGATTTCTTAAGGTTCATGAATTCTTATTATTCATAATCGATCTTGGAGTATAGGCACGTCTTCACAATCAAGCAGTTCATATTCAGGGCAGGCACTGCCCTTTGGCGGAATTTTAATGAACAAACCAAAACAAGTAACACAGAAACATTTTGAATATTTATGCGATTTACATGTTTTATTATTGTCGCCTTTGATTTTTAAGTATGTCTTGTTCATCCGTTTTATCCGGTACGCTTCCGTTAGGTGTCCGTTTTATGCGGTACTCGTCCGTTGGATGTACGTTCGACATCCGTTCTGTCCGGTACGTGTCCGTTTCTCGTACGTTGCATATCCGGTGTGTGTCTGTGTCCGTTATGCATCCGTTACACGTCCGTTTTATTCGGTCAGTACATCAACGGACTCCCAACGGATAACAATTTTGTCAACGGACAACTTTTATTTTCATCCGTTAGGCGTCGGTTCGTACTATTTGGTAAGGTGTGACCGAGGCTTTACTTATGAAATCGGTATGCGCCTACATTTGCAATAGAGAACCAAAAGAAACATATCATCATATACATACTGATAATCAATGTACAACAAAATGGCATGACTGTCACACTTGGTAACAGCGTGTACCACTCGTAAACACAAGAATAAAATAATTGTCAGATCAAAACTGTAGAGCTTAACAGATTTAAACTTGAAAATACATCGTTATCTATGAGTTCAAAATAATTATTGATGATTATGGTAGAAAAATAATTATTTGACTCTATCGTCTTAACTTTTTTTAATTGAATTTCCGAACATTCATTTACAAAACAGTTTTGTACGAGAAAAATACTATACATTTATGGTAAATTGTTAATTCGTATTCCTAGTACTTGTTCATGTATAGATAAATGTCTTTTTTATAGATATAAACCAAGGGACAACGATGATTTTCATAAACAAATGACCGAACCGCCGTCAACAACTGATTAAAACCCATCTATAAAAAGCCCAGGTATGATTAAACTTTATGAAAAAAAAATTGAAACCCAAAAAAATACCTTTTAGATCCAACAAATGATAACCAGTGTATAACAGGCTCAATTAGGCACAGCACTTATTATGAGGCATTTGCTTTTTATTTTGTTTTTTGTATGCTTTTTTTTTATATTTTCAAGTTTTTAAATCTCCTTTGCCATTAAATCAAATATAGTAGTGAAAGTCATTTCTTGTCGAAGCACGACCTTAACTTTTCTAGTGCTGAAAAAAATTACCTGCCGCGTGACGCGTTGTGGGTACATAGAAATACCAGGCGTCCTTCCGTCTGTCCATCCGTGCGTATTTCCGTCTTGTCTTGTTAGCGCTCTCATGTGTACAATTTTGACAGATTTTTATGAAACTTGTATCAGTGATGTATCAGACTACTATAAAAATCATTCCCAATCGATTATTTTAAATTATACTTGGATAAATAAAATAAGAACGAGAGGGTTATTGGAACTCTGTTCTTTTATTTTACATTTAAACTCATCTATAGAAGAACATTCAGATTATAAATACTTCAGATTTGAAAAAAAGACCAAAAATACCGTTTTCTTTGCAATCTATTACTAGTAGTATATGACTTCAAACGAAGCATCAATCAAAAAGAGTTAACCGATGATCACCAGTCATGCAGCTTTCATTTGATAAAAAATTACAAAAGTATTCTACATGTTTGAATGTTACACCTATGCATAGTAATTATTCTGTTTTAAATATGTACTACATTTTGGTATGTTCTTTTTGACCGATCCGAATAGGTGGTTTAGTACTTGAGGACATGTACATCAAAATTCCAATTTTAAAATGTTGAGTGTAACAGTCCCAAAAACATGAACACAGGTGTATAAAACACAACATAAAAAGAAAAAGAAAACTTTTTGTGAGGAAGCCATCTCTGAAAACTTTGAACTTGGTCAATGAATGTGAATATTTATCAGAAAATAATGTTAGATCCTCAATGCAATATATGTTTGACCATGAAAGGTACAACCATTACGTAATTCGTCGATGAAAGACAGGAAATGTTAGTGAAGTCGTTTAAGTTTCTTTAAAATTTGATATTGTACCATGTTTAAGTAATTATCCTATTGCTCTCAATAAAAAGGCTTCAGAATACTGATAACATTGCTTTTGTAAAGACCTATATTTTTGCACATCTTTACTCAGGGTTGACAAAATTCATAGCATTTAAGAGAATGTAGTATCTACATACTTTAAGATTAAGTGTGGCTCAGCTAATTTCAATCCGAATATGTTTTATGACTAGTGTCATTGAGACAATTTTCCATCAGTCCAAAATACATATTGAAATAAAAATCGTTTTTTATAGTTTCAATAGATAAAGGCAGATGTGGTGTGAGTGCCAATGAGACAACTCTCCATCCAAATAACAATTTAAAAAAGTAAACCATTATAGGTCAATAACTGAAATATATAAGGGCATACACTACAAGCATACATTCTATAAGTTTGAATTCATCTCTGTATCTTTGGTCCCTCTTTTATTGCGTATCGACAAAATAATTTGTCGCAATTTGATTTGTACATGTCAAGGAAATTCTCATATAGCTCTCCATTAAAAGTCAACAGATTACTGAGAAAAAACCTATATTTCTGCACATATTTGATAGCGGTTATCTAAAGTCATAACATTTTAAGAGAATAAGTTATCTTCATATTTTTACAATTTTGAGTGTTGTCTCAACCAATATAAATAAGAAGATTGTGTATCACTGCCATTGAGACAACTCTCCATCAGTTCATATTAAAGATTGGGAATAGATTTCGTTTAGTTTGAAGTTACGTACATTTTTTTTGTATTGCGTAATAAACGAAATAATTTGAAACAAGTCTTTCCAATTTACCAACGTCATATTAAATGTAAAGATGATATACAACATAATATAATATACCCATGAATTTTGTGTTAGCGTGAACTGTATAAAGTGTTTTGTAAATGTTAAAGGAAATAAAATCAATTGTATGAAATTAAAAGGAAATGAACAATTATAAGTCTGCATGATGTGTTTGTCATCTGATGTATATTTAGAAGAAAAAAAGGAGAAAAATTACAAACAAAAGGGAAGTTCAAGTAAGATCAAACAGAGTGATGACAAGGGGTTGTAGACAATTAAATAAAATGAAATATATAGATTTCTTTTTATAACAGTAAAAATGTTTGTCATTACGTAGCTATAATTGTCCATTCGTTTCACAATTAAATGTCACAGTTATTTATTCGGCATTTATAGAATATTGTAAATAAATGTTATCATAACGTATTTTATATATCTTGATTTAGCTTTTAGAAGACGAATATAGTTAATTATTTCAAAAATTAAGTTTTCGTTCGTATTTTTGAGATTGGAAACTTAATGGGAAAATGAACATGATCCTATTGAAGAAAATTACAGACGGAAACTTTGATAATGGTGTTGTCTGAACAGAAATCGGTACCATTTGCATTTGTTGAAACATGTAAAAGATATATATAGCTTATTACAAATAGGATAGTACAAAAATGCCATCCTATTTCATACGGTGATGTAGTTGGTAAACTTAGAAAGGTACCGAGTAAAATTGTCGAATTGTCATACATAGTCCCACAAACTCTCAATACCTACATAGATATGACTGTGAATGTACAGATGATTTTGATTGGTTGAGTACACAATCCTTCTAAAAAACAACTCATCATAGATACCTGGGTTAAATTTTGTATATGCGCCAGAAATGCGTTTCGTCTACAAAAGATTCATCAGTGACGCTCGAATAAAAAACCGTTAAAAAGGCTAAATAAAGTACGAAGTTGAAGAGTATTAACATCTACCTCATTCATTTTCCAGTATCTCGAAGTAGGAACTGTTCATTTTGCTGATGAAATCAATTTCTTGAAAAATTATTAGACATCTCATTAAGTATAGACATCGCTAAACTTTTTTTTTAGTTAATTGGTATTCTGGATTATATAATGCTCTTAAAATATCTAATGTTTTATTGGCATTTCAAAGAAGTGATATGGATTTTCCAAGTATATATAATGGCTTATGCCAGACTTGGTATAAAACAAACATTTTACTTGGGACTCTTGTGAATCAAATGTTATTTCTTATTTCCATATAGTACACGAATCTTTTGTAGGACTGAACATTCAATTACCTGAAGAGTGTATTGTTGGTATTTAACGCCTCTTTACCACAGACTTGATTATTTAATGGCGGCTACTTTTTATTACTAAGGAGTAGAAGGAAATCAAAACCCTTCAGCAGGAAACATCGAATTCTAGTAATAAGTTTTGTGTCGAGCACACCTTTCCACGAGTGGGTTTCAAACTAACAACATTAGTGCTGACAGACTATGATCTCTTAAAAACACTCAGTCACAAAGCCCCCTTTTTCCCCTATGTTTTCCTTCCTCGATGCTTTAATTCAGATATATTTTTTGAAAGAATGCATTGGTTTCAGAATCATTGAAATGTATAATTTGTTGAACAGATAAGCTTGTGAGGGATTAGTAACAGTTTAATAGCTTTTTTAATATTTAAAGCGTTAATTAATTTCCAACTGGACATTGTAGTAATTAAATGAACCTTGACGAAAATATTGTGAGGGCGTAGATAGATTTTATTATGGAATTTTTCGTTTCGTTGTTTAAAGATTATTTCATTTTTCTCAAATTCAAACAATCCCAAGACTACAATATTAAAAATGGTATGACGAATCGTGCATGAAAATGTATTTATATGTTTGAAATTACCATATTCCCTTTATCCAAGTTGATTGCAAGGTTTGTAAAGGCAAAACGTTTTATATATAGAATCAAACAAAGTGTTATGTGAACATATATCATTCCTAATAATCTTGAGACTGTAACGTTCTAATAAATAGTGATAACTTTCAACAGTTAAGATGCTCTAAATATGACAGTTCTTAACCATTGTGTGTGTTAGAGCTTTTGATTTTGCCATTTATTAGGGACTTTTTTCCCGCAGTTCAGTATTTTTTTTATTTTATTTTCTAAATAGCAGATATCAGTTCTGAATTTGAAAAATAGAAGTTAAGAAAGTTAAATTCATTGAATACATTAAGATCAATGTGGCTTAATTTTGTATTTAGTATTTGTTTACATAGCTCCTAACGGTTTTTATTTACACTATTTTAAATATCTGGCTTTCAAATATTCAATTGTGTGCGTTCTAGATAAATGTAAGTCTAAACAAAACATTCGAACGCACGAAATTTGTTATTGTCAATTTGATACCTGTGTTCCAAATTTAACTCCGTTTTGACGTATTTGCACGTATTTGCTCTTTTAATGTAACGGCATAAGTTGATAAGCAAGATAATCTTAACGTGCCATTTATTTCTTCAAACATTTTATGTATGCATTTAAAAGATAGCATTTTAAGGAATGAGTGCAGATAATTCATTGTTACAATATATTTAACTGTTGATTATTTTATTTTGGAGCATTTATAGGGCAAAAGAGAGTAATAAACTATATTGTTATGTTGACATATTAGAAACCCTATCAATATTTGTTCTTTCGTTTGTTCATCAATTCATTGTTTCCAGATATTAACTTCCTGACGATGAAAAAAATGGGGACAAGTATTTTTCCATGTAAATTTTATATTATTATAGAATTGTTTTTCTATATGAATAAGTTTTTCATAAAACAGTAAATTCACTAGAAAAAAAGTCGTAAACGCATACATGATCCGAGATTTTTCGACTTGTAAGTTCAGCATAAAATTGAGAATGAAAATGGAGAAATGGTATCATATTTAATGTACAATTGGTTTTGGTAAATATTTCTCATTTAATACAAATCTACTTGCTTTCTCCGGAAATGGAATAAATACTTTTAGTACTTTTCACTCGCTTAGTTTCTGATCAGTACATATAGATGGTTTAAATTTGTTGACTTTGGAAAATACTTAATAATATTAGTTTTTCAAAAGTCAACAAAACTACATATTAACCACATAAAAAAGGTATTTGTACATAATTCTCCTCTAACTATTTATTCAATAGGATAAATACACCAAGCGTAAAACTCGTATTAATTGCATTTTCCCATTACCAGTTGCACGAATTTAGTTTGTAATTCTTAATTCGTCTCCTAATACTAAAAGAACTTTCAGCAAACTTCTTGTTCGTACACTAAAAATAAAAATAAAATAAATTCATTGCAAGGTTTCCATTGCTAAAAGCGTTGGAAAAAAATCAAAACGTAAAAAAAGGTAGGATACTTCAGACTCTGCATGGCGAAGCATTGAATGTAATACAAAACCATTGCTGTTACTACTTTAGAAATTACATTTTTCATCCCAAAAAATTATCTTGTTAATTTGCCAAAATGTTATGTAATCCTTATCGCCAAAATCAATTTCTAATTAACAAAAATACGTTTTATGAAATAATAATATGATACCCGGATATATGGATTATTTTCTGACAGAAACAATACTTCTTATATTTGATTAATACATGTATTATGACAATTTAAGCCCAGTTCTGTAGTTGAATAAGGGTATAAAACGGTAAAATTATTAAGTATGTCGGATTTCTAAAGGCTATGTACGTTTTTCAATAACGATTACATTTTCATTTGCTTATGCAGTAATAGCCTGTAAATAGCATTTAAACCTAATGAATATCTATTATTCAATAATCGTTCGACAGTTTTTCGAAACGAAATATGCATTTATCCTTACTTCTCCTGTAAGTATATGCTCAATATTTACTCACTTGCATGAAACATGACAAAATTCCAAAAAGTAAAAGTAAAAACACTGACATTCAAATTTGCATAAAACCTCTGTGTTCATCAGCTTATTTTTCTATACATATGGTAGATACTTTTTTAAAACGTTTTGCCTTCTTTATAATTTCAGAAAGCTATTGTCAGACATTTGATATACAGGTGTGCTGTGATGTAGAAAACCGAGCAGTAAATGTTTAGTTTTGAACATTTTTCTTGGATAAATAGTATAACTGGCTAAGATGTAATTAGTTTTCGATTTATCAATTTTGAGCACATCTGAAACGTGTAGCTTAAACGGATAATCCCAAGGTTAACATTTAGACTTTCGTTATCATCGAGAAAAACAGCAAGATTGGTGCTGAAACAATTAATATGTATAGCAATTTTCAAATGGAATAGATGAGTTTTTTTAATTAGCTTTTATTATTTTACTCTAAACTGTTAGAAACAGCCATTGGAAGCCGACATCTCATTTCTTTAGAACTGAATTCAATTGACGAGCAGAGATAAACACATTCATGAAAGATATCATCACTTTGGCCATTTTTATAGACTTACTGGTTACAAAACTTTGGATTTTTGTTATGCTTAGCATTTTCGACCCCAGAAACAAATAACCTAAAATTAAAATTGAGAATTGCAATACCTAAGCTGTATTTGACCAAACCAATTTGGAATTGTTGGTCCTCGATGCTCTTCCACTCTGTGACTTATGTTGCCATTTAACTTTTTCTTTCGAACGTCACTGATGAGTCCGTTGAAAACGTAACGCGCGTTTGTTGTACAAAATTATAAAAACTGGTTTCTATGGGGTGTTTATTGCCTATCCCGTTACAAAAGAAACCAATATGTAACTATTTAAGCAATGTATCGGTATCTCACGAATAAAAAATTTTAAGGTAGGAAAAATAAGATTATTAGTTTATTGAGAAGTTGTTCTTTAAGTAAAAATAACAAATATTAAGTATTCTAGATTAAATGTTTTAGAAGCTGTAATGGTGACTCTACGTGTATTTTACTTTAAGCTTAGTGATATGCCATTGGTGATTATAAAATTCATCTTTTAACAAAACTGAAGTTTTAACTTTGATAATTCCTTATTCCTAATTCTATATGTAAAGAAACATCCCATTTTATTTTATTTCCGTGTTTTAAATTTGTGATATTGATGTTTCAAGGACGAAAACATGCTCAGATTTCAAATTCAGTATAAGAAAATCATATACATGTATTCGTTTGATGTATAATGAACTTTTTCGCCAATTTATCATCACCAAGACAAATATATTGAATTTGGATGACATTTTTTGACATTCAATTATGATTCAAGCCTCGTCTTATTGTTGCTCGTAAGAAAGATAAGAAAAAGGAAGTGTATCGTAAACATCTGAAAAAGGAAATTAACCTTCCAACGGCAATATTGATAATGTAATTAATTTTATTTATAGACATCATATGCATTGAGATCATATGATAGACTTCCAAGAAATAATTACAGCGATTAATGATTTTCTTTTGAAATCTTTAAAGTGCGTGTATCGTAGAAATGAATTATATCATTGTAACTTGTAGTTTTCATTTCTAATGTTACATTTTTTTTGGCTTTGAGTTTTGTTGTTTATGTTATAATTTACATCAAAAGAATTGAAAGTCGGCAAACGAAAATGTCCGGTCACAAGTGAGACAATTATCCACAACAGAATCTACAAAAATGTTCAAACAATATTTTCATCACAAAGATGATACTACTAACAGTGACAAACAACAAGCCACCATTAGGACATATTTCCATATATACTGGGTTTTTAAAACAGAAAAAATTATAGCACTATCACATAATGGTCGTCAGTGAAACTGATTCAATTCAATTCTGTGGTAATGAATTATGAACATATTATATACATTATCAAATATTGAATCAATTTGAATACTTTCTTCTCAAGGTTTGATTGTATTGCGTAATTGTTTGCAAACACGTAACATGTAAAATAAATTTAATTGATCTTTCCACATGTTTCGAAATCTGATTTTTAAATAACCTCGTAAAATGTCGAAATAAAATATCAACCACGTTCATCGATGTGATACAATTAAAAATGTCAACAATTTGAAAAACAAAGGTTCAATTCAAAGTGAAATTTAGGGATACAGGTGAGACCACTATTTCTAAGCTTCTTTTTTTTTTTAATATAGATATTTTTTTATATTAATATAGGTCACCAAGTAAACGAAGGGAAACATACATGATAAAGTCTTTGCATCGGAACTAAACACATTTATTCTAAAAACAGTTGTTGGCATGACACGGGTTATGTTCTTCTCATATATGTTATGATGGTATGATACTAAACCCCTAACGGGAAGGATTGTGCCTGATGTTCATATGATGAAATCATAATCTTTCAGTCAGTTTAATTGAAGTCTGGAGCTGGCATGTCAGTTAACTGCTAGTAGTCTGTTGTTATTTATGTATTATTGTCATTTTGTTTATTTTCTTTGGTTACAGCTTCTGACATCAGACTCGGACTTCTCTTGAACTGAATTTTAATGTGTGTATTGTTATGCGTTTACTTTTCTACATTGGTTAGAGGTATAGGGGGAGGGTTGAGATCTCACAAACATGTTTAACCCCGCCGCATTTTTGCGCCTGTCCCAAGTCAGGAGCCTCTGGCCTTTGTTAGTCTTGTATTATTTTAATTTTAGTTTCTTGTGCACAATTTGGAAATTAGTATGGCGTTCATTATCACTGGACTAGTATATATTTGTTATGGGGCCAGCTGAAGGACACCTCCGGGTGCGGGAATTTCTCGCTACATTGAAGACCTGTTGTTGACACTCTGCTGTTGTTTTTTAGTTGGTCGGGTTGTTGTCTCTTTGACACATTCCCCATTTCCATTCTCAATTTTATATGAAAAACATTATTAGGTATTTATTATCGGGACAACACCAACAACTAAATATCAAAATTGCAAAACTGTAAAAAGAAGCTTCAGGAATAAAGCCTTCGTTTTCTCGACACTTGATATTTTTCACCAAATATTTAAAAGTTCTTATCGCCTGAAAATTAAACTAAGACTTAAATAAATTTGACTGATACTACAAATGGCATATGCCATAACATTGAATTCTAAAATAGACTGAACATTTTATGAAATAAAATATCACATATGCATGTGCATGAGTCCAGTAAAAGTTCAACGAGCTATAGTTGTTTGCAGAATTTTACCAAATATGTGACGTAGCTCATTTGCTGTACCTTGAATCAACATGAGAAAGCACCAACAACTATGTATTTGTCTTTTGTTTTGTTTTGTATTGTCTCTCGTCCGAAATGAACTTCTACGTAATTGCCATTGCTTACGTTTAAATGCTTTTGTTATGTTGAAGAATTAATTGTTAACTGTAGATCTTTGGTAGTTTGTATTACAATTTTCAAAACTTTTCTGGACTAGGTACGATTTAGATGTTTGCATAAGAGACCGACAAGGCTATTGTTAATGAGTGCAAAAGCCATATAAACAGAAGATGTTCATCTCTAGTTGTCTTTAGTATGTCATGCTGTCTAGTTTGTGGTCACTCAACGTCTCTTTTTATTCATTTAATGTGTTTTACTCAAAGTTTTGATAAGTTTTAAATTGGTTTACGTCACTGAAAGGGAAATAATAAGGACATTCTTCTAAATAAAAGCAAACAAACTTCATGTTGTGAAAACAGATAAAAATTGAAGATACTTTAGCCTCATTGATATTCATGGGTACCAGTTTTGGTAGATTATGATAAATTGTATTTTCGTGGATACTTGATTTTGTTGTTTCATCTAATTCTGCTTGCATGCACTTTTGAAACGAAATTACCGAAAATTAATATATATCCCATAGTTAGTAATTATTTCACAGTTATTTGTGTCGGGACCAAAATTTGTCTCTTATAGTGTACATACAAAGAACTGAATTTATCTTACCAATCTTTAAAATTACAGTCTGGTGGGACAAAATTGGTAATCCAAATAAGAACACAAGTAAAATGGAACTCCTCATAATTGATTGTTATTCCACATTGAATCATAAAGTTAATGTGTTGCGGATAGTATAAGTTTCCAATGTCGCAAATATAAACAGAACAAAGCTTGACGTTGTTTCTTGTATTTCCATCATTTAAATCATTACTCGTATAACAATCGCTTACATTAAAACACTACCAGATATAGTTTAAAGCCGGCTGCCGTTAATGATCAATACCAAATTACTAAATAGAGACTTATTTATCCATTGATAAACCTTCATAAAAATTGGAAATTGTTATTATTATTTATTTAACGTGTGGATTGTTTGTAATTTGGCGTTCTTTCTACGGTCGTTGCCTGTGAAACCATTCCAATGGGAATATTAGTGACTAACATCACATTAGGACAAGATGATGGAAAGAAGAATATTAATTGCTTTTTTAACTTTTAATTAATGAAATAACCTAAGTATAAAAATGAAGCGAATCTTTTTTATTGATTCCAAGTACAAGTATTGTTTATGTTTGTTTGCTAGCGCCACCTTGTAAATATCAAATAATTATTTGTTATTATAATGTATCGTTAAAATAACATATCATTCATAGTATGTTGTCGTTTAATATGTCTATATCAACATCAGAACCGATAATCAGGTTGTCTGAATATGGATATTGTAAAAACATCAGCTGTGAGATACAATTTCGAAGCTTTGTGACGAGTGAGCGCTGCAAACGAGACAATTCCAAAAAGGCTTCATAATGTGATGTGCTGATATTTTAAGATATAAATATGAAGAACATTTCATAATCGATTCATTGGATAGTATTTCGGTTATTTGCATGATAGAAACAAGTGTTTTCTTTGTTTCACCAGCAAAGCGGAAGATGACTAAGTCTAGTTTGGATAAGACGTCGGTTCATGTATTATGACGTCATTGATATATCTGGGTGCAATTTGTTTAGAGTTAAGGTCAAGGGTCAGTAAGTGTGCTATGTCACAGATTTTGGTAATATTTTGCACTTAACTTTGGCTCGTTAAACCACAGCTGAAATCAAAAAACCAATATTAATTTATCTCTTTTATTTTCTTAAATCTATCTCTTTAATTTCCTAAAATATTACTAATAAAGGTTTTTGTAGGTAGATAAACATTTGAATATGATTTTGTGGTGCTCAGTCCTTATTTTTCTATGTTGTGTTTTGTGTACTATTGTTTGTCTATTGATCCTTTTCCTTTAGGCAATGGTGTTTTATGTTTATTTTGGACGAATTAGTTTAAAAATGTACCTCTGGTTTCTTTCAGTGTTTTTGGACAGAAAAAAATATAAAACCGTCGAAACGTTCATAATTTGTCTTTATAATAGTAATATTAGTCTACATAGATTTTTTTCAGTTTGGCATATGGCGCAATAGTATAGAGACATGCGTGTGTTATTTTATAATGTCATTAACCAACTTGACGCAATACGGACAACGCTTTCTTTATTTCAATTTGACTTGGTCATAAAGCATGCATATATTTTACCGTAACTATGTACTTTTACTGATAATATATTAACATAGTAAATCGATACTAGTCAACCAATTATGAACTAAAATAGTCATTTTTATTTGTAAGAAGTTCCTGTATGAAGCCTGCCTATATAAATAAAGGTATAATAAGAGGAGCACAGTTGGTTCAAATGGGAATGCCGATTGAATGTTGAGAGACAAGTCCTCAAAACATAACCACTATGTTGTCAATCCAGAAACCAAGCGTCTTGATGATGCTAGTTTCAGAAATTCTTTTGTTAGAATCAGATTGATTTTGTTACAAAGTACGATTTATCTATTCCTTAGACAAAATACACTTTTATCCACGTTTTATCCACGTTGGACATTCTTTTTAGCGTCTTTTTTGTTCATTCATCATCCGTAGTATAGATTCAAACTCAGTCAAGATATGAAAATTGGGAATATGGATCCGTGGCTTACATTACTGACCAGACGACTTTACTGGTATTTTACGATTCTAGACCGCAAAAATATGCATTCATCACACACACTAAATTCTGCTTTTAGTTGAGTTTCTGGGGATTATTCTAATATGTTGACGATGTTAAGGTCTCCTATTATAAAATAACAAGCGGGACAATGATTGTACAAGGACAATTCATAACGGCAGAAAAAAACGGTACTGTTTATGTTATTACATATTGTGTTTTTATGTACAATATCTCTTATACGATATTGATAATGATTCGATATTATTTTCTATATCTTAACATTTATCAATTTGAAAGAATTGAATGAAAATTCTATTAATCATTCTTTTTTTAAGATTTAAAGACATTATATTTACAGTGTTTGAGTTCAAATGAACTTGTTAAAGTATTATATATGTACCAAATACATACAGTCTGAGTCAATACCTTAAGGACAACAGTCTATTTAATAGATAATAGATTTAAGTCTTATTTATTATTTTACGTGTTTTTTTTATTATATTTCTAGTTTATTATTTAAATATTTACCATTAATCGAAAGCAATTGGTTCATTTACATTCTAAAAGCATAAATGTAAGTAAACATAGTTTGTTTTTATTATTCTGAATGTATTAACACGTTTTCAACGAAAGCTGTCATGGTCTGTAAGGTAAAATTAATTAGAAATATGATCATGAAAAAGATAATTTCGCAAAACAACAATCGCTTCATTTTTAAAAGTTGAAGTAAGGACAAACTCAGTTAATGTGCTTGACCAAAACGCTTCGCAAGAGGTACTTAAAAAAGAAAATATCAGAGTAAAAACATAATGTTTATCAAATATTTATAATCATTTCTATATTCATATATTTTTTAATTCAATCTATTCTTTTGCATATCTTAACTTTAAAAAACTTTAGAGAAGTACGTTTTAAGTTTAATATTACTCAGATAGGTTTTTTTTCCAATTCACCTTCATGGTGGAATTCCATTATCTAGATCATCCTTGCACTTCAATACTTTTGTATTATTGTTATTATATATCTTCACTGGACCGGTAGATTTATGTTTGCAATCATGATTTTTAATTTGATCTCAATGCATCATTTAAAATATTTGTCTTATTAATATTATTGATTTTCTTCTGATTATATTTTTTCCTTCTGTTATTTGTATTTCTTGTGAATGATTTTTTTTCATCAGATGACGCTCAGATGTCTGGTATATGATATTGCACAGTTTATGCGCCTTCGAAATTGACACTTCTTAACGGAAAACTTTTCTTTATAGGAGATATCTCCCCGAACATCTTGGGAGTGTATGTCCTCCGTAACCTTTAAAAAAAACCGACAAATTTATTTTACCAAATTGTTCGTTATATCTACTTGATGTTTTGTCCAATTTTGACCGAAACGACAAGACGACTTCATATAATAACTATTTCTCCTTTTGTATTTAGCATTAGGGAAATGTTTAGCATGAATTTTAAGTGATATGGACCTAAGGTGTTTTAATTTGAAGTCATTGGTTCACTAAAATGAAGTTATGAACAAGGTAAAAGGTCAAGGTCATATTCCCAGTTAAGAATTTTCATATAAACTTTGATCTCAGAGCTGAAACATCAGCATTTTTACAGATAAACAATATATGAAATTCATCCCATATTCACTCATTACATAATGTACATATTTTATTTTTCCACGCGATCCCCACCCATCTCCCCGTCTCAATATGTTATTTCAAATTCGAACATCGAAGTTTAGATATATAATATCTGTTCTGAGGTATTAATCGTAATAAATATGGTTCCAAACAAAACTCAAGTTTAAACAAAGAAAAGTATACCCCTCCCCTGGATGCAGTATGTATATGTGAGAACCAATGCTGATAGTACTTATCTGTTAATCGCTGTTAATAAAAACAATTAAACAACACGTTATATAAATTAAAAGTGGGAGGTTTGGCATGCCACAAAACCAGATTCAACCCAACATTTGTTCTTAAAATGTCCTGTACCAAGTCAGGAAAATGGCCATTGTTATATTATAGTTCGTTTCTGTGTTACATTTTAATGTTGTGTTTCTGTTGTGTCGTAGTTCTCCACAATATTTGATGCGTTTCCCTCAGTTTTAGTTTGTAACCCGGATTTGGTTTTTTTTCTAAATCCATCAATGTCACACAGTGGTTTACTACTGTTGCCTTTATTCATTCATGCGCCCCATGCAGTTTGGAGTAATGTTGTGTTTCTGTTGTGTCGTAGTTCTCCAATTATATTTGATGCGTTTCCCTCAGTTTTAGTTTGTAACCCGGATTTGTTTTTTTTCTAAATCCACCAATGTCACACAGCGGTTTACTACTGTTGCCTTTATTCATTCATGCGTCCGACGCAGTTTTCTGATTTTAGTTCATCCGGAACGCTCTAAGCCAAATATTTGAAAGTCAAGGATAATTAAGAACCGAAACACTTAAGGAGCCTTATGACAAAAAAAAACTTTATGAAATAGCTAAATCCGAACAATTTTGGAAAGGCTTGTTGTAATCATGTCAGTACAGTACAAAGTTGTACGTCACTATGTATTTCTGGAGTATGAGAGCTTCTAATAGACGTAATCTAGAAAAGCACTATAGACACAAGAAATTTATAAGGTTTTATTTCTTTGATCAAATTAAATGACAAAGCTTATAATTAAAACGTTACAATAATATATAAATAATTATTTGTATTATTGGTATTTCATTATCTTTGTTTCATTTGAGAGTCAATTTCATTCTATCGATATCTGTGGGTTTGTATCATGTAAACTACCCATCTAACAAAGGGTATTATGATTAGTATTTAGCAGTTGTCTGCATAACGATTTCTGATTTAGTAGTAAAGATAAAACAATAGACTTTTTTAAATTCAACGAAAATTCGATGATTTGAAGTATTGATCCTAGACACAATGAAGAGAATGTAAATTACACCCCTCATCTCTGTTAATTGATATATTTCAAATGAATGTAATGAAATGTTTAGAAGGAAACAAAATTGGAAAATAGACTATTTGCGGTTTTTGATTATGAAAAGAAAATAATAAAAAAATCGTTTGTGATCAGAAACAATATTGATTTCAATCAAAATAGGCTCTGGTTTGTGTTTTGATTGTGTGTATTCATTCTCTTTAACGTAATACCACCTTCTTTTAGTAAATCGAAATCCATTAAAAATTTTACGGTAAACACAATGGAGTCCTGTAAACGAATAAAGTTTTCTAAAAGCTTAAACTGCAACTTAAATGTGTATTCATCGTACCAAGTCGGATAACGTAGAGCAAATGGTTGATGTAGAGAGGATATTTGATGGTGTTACAACAAACGGGGATTATTTTTTTTTAATTTAATCCTAATTGTTTGATACTGTTAGAAGTGTGAATGGGCTACACATCTAGTGAATATGTGAGCACATACATCGTGAAGAAAAAGAAACGTTACATAACATGGACATTATACGAAAAATCACTTTGTTTCTTTATTCGGTAAAGACAACAAGAAGTGTTCTAGCAGCCGTATAAAAAAATATTATGGCTGTGGTTTGTTATATATTTTTTGTCACACTGCGCTCTGTAAGATACGAAAAGTATATATTATTGCAATTCGTAAATATGACAGTTGTTTTTCGTTCTTTTGATTAATAACTTTTGATTTTGTCCGTTTTAGGGACGTCCCCTTTTTTAAGTTACATTGGAGTCCGATATTTTTTTATTTTATTTTTTATACTTTTTTCTTGCAGTAATTGACATTTAATCAGCAGAGGTGCCAACCCAGGTGCTAGTTTTAACATTGACTAATACCAAACTAGTATGAACTAGCTTTCTTTAATACTTTGCTACTATAAACATTTCGCTAAGACAAATAAGGATTATGTACCCTTTTGTTGATCGGTGCTTGATAGATATAGGATTATTGCATACAGTGCTTGTAATGAGTTCCTTAAAACAAGTTTATAAATTTATATGATTTTTTAACAAATATTATTATGGACCAAATTTATTACAATTACTATGGCGCGCTCGACTTTAGAGACTTAGCACGAGGTTTGCGAATTTAAAAGTTGTCTGGGTCTTTTTGTAAACAGTGAACGCTTGCACATCATGGGCATATATGTGGGTAATATTTTTTTCTAAATTTATATAACAAAAATATGTGTATCTAAAGCCGTATGTTTTCAGCAAAAACCTTGACTAAATTAAATTTAAAAAAAATCACAATATTTATTAAAAACAATCAAACAATATATAATTTTGCTTTGGACGAGTTTTCCCCTTGGTATGTGTACAAAACTGCACATCTCTATTAGTCTTAATGCTGTTTTGATATTAGTGCACTTTGGAAATTTCTTACTACACATTGCTACAGTAGATGTCATAAATCTTAAGTGTGTATGTACGTTGTAATCCAATCTCTTTTCTACATTAGAGCAACCAAAATGTAAAATCTTGGTAAGTCATCTTTTTTTTTATATTCAAAAACATATGAAGCAATGTAAATAATAAACAATAACCCTGAACTTACCTGTTGTCAAATAGAAAAATGATTGTGATAGTTAAAGATATTTTTCAATGATTAATGAATCAGTATTCGATATGTCATAATACAGGATTTATAACCATATTACTGATTTCTTCACTGTCTTATAATCTTTAATTATATGTTATTGCTATTCATTAAATTATTAGAATTGTGTTTAGATTCTTTCATCACAGATTTCCCTCGCACTTGTGCTGTGCAGTGGCCAAAGTTATAACGAAAGGTCTCGTGGTTAAGGTCAGTGCATACGGGAAAATCTCTGCGAATTAGTGTCTTGGAAGTTAATAATTCACTATCGGTACATTTATGAAAATTTTGATAATATAAAGGATATTCTTCAAAAGAAATTCCTGTTCACTTCATTTAGAGTAAAACTTTGCCATTTTTTTTTTAAATTTCAAGTTTCATATGACTTTAAGGACAGAGATTTCGCTAAAGATTTGTTCAATTACTTTATAACTATGAAATGGAAATCAACTTGATTATTGTCAAATTTGTTTTTGATTCTAGCGCCGCTAATGATTTCAAATGTAATTACACCTCATGTAAGAATCCTAGGTTTTGATTGGTTGATAGCCGGTTTATTTTTCACCAATTTTCTGTTATCAAATGAATATCGTTCATTTTTTAACGCCGCCGGGATATTTGCCAAAAGGATATGCCTTTTTTACCCTCTCTACCGTGGTATTTCTCGACTGGTATTTTGCGCAAATACCCCTCCTTAACATGATATATCTGTTTAAAATGCATGTATGGCGCGTTTTAAATTATAGCCCTGGTTTCTTTAATGAATTGTAGTAAACACTGGATGGTGCAACTATTTGTGAACGTTTCGTCCAAAGAGTATCACCAACCCTACACTTGCGTTTTAACATGAATATAATTGGTATATTAATTTTCTGTAAATTTCTGCGGTTTGATCTAACCCCTAGGTATAACTTGTACCCAAGACATAGACGGTTTTGGCAAGATATGAAACATTTTATGAAATATTATTTTCGGTGAAAATTAAAAAGTATACAAACATTTCTTAATCGCCAATCATTTTTCAGGTTCGAAAGTAGATGGTAAAAGCATTTATATTCTTACTTGATATGATTTAAAATTTAAACTTGTAACTGTTTTTATAAATTATATTATTATCGCTTAGTATCGAAAATACTGTGGATTGAAAAAACATATTTCAAATTTGCAATGAATCGTTCATTCCAAATTAAAGTTAAAGTAGCTTTTAGAAAATTAATTTATAATTCCCCTTATCAAATGATAAACACAGACATGTTGACTTTCAGTGTGTATGAGGTATAGGCCAAGATTATTAATTAAAACTAAAGATATACCACTTCATACATATCTCCTATATAACTCAACATCGAACATACAATGAACATACATGTGTTTTATAAAAGTACATTTTCTATCACGATTTGCTATCCGGATTCGGTTCTTCTTCATATTTACTTAACATGTGTAATAAAAGAAAAACAAAAGTTAGCAATATGAAAAAAATCAATTTTCATTGATGCTTTCTGTTTGCACAGACCAGAATTAAAAACAAATCCACCCACGAATGAAAAATTAATAGAAATTTATATCATTTCATTTACCTCTTCTGAATTAATTGTTAGGAATGAGATCATTATCTTAAAAATTAAATTAAGTACAGGAGAATTGATTTTTCTGATTCAAATTGATGATTTCAAAGGAATCTTGTTATTTCACTTATAACATTTTTAACATTTGTTATCTCCTAACACTAGTCAGATTACAAAATAAATGTCAATAAATGCTAGACTGATACTTTTAATTATCATCTTACCGATTGGCCAAATTTGACTTTGATTTCCTAGGAAAAGGACGTGATGACATCTTCTATAGTTATGATCACCACGCGTGTGATTTCAGGCAAAACTGTCATATCATCTGAAAATCATCTGTTAGTAACGGTAGTTATAACAATCTTTTGTAGGTTAGATATTGTTTTAAGAAGTTATTTTCTTAATCGCTAGCTTTTCTGGATATTATTAGACAAGAACTATATCAGGTATATTTATCATATCATGTTATAGTATTCAGTTTACCAAACACTCATTTTCTTAAACGGACTTATAGATTTCAGCTAGGCATCGAATATGGCCTTGAAATAACACCCTTCTTCCATAAAAAAAATAGTTGTCGCTTTGATATTTTGAAAAGTTACATAATATGCATTAATCAATATATAGATAAAGACATTCAAAATCAACCATATTAAGGATTAGACTATTCAATGGATTTTTAATAAAATTAGTATAACACCACGGCCGACACTCGGCTAACCGTGAGATTGGTCGGTTAATCTATATTGAGTATGCGGCTATATGGGCGATTGGTCTGTTAATCGGGTTGGTTATACGTCTGTTAAGAGTAAAAAGCTTAATTTAATGTTAAACTCTATTAAATATACAGATTTTTGGCATGTTATAGGAACCAAATCAAAAAAAAGAAAAGTGTCTGACAAAATGATATCTATCATAGAACATTTTGCACTTGTAAAAACAATTCTTAGTCTGCGCAGTTTTCAGTAAAACTAAAAGGCGTCGCGCAAGTATGTAGTATTTATGCTTATACACATAGCAATTCTTTAAATAAAAGGCGAAACAAACAAATTTAGATATCATTTAAAGGACAAAAATAGTACTGTGGTTCTAAAAAAAATGTACATTAGTAAATATTTCATAATTGTAAAATAACGTGAATAATACCACGTTTTAGTGAAAATTATGGGAATAAAGTCTGTTAATGGGTTGGACAATTGAAATTGTGTCAGTTAAGAGTTATTTAGCCACGACAATAATTTTTCTACCTTTATATTTCCCCCTTGAAAAATTTAAGAATGAGATGTTCCTAAATAAACAAAAATGACACTACGGTGCCACAGTATCATAGAAAGAGCATTTTTATTTTGACTTTCTTTGCATTTTATTGAAGGGTGTGTCACTTCAATATAGCGTGATATATATTGGCCTCTGGAATATGCATGAATTTTTTATTGACGTTTTCAATCAGCCTTAATTTTTGTGTCTGTTCGAAGTAGCACGTTCTCAATTCCGACTGAAAGTGTCTTTCTAATACAACACAGGGTACATATAACGTGTTCTCGTTCTCATATGAACATGATATTTGTCACTGGATGTTAAACCCTAATTCGTCAGCATCATCCAATTGGTCTTTTGTTCTATTACTTAATCATATGTTGTTTACAAATCATTTTAAAGAAGTAAATGGAAAGGATCGAATGCAGCTATATTTAGTTATTTTAAGTTTCAGTTCATTTTACTTCGTTTAGTTCCTTTCTACAGAGTGCAGAGGAAAACTACAGTTGTCTATGGTGTCCGGTGAAGTCCATTTCGCGTTTTCGCTTTTTTCGCCTTTCATATTCTATAGGGCGAAAACGCGACATCGCTAAGTGGAAAAGGCGAAAAGGCGAAAACGCATAATCGTGAAGTCGAAAACGCGAAATCGATTGTCTTTCACATTTTCGCGTTTTCGCCATATAGAATATAAAAGGCGAAAACGCAAAATGGCATTAACCTGCCACCATAGTTGTCCACATGTAAACTTCTAGAATTTGTCACCAATATAAGTACCTCGCAATCCGTTACTGCCGTTACTGTTTCAACAGCCATCGGTGTTTCATGTGTGTATTCTTAAAAAAGTATTATTTTTCTCTCGTTTTTAGCAATGTATCACTCTCTACTGTCCTTATCTATTATTCTAATATGACGTTCTTATTACGCTTTTTATCAAACAACATATATTTACCCTGCTCGTAGTTTTAAAACTTCAAATGATATGTAATGTACAGACTTCCGGGGAGGAAACGGGAACAGCCAATCATTTTTACTGTATTTTCGTACGCTTCGACCTATACAAATACTGTATTTGTCCTATTAGAATAGTCCTCGCTAACGCTCATTGTAAAATATCGACAAATATAATGCCTACCCATGTTAAAATGAGCATAGAGCATGACATGAAGGAACTATTTCTTAATTCTATATTCTGCGTTTCCATCCAGATTCTCGTATATACCATGAGGGTCCGGATTGGCGGTATTGTTTATTTCTGTATTCTTTAAATTTTTATGTCATTTTTTTCTACATTTTATTTATCTTACTCATTATTCTTTCTTTTTTTTCATATTTTGTCATCCCAATATATTTTACTTACTGATGTTTAGTTACATTACGACGTTTATCTCTGATTTATATACTGGTTACCAATTTAGATGACAAATTTGTGTCATTCATGACAATTAAACAGAATCAACATGATATATGCGATCATTCTTGGATGAAATTAATATTACTTTAATATTACACTTTTTGAAACCATTTTTATCAATTTTCAATTTCATGTGTTGTTTCCGTATATGTTATGTTTCATTGCTCATGTGTTGTCAGCTAGGGCCGTAACTACCTATAGATGAGGCAGGGGAGGGAATTTTTTTGTTTTAAGTAATAAAATGAAATATTGACAATATGTACAAGAAGAACTTGAATTTATATTATAAACAACCTAAGTTTACAGTTTTAACAGTGTTCTCATGATACGTGATATATGTCATTTTCCGGATTTTTTATCGATAGTGAACCGTTTCAGTATTTGTTTTATTTTATTTTTTTCGTGTGGCCGTCCGTCTGTTATTCAGTATTCGTACGAGAACACATATATGAACTTTGCTTTCTACAATTTTGAATAAAACTTAACTATTCACATTTATTTAAGGGCTGAAATAAGCAGAGGAAGTTCCCTTTGTATTGTGAATCGGCTGAATCAGCTGCTGGATCATTGTTTTAACGTCTCCCGATCGTACAAGGACATTTTGGTCAATGCCTTAGTAGTTAAACACTCCCATTCGTTGTAGCAGGGACTTTCTATACTAAGTATATACTAGTATAGAAACTTTCAGAGTCCCTGGTTGTAGTTGTATACATGTCTGTTCAGCTTTCAACAATATTGAAATTCAAGGTCCTCGATAAAAAAGATATCTTGCGTTCTATGATATCGCTTTATATGTTTTTTTTAACTTACCAGTTTGATATCTTTAAATACAGATGATAATTGTTTGCATAAAAATTGCTTCCATTCATAACTCTTAACAGACCAATTAACAGACCGGGTTTTATACATCCGACCCATTAACAGACCAGGTTTTAAATAAAGATTGATTTATGTCACCAAAATACAGGTTTTCGTGTAGATTTGTCACACAATGATATCAATATGATTAACAAACATAATGCCTTTCTTTTTTCGTTGTTCAAAATATTGAATGCAAGTAAATTTAACCAATGTGTCATTTTGTGTACATTTTATATGTGTAAAATGTGTATAAATTTATTGATGAGTAACCCGCCTTTTCGTTTTATAGATCGTACATCGAAGCTAGAAAAATAATGATTACACCACTGAATTCAGAACATTGAATTGTTTTGTTAGACATGATTACTTTTTATGATGAAAATATATTTAGAAAGTTATACAATGAAACATGCTGAACTTTCAATGATTTTCTCGATAGCACCTGATTAACAGACTTTAGCCAACCCGATTAACAGACCAACCGCCGATAAAGCCGCATACTCAATATAGATTAACCGACCAATCTCTCGGTTAGCCGAGTGTCGGCCGTGAACACGACGGGTGCCACAAGTGCAGCAGGATCTGTTTACCTTTCCGGAGCGACTGAGATTTTTTTGTTGGGGTTCGTTTTGTTTGGTCTATAGTTTTCTATGTTGTGTCTTCTGTATTATTATTTGTCTGTTTTGTCTTTTATATTCTAAGCCAAGGCTTTGTCATTTTATTTTCAATCTATGAGTTTGACTGTCCCTCTGGTATCTTTCGTCCCTCTTTTAAGCTAATTATTCCGCAAATTTTTTTTTTATAACAATCGTGTTGATTAGTTGCTATAGTAATTTATTAATATTTTTAATTTTTTATATCTAAAGTAGGGAAGGCAATTCAAGATGGCGACTTAGATCCCTTTAGGTTTTTTCAGTATATGGATAAGGATAGTAAACTGCACATTGCCAGAAAACAAAGAAATAGTGATGGCAACGTTAAATACGTTAATATAGTAATGCAAATAGACAGGAAATAATAAAAAATAAATTAAAAACACTGATTTACAAAATTTTAATCTGCTAAAAAGTAAAATCACAAAAATACTGAACTTAGAGGAAGATCAATTGGGAAAGTCCATAATCACATGGCAAAATCAAACAAAACGCATCAAAAACGAATGGACAAGAACTGTCATATTCCTGACTTGGTACAGGCATTTTCAAATGTAGAAAATGGTGGATTAAACCTGGTTCTATAGCGCTAACCCTCTCACTTTAATGACAGTCTCATCAATTTCCGATATTTTTACATTGATGCGTTAAATAAACAGACACAATAAATAAAATAGTCAAAATATGGGTACATCAGTCATCATCGTTTAACAATTTTAAAAGGAACAATTTAACAGAACACAAAAACATCTACTATCTAACCGAGTCCCTGTGATCGTAAGTGCACTTAATTTTTTCTGAGTCATAAACATGTATGTTGGGTGTCTGAAAGCATCAATCTTTTTTATTTGATGGTCTTATAAAATATTTTGGAAAGTTAAGGTTACATAGTTACTAAAGCAGGTATACCAGTAAATAACAGTGTAAAAATTGGGTTGTTTACTTCCGGTGATGGTTACTTTCTTATATGCAATGAAATGTAGTGTGAAATTTTCACTGTAGCACTGGAAAGGATTAAACTTTATTCATGCAAAGTATTTCTTTGGTTGAAATAAAGGTAAATACTGTACATTTAAAGATGCAATTTGGTTTTTTTTTATTTTGCATCTCTATAATGATGTCTTTAGGAATATATAGAGAGTTTTCAGATTGTGATCACTTTTTTAGCTCACCTGACCTGAAAGGTCAAGTGAGCTTTTCTCATCACTTGGTGTCCGTCGTCTGTAAACTTTTACAAAAATCTTCCTCTCTAAAACTACTGGGCCAAATTCAATTAAACTTGGCCACAATCATCATTGGGGTATCTAGTTTTTAAAATGTGTGGCGTGACCCTGACAACCAACCAAGATGGCCGCCATGGCTAAAAATAGAACATAGGGGTAAAATGTAGATTTTGGCTTATAACTCTAAAACCAAAGCATTTAGAGCAAAATTGTCTATTAGGTCAAGATCTATCTGCTCTAAAATTTTCAGACAAATCGGACAACCTTTTGTTCGGTTGCTGCCCCTGAATTAGTAATTTTAAGGAAATTTTGCAGTTTTTGGTTATTATCTTGAATATTAATATAGATAGAGATAAACTGTAAACAGCAATAATGTTCAGCAAAGTAAGATCTACAAATAAGTCAACATCACCAAAATTGTCAGTTGACCCATTAAGGAGTTATTGCCCTTTATAGTCAATTTTTAACCATTTTTCTAAAATTTTAGTATTCTTTTAAAAAATCTTCTCCTCTGAAACGTCTGGGTCAAATTTAACCAAACTTGGCCACAATCATCATTTGGGTATCTAGTTTAAAAATGTGTGGCGTGACCCTGTCAACCAACCAAGATGGCCGCCATGGCTAAAAATAGTACATAGATGAGAAATGTAGATTTTGGCTTATATCTCCAAACCAAAGCATTTAGAGCAAATTTGACAGGGAATAAATTGTTTATCAGGTCAAGATCTATATGCCCTTAAATTTTCAGACAAAACAGACAACCTGTTGTTGGGTTGCTGCCCCTGAATTAGTAATTTTAAGGAAATTTTTCAGTTTTGGGTTATTACCTTGAATATTATTATAGATAGAGATAAAGTGTTAACAGCAATAATGTTCAGCAAAGTAAGATCTACAAATAAGTCAACATGCCCAAAATTGTCAGTTTATCCCTTAAGAAGTTATTGCCTTTTATAGTCATTTTTTAACAATTTTCATAAATTTTTGTAAATTTTTAGAAAATATTTTCCGCTGTTATTACTGGGCCAAGTTCATTATAGATGGAGATAATTGTCGCAAGAAGAATGTCCAGTAAAGTAAGATCTACAAACACATCATGATCACCAAAACACAATTTTGTCATGAATTTATCTGTGTCCATTGTTTAATATATGCACATAGACCAAGGTGAGCGACACAGGCTCTTGAGAGCCTCTAGTTGCAATTTTTAGTTTTCCCGATCTTTTACTTTGTTGTTCATTTGATTTTCCAACGGTTGAGTTAAGCGTTAATGGCTAGTATTATGTAAACGAAACTCGAAATTATTATCCTGATATATAATAACAAATGTGTTTAACCCGATTGATTTTTGATATTAAACGTAGAATACTTTTTCTTATTTTGTTTTATTTCTGACGACCAAAGGGAAACAATTATTGCTAAAACAGTGAATCAAAAAAACTTATCACAAAACAGGTTTTTCACAAACTTTCATTAAATGTTAGTTTTATTAAAAAAATTACATGGCTTTCATTCAGTTTCTAATCCTTTTGTATTACTTTTTTAAACTTCTATGGACATTCCTCGGGATCAATTCTATTCGAATGATATTTTCTGTCAAGTTATAAATCCTATCAGAGCTGAGACTTGTGTAGTCTCAGATCAGAGTAAGCATCGTGGTCTTCATGTTCATATAATTTCTGTATTTCACAGAACCAATATACGAGAGTATTTTTGGGTTTCTTTGCCTTATATAATTTACAATTTGCTGCTATTACCCTGTAGCTGTGTTCTTCAATACGAATATGTAATGTGGTCGCCATGCGCGTTTAGCTTCGGAGCTCAAAACTGTGCTATGGACAAATGATGGAGGTAATCTTGAACAGTCGGGGTATATTTTCCGCTTTATGTCTTTATTTGCTTGTAATGATTTTTATCTTACCTCCAATAGATTTATGGGGATATGATTGGTTAATGGACTACACGTGGTGACTATGTATATTTGATATAGAGTGTCACATGGTTAGTTACCATATAGGGTTAGCAACCATATGGGGTTAGTAAGGAGTAACTTCCCTTTCAAAACAAAAAAGATGCCACAACCCTTTATAAAAACAACACGGTGTTGAGGGAAAATCTGAAAAGATTCAACAGACGACTAAATGACGATGAAAGGTTGAAATAATTTCATAAAACTTGATTAAAGCTAGCTAACAAGTTATCACCGTTGGCATAACGGAGTTACTTCCCTCTCAAAACAAAACAAAATCTGAAAGGACGAAGAAATAAACTGACATGTAATACACGATTGAAATAAATTCATATAATAAAAAGTTGTTAAAGTTGGCATTTTTTTTTCGTATTATAGACAAATACCACATTTGTAGATAGTTGGTAAGATAATTCGTTACACGGTGTGCTATTGACCTAATACGCCATGTAACTAATAAATGTGCTGAGCATGTTAATTATCCGAAAGGAATCTCAAAGATAAATACTTTTGAAACAGTTATACATTTTTTTTTAATATTCATTACATGTTAACATTTTGGTTTTTTTTTCACTGATTAATATAATTAATGTTATTTATTTGGGGCACTCAATGGTTAAACCAAATCGGACTGTCTATGAAATTAAACAATTTAAAGTAGCTTTATAAGCGACCTTGATATGTAACAGTAGTTTATCTATTTTTGAATCTTTAAAAATGATTATTAAACGTTCAGAAGACGAATCCCGGTAACAAATAAAAAGTGAGGGATTCTCGTGAAATCTAAAAGGAGCCAATTATAGTGTGTGACGACAGGAAAAGCGTCTCCTGTTACGCATGCATCAACCGCTATGCACATCCATAATCAGTCAAATGTCATACATGTCATAAGAGTACAAAAAAAGTATCTTCGTAAGGATGTACAATTGGTAACAATTAGTTTACCGACTATTTGTTGAAGTAGAAATTAACCAACTGAATTAAACAAATTTGTTGTCGGCATTACGTCCAACATTTTTATTATTACATATTTGATATTTTTGTTTATTGAATCAATAGGGTTCTTCAAAAAGTAAGATTTAAAATAACTCAAAACACAACATTAGTACATGTATCTAGGAACCTCACTTTGTAGACAATGGAAATGGGGAATGTGTCAAAGAGACGACAACCCGACCATAGAGCAGACAACAGCAGAAGGTCATCAACAGGTCTTCAATGCAGCGAGAAATTCCCGCACCCGGAAACGTCCTTCAGATGGCCCCTAAACAAATATATATACTAGTTCAGTGATAATGAACACCATACTCAGGAGCGGATCCAGCCATTTTAAAAAGGGGGGTCCCAATCCAGGACAAAAAGGGGGGGGGGTCCAACTATATGTCCCCATTCAAATGCATTGATCGGCCAAAAAAGGGGGTACAACCCCGGAACTTACCCCCCCCCCCCTTTGGATACGGTCGAGAAAATTCACTACCACAAACATCACATTTATTAGGTTTTTCGCCAGAATGTGTTCACAAATGTCCCTTTAAGTGACTACATTGAGTAAATTCTCTAGCACAAACATAACATTTATAAGGTTTTTCATTTGTATGTGTTCTCACATTTGTCCCAGTCTGTGTTCTTATGTGTTTCTATAGAGTACCGTTGAGTGTGACTAAATCCTCTCCTCCCTCTAACATCATTGATAATGTTTATCTCCAGTATGTGCGTTTTTTTGTACGACTCTGTAAGGAACACACAAAAATAAACATGATCAATACAATATTTATAAACCTTTTGATACTGTTCTGCAATTTACAAAATATAAAATATCTATTTTAACATTCTCTGTATGTTTGGTAATTCTAATTCCATGCTATATACAACATCTACAAGAATATCATATAATGTACTGCCTCATTGATATATATGCCTCACATCTTCGTTATTCGTGAGGAAACCAAATTTGGTAGATAATGTAGATGAAAAGTACATACATTTAATGTAAAGGCTCTGTGTTGAAGACTTTGACATATAAACTTTTTTATTCATTGTATCTTGGATGGTGAATTGTCTCATTGGCACTGAAGCCACATATTCTTTTATCTATAGAAAATAAACTGTTGACTCAAAGATATGTCTCGCCTGTCTGCATAAATAAAATCAGGAAAGATAATCTGAGGAACTGTTAACAGCAACATTGCTTATTAATGTAAAGTTGCTTAACCATGAATTAGGGATAGGACCTCAAGATAGTTGTCAATCTGATATGCTTGGATAGATATGCAACTTGCAAATGACTTTATAGAAAATACCACAATAAAATCAGTTACTGACCATGATATAGCAATGGCACAATGTATTATAAAATTGAGAATGGAAATGGGGAATGTGCCAAAGAGACAACAACCCGACCATAGAGCAGACAACAGCAGAAGGTCACCAACAGGTCTTCAATGCAACGAGAAATTCCCGCACCCGGAGGCGTCCTTCAGCTGGACCCTAAACAAATATATACTAGTTCAGTGATAATGAACGTCATACTGAACTCCAAATTGTACACAAGAAACTAAAAGTTAAAACAATACAAGACTAACAAAGGTCAGAGGCTCCTGACTTGGGACAGGCGGAAAAATGCGGCGGGGTTAAACATGTTTGTGAGATCTCATATTCACCCCCCCCCCCCCCTAATACCTCTATCAAATGCAGAAAAGTAAACGCATAACAATACACACATTAAAATTCAGTTCCAAGAGAAGTACGAGTCTGAGATCTCAGAAGATGTAACCAAAGAAAATAAACAAAATGACAATAATACAACTACTACAGCAGTTAACTGACATGCCAGCTCAGACTTCAATTAAACTGATGAAAAATATGTTCATTATTAACAGAGAAACTATGTTGGAGTTTACCTATATCATGAAAGTAATATTTAAACATTCATAAATAATTTCACATGTTTCATGCCTATACGAAGTTCAAACGGTGATTGTATTCATTAATAGGAGGTGTTCCATAATGGAAGGAGAAATAGATATAAAAAGAAGATAACGTTGGTCTCTTTCCCTCGACTTATATTCTCCCTTCAAAAACAAAGTAAGTTTAGATATTAGATGGACACTATTTTCTTCCCATTGTCAATAGTTTATTACTATTGACAGAACGTCTAGTTCCGGGTGTATGAGATGATGATTTGTCTTTCTTTTTACAAACTGAAGTGAAATATATGAGTAGACTTTACAGTTTACAACGTGTAAATCTGACAATGTATAAGAAGCTGTTATCTGCTTGAGGAGGTAGGACGGGTCCTGATCCCGAAATTCCGGGTTAAACACGAAATCCGAAATCCCGGCTTAAAAAACACGAAATCCCGAGGTCCGAATTCGAAGGAAGAATTGCCGGATCCCGAAAGGTCAATCCCGAAATCCCGAGCTTAAAACACCGATCCCGGAGTCCCGATAAAGGTCCTATCCCCCCTCTCTGCTTGTCCGGACTGAAATTTGTTTGTCGTTTAAGACGGTAATAACATGTTCAAGATGTTGTGTTATACATGATTCCCAATTTTATGAGACAACACAGGCACTCGTCTCAGAAAAAAAAATCCTATATATATCCCATTAATATAAACAAGGTACTTAACTGCTTAACTTGCATTTTAGAAAATGTCAGGTGGTGACGAAATTCCGTTATATGCCGCTTTCTAGGCTGTCAACCCCATCTTAAACTTGTTATATCGTAAACTAAGTTGATTTATCTTTACAATGGTTATAAATAAGGCAACAGTAGTATACGCTGTTCAAAACTCATAAATCCATGACAAACAAAATCAGGGTAACAAACCAAAACTGAGGGAAACACATTAAATATAAGAGGAGAACAACGACAAACACTAAATGTATCACACACAGAACGGACCAAGCATCAGACAAAATCCCACGGTATAACAAATATAACATCAAACCAAATACATGAATTTGGATAGATAAGTACGTGACACGTCTTATCGCAATGTGAATTAACATTAAAATAGGAAAACAACGACGCCTACATTTGTTGTCGATCACCGTAAAATCCTACCAAGTATGTCAATCGTAATAATTTTGCTAACGCTAAAAATTTGGCAAAAACATCTGCAGTAAATGTTAATTATAAAACTGTTTCAGAAAAAAATGTTTTTTTTTGTCTGAATAGAACTTATCCCCAGTTAGTAAATTGTATAAATACCTTGATAAAACCTCACAAGTGTTATTTGTGGTATGTCTAATAAGTTACGAGTTTCCTTTTTTTAGATACAAATTTTCCAATGACGTCAATGTCATTCAGACTCTCTTGACTTTACGGAGGACATGAAACAAGATCAGATAACTCTGATAATCATTTAGACTTTCCATAAGATTGACAATCGGAACCGAGAATATTAAGGATACGTGATGCGTTTTTTGCCAATTCATCAGCGTTGGCAAAATTATTACGGTTGACATACTTTGGTAGGATTGCTACGGATGATTCCGACAACAAATTTATTGCGTGTTATACACCATTGTAAGATAAATCAATTTAGATTACGATATAACAAGTTTTAGTCGGGTTGACAGTATAGAAAGCAGCATATAACGGAATTTTGTCACAGCCAGACATTTTTCTAAAATGCAAGGTAAGTACCTTGTGTTATAGGATTTTATTTTCTGAGACAAGTGCCTGTGCGCCCATATATTAGATATTCCCCACAACTCCTACAGTTTGATTGCAACCTAGGTAAATCATGGTCCAGTAACTGAATTTATTGTGGAATTTTCTATAAAGTCATTTGAAAGTTGCATATATCTAATCAAGCATATCAGATTGACAACTATCTTGAGGTCCTATCCTAGTTCATGGTTAAGCAACTTTACATTAATTAGCAATGTTCCTGTTAACAGTTCCTCAGATTATCTTTCTGATTTTATTTAGCAGACAGGCGAGACATATCTTTGAGTCAACAGTTTATTTTCTATAGATAAAAGAATATGTGCTTTAGTGCCAATGAGACAATTCACCATCCAAGTACAATGAATAAAAAAGTTTATATGTCAAAGTACAGTCTTAACATGTTCAACACAGAGCCTTTAACATTAAATGTATGTTTTCATCTAGATCTACATAATCTACCAAATTTGGTTTCCTCATGAATAACGAAGATGTGAGGTACATCAATGAGGCAGTACATCATATAAAATTCTTGTAGATGTTGTATATAGCATAAATTAGAATTACCAAGCATGTACAGAGAATGTTTAAAATAGATATTTTATATTATGTAAATTGCAAAAAAGTATCAAAAGGTTTATATCTCTTTTTTGTGTGTTCCTTACAGAGTCGTACAAAAACGCACATACTGGAGATAAACATTATCAATGATGTTAGAGGGAGGAGAGGATTTAGTCACAATCATAGGTACCCTACAGAGACACATAAGAACACAGACTGGTTCACTTTATAAATGTGATGTTTGTTTTTAGGAGAATTTAGTAAGAGAAGTGACTTAAAGACACATAAAAGAACACAATACAAATGAAAAACCTTATAAATGTGATGTTTGTGCTAGAGAATTTACTCAATGTTGTCACTTAAAGAGACATTTGAGAACACATACTGGCGAAAAACCTCATAAATGTGATGTTTGTGGTAGTGAATTTTCTCGAAAAGATGAGCTAAAGTCACACATGAGAACACATACTGGTGAAAAACCTTATAAATGTGATGTGTGTGCTTGTGAATTTTCTCAAGGAAGTCACCTTAAGTCACACATGAGTACACATACTGGAGACAAACCTTATTGCTGTGATTTATGTTGTAAACGGTTTAGTTCTCTTAGTAGTTTGCAGAGACACACGAGAACACATACAGGCAATAAATCTCATAACTGTGAAGTATGTGGCAAAGTGTTTAGTCGGCTGTATGATTTGAAGAGACACATGAGAACACATACAGGTGATAACTCTCATAATTGTGATGTATGTAGTAAAGTGTTTAGTCGGCTTGAACATCTGCAAAGTCACATGAAAACACATACTGGTGATTAACCTTGACATGTTTGTGATCAAGATTTAATTTGTCTTAGTAATTTACAACACATACAGTTGAAAACTGCATGACTTTAATGATTATGAAAACACGTTTGTTCATCATAGTAATTTACGTCACACGAGAACACATGCAGGCGATAAACCTTATAACTGTGATGTATGTGGAAAAATATTTAGTCAGTATGTGATAAACGTGAGAAATCTCATGACTGTGATGGATAATATATGTGGTTTAAGCTTGAAGAAGAACAGAGAGAGACGCATGATAACACATAGTACATCCTGTATATGTGACTGTCCCAATTAAGGATATCGAGCCACAGTAATGAGATACATTTAGTTGTCATTTATTGCTGTCTTTCTTATGTGTTTTAGTTGACTGTTTTGTTATAATCAGTATAAACATGTAGTTTACAGACTCACATGAGAACACACAAAGGTGATAAACCTCATAAGTGTGATGTACATGTACAAAAATGTATGTGGTAAAGATTTTAGATTGCTTGGTCATTTAAGAAGGCACATGAGAACACATACCGGTGACAAACCTCATGACTGTGATGTATGTGGTAAAGGGTTTATTCAGCATGCATTGCTTCTTTACAGAGACACATGAAAATACATGCATAGTAGTTTTATAGAGATTCTCATGAGAATACATACATAGTGGTTTACAAATTCAAATGAGTATACATACATGCGATAAACCTCGTTACTGTGATGTATGTGGTATTAAAAGGGCACTGTTTAATCAGCTTGGTAGTTTACAAATTACATAGACACATGAGAACGGTATTCACATGCGAACACATATAGATGATAAGCTGCATGATTGTCGTGTTCACTGTAATGTCAGTTAAAAAATAAACACGGTAAAGGGATCAAGTCGTCAAGATTGTAATTTACATAGACATGTGAAAATGTGTATAAATGTATTATTTACCTAATGTATATTAGTTCTTTGATTTAACATATATATCCAGCCCAAGCTGAGTGATGCATTTGACCTATTATATGTATTCAAATTCAACTTAATACCCGTATATGTACATGTAATATATATGAGATGTACAGTTTACATGGTCATGATGGTATACCATACCATAGATATAAAAAGATGTGATACGAATGCCAATGAGACAACTCTCCGTCCAAGACACAATTTGTGAAAGTAAAAACAATTATAGGTCAAAGTGCAGTTTTCAACACAGAGGCTTCAATGGTCGCACCGAACAGCAAGCTATATTAACAACCCCAAAAATGACTAGTTTAAAACCATTTAAACAGGAAAAACGGTCTAATCTATATACACGTAAAAACAAAAGAAACGAGAAACACTTATGATTCATAAGTTATAAACCACATTTATGTTATGTTTATATTCTGTAAGTTGTGTTGATGTGTTTTATTATGATACAGGTACTTAACAACATGTACAATGTACCTTAAATTCTGTTGATGTGTTTAATCGTGATACTTGACAAGTTACCTTAATTATACAAATGTAGTTGTGTTGTATGTTTAATGATGATACTTTACAAGGTACCTTAAGTTAGTGGATGTGTTTAATCACGATACTGCACAAGGTATATTAAGTTGTGTTGATGTGTTTATATGTGATACTTGACAAGGTACCGTTAGTTGTGTTGATGTGTTTAATCGTGCTACTTTTTACAAGGTACCTTAAGTTAGTGGATGTGTTTAATTATGATATGTTACAAGGTACCTTAAGTTGGTGGATGTGTTTAATCACGATGCTGCACAAGGTACTTTCAGTTGTGTTGATGTGTTTAATCGTGATACTTGACGAGATGCATTAAGTCTAATATGTTGATGTGTTAAATCATGATATTTGACAGAGTATCTTAAGTTGTGTTGATGTTTTCAGTCATAAAAATAGACAGGGTACTATCAGTTGTGCATTTATTTGTTCTTGAACTTATTCAACTACGATTTAAAGAGGGGGGGCAAGGGGGGTTCCAATAACAGCAAAACATTAAATTGATTTGGCTTATAACAGATAACAAGGAATTGAAAAGGGTCAATAACAGATAACAGTAAATGAAATCTTAAAATCAGTCGGGCCCAGGACCAATACAGTAGATCTTATTATATAACTGGTTGCATGGATCTAGCTAGGCCTTAACTAAACAGGCACATATATATTCACTTATTTACAGGATATTTTGTCGAGAAATTAAATTGAAGCTGTTAAAGACACATTATTATTTGCAGCGACAGTTCTGAGCTTCACTTTTCACTATGTGAACCAGTTAAAAAGCTTTAAAAAAATGATAGTCAGGGTTCTCTTTCATGTAAATACATATGAGGAGGAGTAGCACTTCTAAATGTGAATGCTAAAAGCAAACGATGTTGGCAGTTGCGCAATTCCCACAGGCAATATTTCACTCACATGCTCAAACAAATGATACAAATATACTATTTTTGTATTTTGTAAACAAGTATAAAAGGAGGTGTGGTACGATTGCCAATGAGACAACTCTCCAAAAGAGACAGAAAGACACAGAAATTAACATTATAGCTCATCATACCGCCTTCGACTATGAGCAAGCCAATACTGCATAGTCAGATATAAAAGGCCTTGAAATGACAAACGAAAAACAATTCAAACGAGAAATTTAACAGCCTAATTTATCTACAAAATAATGAAGAAAACAACCTATGAATTACATAGACCCTTATAATCGATTATAATTTGTACAAAACTATACATCTGTAACATGTTCACAGACAATGGAATTTATTACAAAAAATAATAATAATGTATACTAGACCCGACTGTTTTTAAATATGTTTATGTGATGTATGTGACTGGAATCCTTCTGCAAATACGTGACCTCCATATTACTAGTGGAAAGACCCCAATAGTGATAAGAAGATGATGTTCATTGTTTAATCATACGTTTTTTGATTGAGTTAAGTCTGCCAATTGATATTTTATCGTATGTTTTTCTTTGTTGTGATGTTATGCTATTGTTTCAGAAAAAGGGAGAAGGTTTTGGATCCATTAAAACGTTTAATCCCGCTGCAAATGTTTGCACCTGTCCTAAGTCAGGAATCTGATGTACAGTAGTTGTCGTTTGTTTATGTAATACATACGTGTTTCTCGTTTCTCGTTTTGTTTATATAGATTAGACCGTTGGTTTTCCCGTTTGAATGGTTTTACACTAGTAATTTTGGGGCCCTTTATAGCTTGTTGTTCGGTGTGAGCCAAGGCTCCGTGTTGAAGGCCGTACTTTAACCTATAATGGTTTACTTTTTAAATTGTTATTTGTATGGAGAGTTGTCTCATTGGCACTCACACCACATCTTCCTATATCTATGTGGTATGTGTATCAATGAATCAACTCTCCATCCAAATCACAATGTTCAATTTTCTTCAATTTCTACTTAAGATTGGCTGTCAAAATGGTAACATTCCAAATTTCAATAACAGTTAAGAGGGGGGGCAAGGGGTTTAACTGTTATGCTGTTATGGGGTAATTTAATTCTTTGTTATCTGTTTTTCTGAAAATATATTTACTGTTAGCTGTTATTGTCTTATTCCTTGTTAGCTGTTATAGGACTATTATTTTTATTGTTATCTGTTATTGTGAGATTGTATTTGCTGTTAACTGTTATTGAAATTTGAAAAAGCAAAGGAGCAGCACGTTTATTGCTGTTCTTCAGCTCAAAGTCACAGTGAGACCTTAAACATATCCCAAGTTAATTTTTCTCCGGTGATGTTTTTGAGTCATTTTTAGAAATTTGTGACAAACTGACTGCCTATAACGAAATTGTTTTGAAATATGTTTTTATTAAAAATTGAACAAAAAAAAGTATGTTTTTGTCTAAATCGAAGATACCCTTTAGGGATTATTTCAAAAGTGCTATGTCACGTTGTATACAAAACTTAATTTACATAGATTTTTACAAGACTCCCCACTTTGTTACCTATAAGGAGCTACCATTTGGTTTTTAGAGAGGTGTGCTAGAATTTAAAAAAAAAATATTTATGTTTAAAAAAAGCAGGATAGACTAATAAAAATGCAGGTGACCAAATAGCGTGAAATAAAAAGGCAGGACAAAGATTACAATTTAAAAAGGCAGGACAAAGGAGTCCGTCCGGTAAGGGCCGATTTTGGCCTCAAATTTCAGGTTCATCTACTGAACGAAAGTTTTTGAACACTTTTTAAACACTTTAGTGTCTTTTTCAATTAATTCGATTAGTTTATGAGAAAGATTAAAAATTAACTAAAATGCTAAAATTCTGAAGATTTCAGTAATTTAGCATGACTTAATGATGCTAGAACGCGATATTTGTGCATTGTATTGTCAAAAACAGCTCATATTTATGTAGCAGAAGCATTTTGCTTTCCAAAATATAGCTGAAAGAATACATGTTTTACAATTTTCTAAAACTGCTATATTTTTGGGCCAAAAAGGGGTCATACTGAACCAACTCCTTTTTACATTCTAGCTCCACCTATTCCACCCTCCCACGCAAAGACATGCGAAAAAGGAATACTTTTAAATACATGTTTATCATGTTCTATCATGAAGGGTGATTTCTAACTTGTTTGTATATTTTCTGAATGTGCAGTGGCAAATAGTTAACGCATGTTCAGGACGAGGACAAATTACATTTTAACAATACATGCAACCAGTAATAGGAGTCGATCTTGATAGAAATAAGAAATTAATTCAATTGAACATCAGGATGAATTGGTTATGTAAAGCAATTTAGCAATAAGGGTTCCTAATTTGCAGAGAGCCTTGCACTCCCTTCACATCCTACTTTGTCAAGGGTTTTACTGACGATCGGAAAAAGACTAACAGTGATCTTATTTATATTCCCTAGTAACCCTTGTGGTTCCTAAACATGAATATAGATTAACCGGTATAAATAATTGCGACAAAATATATATAAGAAGATGTGGTATGAGTGCCAATGAGACACCCCTCCATCTAAGTCACAATTTGTAAAAGTAAACCATTATAGGTCAAAGTACGGACTTCAACACAGAGCCTTGGCTCACACCGGACTGCTAACTATAAAGGGTCCTAAACATGACTAGAGAAAACCATATGCATTCAAACGGGAAAACCATATCATCGGTCTCATATGTACAAAAAAAAACCAAGAAAAACAAGAAACACTAATGAACCTCATCAATAAACGACAAATATACTGAACATCATGTTCCTTACTAAAAACATGTGCAAACAAATGCTACGTGTTTAAACGTATTTATAGGTCCCAACCTTCATCCTTACTTGAAACAGCGGTACAGTTTCGAAAAGCGGGATACTACTGTTGCCTTTATTTGAAACAATAGTGTAACATCACAACATAGGAAGACACATATTCCCCATTTCCATTCTCAATTTTACATTATAAAGTATCAATTAAAATGGCTTAACTCAATCAAAGAACAAATTAACACAATACTGAAAATAGATTAGAATGCTTTTTGAAGCAGTTTAGCATTTAATATCATGAAAAGTGTTTCCTTAACTGTTACAATGATTGATCACTCGGTTTGTATAGTTGTCCAGTTGCAAATAGTTTACACATGCTCAGAAAGAAAAGAAATTACATCGTAGCGATACATACAATCACAATTCTAGTAATAGGTATACATTTGACCTATTTTTCGAGGCTCTTTTCTTTATATTTTATCACCCAATTATTTCCTTTTCTTAAATTATTTTTGGCGCATTTTTTTCTTTGATTTATTAAGCTATTTGTTTCTACTGTTTTCCCAGTATTTTCTGTTCTGAGAACCCCATCCAGACACCCTCTATATATAATTAGGATCGAACTTTAATATGTATTTCATGAACCCTAAAGTCAATATAGGATAGCAAAACGTATAGCCAGTTTGACCTCATCCCTAACTATATAAATATAAATTTAACGATCTTTTGATCTATTTTCTCTTAACAACTGATGTCTTTTAGGTTAAGTTGTGGTCTTTATTTCTACAACAACAAAAATGTAGGCCGAGATTGTTAAAGATCGAGTTTGTATAGGCCGAATGAATTATAATGACGATTTGGCTGTATTCAGAGTCGGCACAGTATACAAATAAGGACATATATATGACATAAGCTATAATGATCTTTAACCGACATAACTGAACGAGTAGCGTTATCTTCTGTTATGTTCTGTATACAGATGTGGACATATATGGCACCTCCGTTTTTACAACGAATCACTCAACTTTACAATTTTTTCCTTATCAGTTGAGCAAGTTATACTTGATCGAAAAGTCCGATGTTTTTTACACAATAGCAATGACTAAATGTGTTTTGTTCATTATAAATAGAGAAACTATTTAGGAGTTCACCTATCCGGTGAGGAGATGCTCTATATTGTAATTGGATTGACATATGCATATGTAAAGAAGATTTGCTCTACATGGACTACGAACTCGTATTTGATTAAAAACCTTCCGCCAAGCAAGCGTAAGGGTCTTTGACAGTAACCAACACTCATCTCACGAGGCGTTACCTAGTATGTCTTTTTAGGTATATATATAATATATGAGACAATATATCTGAAAATGTATAATTTCCATGTCTCCTAGCTCTTTCACCAGCAATTATTTTTTTATTCAGGCTAACCCCTTCTTTTTGGAAAATTTTAAGTTTCAGTATTAACTCGAGTAGATAATGCACCAACTGCAACCAATTAAAAATCTTTTTAATATTTCGTCTAATAAGATATTTTAATGTAAATGGTCAAGCCCCATTCTTCTCCATTACTGGTCTGATTTTGTTATAACTTAAGCATGTAAGAACATTTTGCATTTTTAAGGGTCTTTTGTATGTCAGTTGTCCCCAGGGGTAATTTCCCTCCTGTAACCACTGGGTTTTTTCCACCTGTGGACACGTTTGAAAGACCAAAAAATTATTCCTTGTACTGTAATGTGAAGAGCATCATTTCCTGAATGTATGACTCCATTTGTTTAGGTGAATAGCAGCCAGTTTAAAAAAAAAACTGAACTCCCCAAAGATCAGAATTTGGAGAAAAATAATTTTGTTGTTCTCTCCTGTTACAGCCTTTTTGTGTACCTTCTGAGAATATTTCATTGTCAGCATTAAAACAGTACAGGTGTTTTTATAGTATCTTATCAAATTGATATATAGATGGAGGTAAACACAATTCGAGTAAATGAACAAAAAGTACTGCGTAATTCCTGTCTGTAACGTTCTGTCATATTACCTGATAAAAAGTAATGTAGCATAACCATACTCGGTAACAAGAAGGATGTTCAAGACAATTTTACTGATAAATCAAAAATTTAATCTACTATATGCCAACTATTTCATGAAATATATAGAGAATAATACATGGCAAAATCCGTATCATATGTCGTATCATCCCGAGACATCAATATCAGCCCAAGGGCCTTTAGGCCCGAGGGATGATATTGGTCGAGGGTGATACGGCATGTGATACGGGTTTTGCCATGTATTATACACTTTATCATATATTTCAACAGAAGAGTATTATATTATATGAACTGTTTTCTGATGCATAGCACTGGGTTACCTTCAGTTCTACTTTTGTCTTGTTTCAAAGGCCTTAAAAGAACTGCTCAATTAGTTATCCGAAGCACCTGGGTTACCTTACAATTTGCGTGCTGTTGTTTTAAAAATATTTTGTATATTATTGTATTAATTTGTGTGTTTTGTATTTTTCAAAGTTGCATTTAGTGTGCCAAAAAATATGAAAACTTGACGTTCGTGACGTCACATACAATATGAAAACTCGACGTTCGTGACGTCACATACCAAACAATGACGTCATTCAAAAAAATTACCTATTTTGAGGAAAATTTTTCTTAAGCAAAAAAAAAACCAAAACTGACTTTATGTAAAAAAAAAAAAAAAAAAAAAAAGTAGGGGTGTGATAAAGGGTATGCGATAAAGGGTAGGGGTGTGATAAAGGGTATGCGATAAAGGGTGCGCATCAAAGTTGCGCGGTATGGATTAAACAGCAGGCTATTTATCACATATGCAAAACTACTGTATTTACTACTAAACATATGATAAAAGTTATTATCACCATATTAGATAAATTTCAAACCGATATACAATATATTGAATGATAAAATAGGTTTTTTGCTTTTGATAACAACAGAGAACATTGTGCAATTCTAGTATAGTAGATAGTAACAGAAAAGAATTTATTTTAGAATTTTTCATTACCTAGGCAGATTTTTCATCTTGCAAATACAGTTTCAAAGGAGAAATGACATTGTTTTCTGTTATCTCAGTCCAATTGTGACCAATCTGAAATGATGTATTTTTCTTAAACTATAAAATAAAGCATTTTTTGGAGAAAAAATCCTTTCTGTTACCAACTCTGTCCTGTAACCGCTGTCCTGTTACTCAAGATACTTTCATGTTACCAACATAGCTGACTATATTTTAGAATATATTTCTAAACCTTTTGTATTACTGTAACAAATGCTAAAATCAATAATTGGCATTTGATAAACTATTGCAGGATATACCAGTAAATCACAAATAGTGTCTTAAACTTATTCCTTATTCCCATTAGAAAACTTTTTAAAATTGATTCTTTTTGGTAACAGGAAAGAACTGGATTATTTTTGGACCATTTTTTAAATTGCCATTGTTACCACATTTAACAATTATTTGAATTACAGACAACAGTTCCTAGATCCTCAATGTGTGTTCTTCGATTTGTCCTATTAAAATACCGGGTCTAAAGACATTTTTTTGTTTTCTTTTATTGCCAAAAATTAGACTTGAAGTTTTTCAGATATTTTCATTTCGTCATTGTGCGAAGCGCTCTTTTGAAGGAGGGATTTTCTTAACCAGAACAGAACAAAATATATAGCGTTGGTCTCTTTCCCTGGACTTATATTCTCCCTTCAAAAACAAAAGTAAGTTTTGATGAGAAGATGATCATGATGATGAGTTACCTTACTTTTTACAAACTGAAGTGAAAAATATTTAGGTATAGACTTTACAGTTTAATACAGTGTATAACGTGTAAACTACGAAGAAGCTGTTATTTGCTTGTCCGGACTGAAATTTGTCATGTAAGACGGTAAACAAGATTATCATTAGTTTAACAGATAGGACATTACCGTTTATTACTGATTTTATGTTCACTTCCAATTTCAATATCAAACTTAGCTTAAAAACCCAATAAGCATAAAAATGCAAGTCTATAGTGAAGGCAGTTGATTTTATCATTTGGCGACATATTGAAACTGCATGGTGCCATTGATGGAATCATTGTTTTCATTTTCAGAGTCCCGATAGTTTGTGGTCATTGGTGGTAGTAATTCCATTCTTATCAAATTGTCGAAAAAAATAATAATTAAGCAAAACCTCTAAAGAAAGTAAGTTTAATTAACCTAGTGTACAACAAAGTTTAGTAATGTAACAATAACACAATGCAACCGTAGACTCAATTAGTATATTAGTATTGTTTATAGGATTACACACATTTTAAAAGAATAATAAGGATTAAGCACCTTTTTAAAGGAATTGATTGGTGTTTAAACTCGACCAAGCCACTCACAAACAAATAAAAGTCTAAGTCACTCACAAACAAATAAAAGTCTTGAGTTCAGTTTATACACCAATAAATTCCTTTAAGAAGGCGTTTAATACTTATAATTCTTTTAAATTGAAGATAGGGAATATATATTTTTTCATACTCGTTTCCTCTATTACACATTTATTGTATATTTATGTCATTAATTGAATATGGCTGGCACATGAATATATTTGTTGGTTAACACAAAAATATGTACTCAATGAAATTTGCTATCTGACAAAAATTAAACAGCAAAAACTCTTAATAACCTTCAAATGAATGTTTTTGTGTATTATTTCATTTTACAGTTGCATGAACTAACTTGCAGTGAAAATAAAAAGAATTAACGTTGTTGTTATTATCGCCGCCATCTTTTTTACATTGGTTACGAAAAGTCTCAAGTTCGGTCAACGTTGTCTATCAAAAAATAACCAACGTCGAGATCAAATACCGGACGTCCTCTCGACCAATCATCAGTCAGGGGACTTATTGAAATAAGTGATATTTTAATCACTTATTTGAGAAGCAAATTCGAAGTTTTGTCACAAATTGTGATTTTCTAGTTTTACCAAAATTTTAAACACATAGGTGTAGATAATATCTTTTCATTAGTAAAATTGAAAAAAATGAACTTTTTGCTTCTTTTAAGTAGCAAGGTTTATGCTTTTGATGCTATCATTTAGCTGCAAATTCTATTTTTGTTGAAAAAAGGCTATAATAATGGCTTTACATAATGAACTGATACTTTCTGAACAGATTTTTCTCAGCAGTGGGAGTATTTTTCCTGTAAAGTTCAAGGTTCCATCTTTCAGATTATGTAATAAAATTCTACTGTTCCGTTATAAAAAAATCACTGTTTGGGGGTATTGAAATTAGTGGGGGTTATTAAAATAATGATACTTAGAGAAGTGATTTTTGGGAAGGAAATTGAGGTATGATACATGTACTTTAACAGGTGATTTTTACACCGTATGTCATTATACTAGATTAAGTACAAGGTCATCACTTGAAATGACCTGGTAATCCTATCAACACAGATGTTGTTTCTGATAATTTTAGCAACATTATTAGTCCCTGGATCATTAGTATTCTATATTTAAAGCTACAATAAAATTAAATCACTTCTTCTAGTGATAAATTTGTACTACTTAAATAGGTGATTATTAAAGAAAGACAACTCTTACTTCCAACCTTTATGGACATAATGTTACTTAAATTAGTGAATCAGAAAATCACTCATTTAAGTAAGTTCCCTGACTGATCATATCAATGTATTCCCTAATATGCAAATCCTATAAGAATTATACATTCTTAATTAATCAGATCCTTACCAAGCCCTGTATTCCGGCAATTTGTCTCCAATGTAACAATAATACTTTTATTATTGTAAGATTTCCATGTAACCATATTCAGTGCCTGTACATAATTGCCAATGTGTCATGTTATGAGACAACTATCCTCCGAAGTTAAATACAAGAGGGACGAAAGATACCAGAGGGACAGTCAAACTCATAAATTAAAAATAAACTGACAACGCCATGGCTAAAAATGAAAAAGACAAACAGACACATTAGTACACATGACACAACATGGGTAACTAAGCAACACGAACCCCACTTGGTCAACAACTAGGGGTGAATAAAGTATGTAGATGCATCCTGTAAGAAATTAGAGGCAACCACTTGGACTTCAACAATGAGAAAAACCTTATACATCATTGTTAGCTGTAAAACAGCCCCAAAACATTGACAGATGTCAAACATTTCAATTTGGAAAATTAATGTCCTCATTTTAGTACTAACAATGAATGAAAAACATATGTGATATTTTACTTTGTAACCACTGACTACATGTATCTAATCGCCGGCCCATTATGGGTATATAGATATTCCACACAACTCCTATAGTTTGGTTGCAACCTAGGTCAATCATGGTCCAGTAACTGAATTTATTGTGTTATTTTCTATAAAGTTGCATATCTATCCAAACATATCAGTTTGACAACAATTTTGGGGTCCTATCCCTAGTTCATGGTTAAGCACCTTCACATTAATTAGCAATGTTCCTGTTAACAGTTCATCAGATTGTCTTTCCTGATTTTATATAGCAGACAGGTGAGACATATCACTGAGTCAACAGTTTATTTATCATATATAAAAGAAGATGCTGCATGCATGCCAATGAGACCACTCTCAATCCAATTTACTATGCATGAAAAGTTAACAATCATAGGCAGTGGGAAGTATGAACTCAGATCCTGTAAATAATGTAGACATAATCTACATTGTACCAACATTTTTTTTCCTCGTGAATAAAGAAGATGTGAGGTACATGTATACATCAATGAGACAGTACGGCATACATTATATGTATATACTTCTTGTACATTTTTTATATAATATGGAAAGAGCAGATGCCAGGGCTGCAAACAATGTTAAAATAGATATGTGTAAATTGCAGAAAGATATCAAAAGGTTTATGTCTTTATTTTTCTTTGTTCCTTACAGAGTTGTTCAAGAACTTACATATTGGATATAAACATTATCAATAAGATGTTAGAGGGAGGAGAGGATTTAGTCACACTCAACGGTACTCTACAGAGACCCATAAACACACAGGCTGGTAAAACACTTCATAAATGTGATGTCTGTGCCAGGGAATTTAGTCATAGAGGTCACTTAAAGAGACACTTGAGAACACATACTGGTGAAACACGTCATAAATGTGATATTTGTGGTAAGATATGTAGTCGAAGTAATGACTTGAAGAAACACTTGAGAACACATACTGGAGAAAAACCTTATAAATGTGATGTCTGTGCCGGGGAATTTAGTCTCAGCGGTCACTTAAAGAGACATGTAAGAATACATACAGGTGAAAAACCTTATGAATGTGATGTTTGTTTTAGAAAATTCTCTCGCAGTGATGAGTTAAAGAATCATATGAGAACACATACGGGTGAAAAAACTCATGTATGTGATGTTTGCTCTAGAAAATTTAATCAAAAATGTGATTTAATGGTACACATGAGTACACATACAGGAGACAAACATCATGGCTGTGATTTATGTGGTAAACTGTTTAGTAATCTTAGCAATTTACAGAGTCACATGAGAACACATACAGGCGAAAAAAATCATCACTGTGATGTATGTGGAAAATCGTTTGGTCAGAATGATAATTTAAAGTGTCACATGAGAACACATACAGGTGATAAACCTTATGAATGTGATGTATGTGGTAAAGGGTTTAGTCAGGTTGGTGGTTTACAGAGACACACGAGAACACATACAGGGGATAAACCTAATGACTGTGATGTATGTGGTAAACAGTTTAGTCGACCTGATAGTTTAAAGAGACACATGAGAATACATACTGAGGATAAAGCAGATAACACTCACAATGAGATGTTTATCGTTGAGGTTCAGTGTGAATGATATTTACATAGACACACAAGAACACATACTAGTCAAATCAAGGCAAATCTAATTTCGTACCAAATTCCATGAATTCAGACTTACAGAGAACACATACTAGTGACAAACATCATAAGTATGACGAACATGCTGAAAAGTTGTTTTCAGAAGAAATGCATTAAAAGAGAAACATACTGGAAATAACTATTAAACCTTATATCTGTGATTATTTAGAAGAGGGTTGTATGATAATAGAAACTGACAGACGCATGAAAACATATACCTGTGTGAGGTTTAAACTATAGACCAAACATAATTGAAATAATGTCATATAGAGATGTATAAGAACACATAGAGATACTAGTACTTAGTCTTTAAACTGTGACTATTTGATATATGCTCATCATACTCATAGAGATGTAAAAGAACACATAGAGATAGTGATGTATGTATATGTAGTGGATGCATTTTTTAGAATCTAATCCATTCCTCCGAAAGTACTAAAGCGATTTACATGCATCAGGGTTTTTCTGTAAACATTGCATGAATTGCAATCAAAACCTTATGGAACTGACTTAATATCTAAATGCGCACAGGTCCTTCTAAAAAGTGCCCGGGGAAGAAATATATAGATATTGAATTAACATGAGACAAGTTTGTGTCGATGAAATAAGTTATGCACATTAATTTTTTTTTTAAATGTTAGACAAGTAATTTGGAAATTCAGATAATAGACATTTGTAATAAAGCATAAGTGACACACACACATACATCAGCATCAGCAAATAAAACAATTATACTATGCATGTTAAAAGCAGGTGTTTGGTATAAAACAAATAACATTGAATCACAGATAAGGATACATGATTCAAACAGTTTTAGTTTTATAAAAAAATTATATTTTACAATTGTTACAGCATATTCCACAAGGCCAGAATATCATATTTGCTTTAGCAATGGGGTTAACTTTTCTTCTCTTAGTGACAGGCATGTTGAAACCCTTCCACAATTTTCCAATGTCAATGCAAGTGTTTTAATAAAATAAAAAAACTTTGAGAGTGTTCACCATGCAGTTGCTAATATTAGACCTCGTGCACTGATTTTTTTAAATAATGAAATATACATTTTGACCAAGGACAATATCGTTCCTGATTCTTCTATATATATACTCTTGTTATGGCTTACTTACTTATATACAATTTTGAAATCTGAAATGTAAAAGTTCAACAATATCTACACACCATGCACAAGGGAAGTTAGGCAGCAACCATTTGATTTTCTGGGGGGGCTATGGATTTTTTTTCTGGACAAACTTTTTTTTTCGCCTGCGACGAAAAGCAATCTATTTTTTTCGCGACTAGTAGAAAACTATTTTTTTTCTTTCAATTTTAGCATTACATATAGTGGCAGCTGAGGGGGAAACAAACATTTTTTTTTCTCAGAATCAAAAACAAATTATTTTTTTCTCCAAAAACTGGAAACAAACTTTTTTTTCCAAAAAATTCCATAGCCCCCCCCCCCCCCCAGAAAATCAAATGGTTGCTGCCTTAGACAAAACCAGCAATGAGTTATTTATTTTTTATTCAGGAAAACATTTATTGTTATAAAATATTCTTATTTTATTCTCCCTGGAGCTTTATTTTCTTCCCTGGGCGCTTTTTAGTAGGACCCCTGATCACTACCTTTTTGATACACAAAACAAAGTGCATTGATCATAACATTATAAACATCCTATCCATGAACATTTCCAGAAATTTCTTAATGTATTACATGCTCAGATATTCAAGGCATGAAATGATGTGATACTTGTCAAGACAACTACACAACGTTTGCAAGGTGCAGGAATCTAATATCTGTTCTAAAAATTTTAATTAAGTCATTGTTAATCTCTTCTTTAAAAATTGGAGTTATCTTCCTTTGTTCAGAATATCTGTTTAATCAACTACAACGGTGAACCAATGCAATTATTAATTTTACTGTACATAATTTAAATCAATCTTTACTGTTCAGTGCTTTCAAGCACTTTGATTCTGTAATAGTATTGAAAATCTCTGCATATATGCTTACATGATAATGCATAGGTTAAAGTTGAATAGTATATATATACATATTGTTTACCAAATGAATGTTATTTCTTTGTTTAAGGACCTGACGAATATCCATGAATGTATGAGAGTTCAGGATATTATATCATGTTAAAACATTAATTAGTTGTGATATGACAATCTCATTGGCGTATAAGAGAGTTCATCCGGGTATTACACTATGTTAAACATTAATTGTAATATTACAATGACATAAGCATATAAGAGAGTGCGTCCGGGTATTAAGCTATTTGTCACAAATAAGGAGAGTTGTCAGACTGATTGTTCAATGATATTTTTCCCATTTCTTAAGTGGGGCGAGTTGGTAAACAAGAGTGGGCGATTTTTTTAGAAAGTTGCGATTAAGTGTGGGCCGTGTGGCGAGTTGAAATGGTTTCATTTTTTAACATCGTGTTTGGTGGTCATAAAGTGATATATACAGTAATATATACAGTATATTATAATGGTTGTGTGGCGTTCTAGTTAAAATTTTATGGATAACAAATATTTTTTCATCTAATCCAAAACAGCTGGGATGTTAAGCTGGGGTCACACATTCACGATTTTTACTACCGTTCTTGACAGGACCATTCCCGATTAAAATTTGTCGAAATTCTGATCAAGAAACCTGTGAATCGTGGATGGAAATCCGATTTGTATCTTTCGCCAGGTAAAATTCGACCGAGTCTGTCACGACTGCGTCCCGATTCTACCGAATGTAATCCGACAGAGATCAGATAATGACAAGACAGTGAATCGACGTTGACGGAAGTTATCCGTTCGAAAACTGTCGGCATACTCGGGATGATCAGGTACTGTCGGAACGTAATCCTATCACGGTCCGCTCTATCGCATTGCAAACGGCTTTGTCTGGCCTCAGTCGTATTGTATTCTGTTATTGTCGAGACATCTCCAGATCATTCCCGTTCCACAGGACACCGTCCCGAATACACAGAACATCGTTAGGAATTCGATCCGATACAGCAGAATCTGTCACGACATAGGCACGATTGTAATCCGACCAGACAAAATCGGCTGAGTTTCCCCGAATGTTACGGGACGCACCTAACTGTCGGGGTGCTTTGCCGAACTATTCGGACCCTTCCCGACCAGTAGGAATCTGTTACGAACTAAAACGACTGCGTTCAGACAATAATAGGACATTCCAGATAATTGAGGATACTAATCCGACTTTTTCACTTTTCGTGTCGTATCGCTGTCTGATCTTAAACGGGAGCAATAATCGGCAATGTGTGAACCCCGCATTAAATAGTTATCCCATTCGGACTACTAGACTGTAAATAATAATGTCGTTTTTGATTGTATTGTGGTGTGTGTGTGTGTGGTCTCAGGGAAGATATGTTTTTTTGTAATTTTAAAAAATTTAATATTTTTTCTACCCTCTTTAAATAAAGAATTTATACTATTACATTACAATTTTTATTATTATGATTGTTTGAGAGTTCATCCGGGTATTTTACTATGTTATAAATATTATTAATTGATTGATGGATTTTGAGTATTTTTCTCCACTTTCATCATGTTCATCATAACGAAACCCGATTTTGTCTCGCGCGAGACATAAGCAAAAATAAGTATTACTATCAGGCGGGAGCGTAATTTCCAACTAAGATAAACGTTAACGGTGAGTATTATGTAACAGTCGGAAACCAGGTTGAAATAGAACAAAAGAATCGAAGCTCTTTTTTAGAGAAGGCGATAAATGTTTACTGTATTGTTTACTATAGTGACAACATTTTTAAAAGTTAATAGAAACAAACAAAATTGCAATTTTCTTCTCAATTACGAGGTGTTTTATTTTAAAAACACCATTTGCATAAGTTTTCAATTTATCTAGTTCATAGTTAAGCAGAACAATTAGATATCGAGTCGACGACATGGGTATCTTTCAAGTTGGATGACAAAAATGCATAACCTCCGATTTTTTTGAAAAAATTACCACGGACGGAAACCATATCAATCTATTACTTCAATAATTTTCGTGTCTGCCCTTCCATTATGTGACTGAAGAAAAAATTCCAAAAATGGGTAACAATTGTATTGAAAAGAGAAAATCGAGTGCACCGTTTTATGTTAGGGCGTGTTTGAGTTGAGTATTTTGTCTTGATATCGTACAAAGCAAGAATATTTCATACTTCGTCTCGCTTCAAATTCTATCATTTTTATACATTAAAGCTACAGGTTGACGTTATAACACAAAAAAATCACAGTACTAAAAAATGAAATATATAGGTCAAGTGAAATACCTATCTAATGAGTCACAAAAACAGAGAAGGTGTGTTCGAATAGCTATTTTTTTACTGAAAGTACTTGACGACAGTCTTTCAAGTTGGATGATGAAAATGCATATCTTCGAAAAATTCCAATATTTTGTGTGTGATAACTAGAGTTTATAGTCTTCATACACTAAAAAAATCTAGTCTGCCCTTCCATGAAATATTTATTTAGAATTTTTTTAAATGTTTATGAATTTTCGAAATTCCACCTGACAACCGATCAGACAATAGTTTTAAGTTGAATCAATGCAGACAAGATTATTAACTGATGCTCATTATCTAGTTGATACATTTGTCTTTAAAAATACAACTGACATATAAGGATCGTAATGGTGCAATATGGATAAATTTATCGGTTTCCAAGAGCAAAATTGGTAGCGCGTCATCCCTACAATGGCTTCCGTTTCTACGATTGTGAAAATGAACTGGCGTAATGGGGAGATAATTTTGACGAAGTAGGATCCTGACTGGTAAACGAAACTCGCAATTATAATCCTGATACAGTTAACATATTTATTTAACCCGTTTGACCTTTACTATATTATAGTAAACGTACCTTTACTATATTATAGTAAACGTAAAATGGTTTCAAATTTCATTTTCTATTTCGGACGACCTAAGGGAAACAACTATTGTTAAAACATCTAAATTGTGTAACAAAAATGTAACATGGCTTTCAGTCAGTTTCTGTTCCTTTTTATAGCTATTTTTAAACTGCGATGCACTTCCTCGGGATGAATTCAAAGAACGTCTCGTCCTTTTTCTTAAAAAGTTCATCGGAAGGTACCAAGACCTTGTTGTTAAATATTCCGTATCAACTTCACATAATACATGATGGTCTTGATGTATAGATTCTGCGTACTAATGTTGTTTATCATCTTAACAACGTGTTATATTGTTCTTTCATTTGTCTTTGTTCTATTATTGAGGGGGATAGGACCTTTATCGGGACAACGGGATCGGGTGTTTAAAGCTCGGGATTTCGGGATTGACCCTTTCGGGATCCGGGAATATATTTTTTTCGAATTTCGGGACCTCGGTATTTCGTGTTTTCAAGCCCGGGATTTCGGGATTAGGACCCCTCCTACCCTCCCTCATTATTAATATTATTTTTACTGTTGGATTGTTTTATGTGATATCCATTTAACGTGGCTCGGTTCTTAAACATCCCGTCAATGTATGTGTATTATCTTTCATTTTTTTTTTGCTGATGTGTTTTGTATATGCGACTTTTTGTGTTTCTTTGGTTCTTATAACGTGACTCTGTACTTTAAATGATCCCGTCAATATGATATTGTTCTTTTGTATGTCATTATGATATATTTCTATTATGAATTAGAAATTACGTTGACCACAAACGTCAAAACTATTCAATCGCGTAGTGGAATGAACTATTTGTGGATTCTTATAAATTCTATATAACTTTCGGACTATTTTAAATCTCGGTCTATTTCTGAAATTAATTCTTATACATACTTTGATTTTTTAACCCTGTATGCTAACATTGCCCATGTAAAATTTTTAAATTGTTTGTATATATACATTGAACGACAAATTTATGTGACGTATAAAATTTTCTGACGTCAGACACGCGAATCAATGCATGTGTTTGTTGATAGATGTTTTTTGTGTTCTGTTATAAAATTGTGCCTTTTAAAATTGTTACACGATGATGACTGCTGTACCCATATTTTGACTATTTTGTTTATTATGTCGGGTTTAGTTCACGCATCATTGTTAATATAACGGAATTTGATGAGACTGTCATCAAAGTGAGAGGTTTAGCGCTTTAAAACCAGCTTTAATCTACCATTTTCTACATTTGAAAATGCCTGTACCAAGTCATAAATATGACAGTTCTTGTCCATTCGTTTTTATGTGTTTTGTCATTTGATTTTGCCATGTGATTATGGACTTTCCGATTGGATTCTCCTCTGAGTTCAGTATTTTTGTGATTTTACTTTTTTCTATTCAAATTTTATTTTTTGTCAAGTTTCTAATCTAAATCATATCAGGTTGAGCATCGTGGTCTTCATGTTTATATAATTTCTGTATTTCCCAGGACCATATATCGGTCAATTTACAAGAGTATTTTAAGATTTCTTTGCCGGATATAATTTACAATTAGTTACTATAACCCTGTGGCTGAGTTCTTCAATACGAATATGTAATATGGTCGCCGTCCTGCGAAGCGTAAAACGGTGCTTTGGGGATAGTCTAGAACAGTCGGGGTAAATTTTCCGCTTCATAAGTTTTGCAATAAAAGAGCCTAATCTGCTTTTAGTCTTTATTTGCTTGATATGATTTATATGTCCTGAGCATGTTAATAATCCGAAAAGAATATCAAAGATATATACTTTTGAAACACTTATATAATTTGTTTATATACATCACATGTAAACATTATGTTTCTTCACTGATAAGTGTAATTAATGTTATTTATTTTTGGGCAATCAATGGTTTAACCAAAGCTGAATGTGTATGAAATTAAACAATCTGATATACATTTAAAAGCACCCTTAACTGAAACTAAGGGGTTCTCATTAAGTCTAAAAGGAGCGCATTAGTGTGCTACGACAGGGAAAATCTGTCCTGTTGTGCATCCATCAACCGCAATGCAAATCCAAACTCAGTCAAAATGTCATTGTCGGTAACAGAACGCAATCGGTAAATCTACAGATTAAAGCTACTTCTCTAGTAATTAAGTTCTAAGAATTTCAAATAAAGGCAACAGTAGTATACCACTGTTCAAAATTCATAAATCGACTGAGAAGAATAAAAATCCGGGTAATAAACGAAAACTAAGGGAAACACATCAAAACACGTCATTTATGAGTTGATATACACGGACACATCAGTGGTCATACAATTCGTGAGGGTGACTGTTTATATACTGATTAAGTGTCGATTTCAGTCCTTCCACTTTTTGAGTTCTTAACGCTAAAAAGACCGTACAGTGTGAACATGCGCGAACCTATTAATTGAGATTGTATACGCTACGACGAAAGGCAGGGGGGGGGGGGGGGGGTGGGGGTGTTGCAACTTCATTGTACTCAGAAATGTGAAGTTGACGATAAGAAAGTTGAAATCATCATAGATTCCATTTTGAAGTCGTCCATCTGTTCGCATCGATAAAAATATCAAGACCCGTAGCAAACCTTTTAAGTTTTGGTGGTATTCTAAATCTTATGTTCACTGGTGTATACGTGATACAAGCACTAAAATATGAGAAATTGGGTGATTCGACGTTCTCAATACTTCTTATTATTTTTATATATTTTTTTGTCTTTAAAAAAGATTAATATAACTTTTATGTTTTACAAGTACAAAAAAAAAGTCTATTCGTAAGGGTGTACAATTAGTAACCGTTAGTTTACCGACTATTGGGTGAAGTAAAAAAATACAACTAAACTAAACAAATTTGTTGTCGGCAATATGTCAAACATTTTGATTAGGTCATACTTGATGTATTTGTTTATTGAATCAGTGGGGTTCTTTAAGGTTGCTTTTCTGTAAATATTGACAATGCAATTTCCCATAGGAACTCCTTTTACGGCCAAAACTGTACCACTTTTACTATGAAGTTTTGAAAAAATCTTATCCTAGAATTGAAAGTTCATTTGCACTACATTTTTTTTCAAAGGTTGAAATATAGGCTGTGAGGCATTTCGTCAACGTTTATATGCCCTGAACTTCTCAGAGTTTAAACTAACACTAATTTTCTTAACTCCCCCTACCTCGAATGAAAGGTTGCCCCAGATTTCAATATAAACAATATACACATGTATATTTACTGGTAACATCCCCAAGTTATGTCTCTATGAGATGGAACACAGAAAGCATAACTGGGAACCAGTATGTAAACAAAATTAATTTTCTATGAATATTCTAGATCTCCCACTAGAGCCGTGGTATGAGAAACAGCTGTATTTAAAAAGTACAACCTCAAATAGTAAGATTTTACAAAAATTAAAACACAAAATAAGCATCTAGAAACCTCATCTTGTAGACAATGCTTTGATTCATGAGACGATGTATTTGATTATTTTATTGAGTATGGGAAGTAGTAATTTTAAGTGGAAAAAAAAAATAAAAAATTATTGATGACTGCTATGTTTGTCACTGAAGAGTTTGCAGTTGGCAACACATTTTTTTTTATACAAAAATCAACTAAATATATATAATACCAACATTCAACCTCGAATTGAACAAACATTTTACACTAAAAATACTCAACTGGTTCTCTTGAATTTTATTATAAACTAACACTCAGAAAAGAGTGTTTATATTGTATTTTATTAGTTTTATTTCATGATATAATCGGGTTATAAATTAGAAGAAATTAAAAGAAACAATTAATTTATTCGTTTGCGTCAAAAGGATAACATGAGCAATCGTTAACCTTTTTTTCAATGATCGATATTTTATAAAAATCATTATGTCTCATATTCCTTGGACCAGCATTCCAAGAAATGATGTTTGTGGGTATCGATTAATACTATAGAACACATTGGTGCTACCGTAACTGGTGGTTCTAATAAAAGCATGCTCATCCTTCTGCATCCTACACATAGCGGTCATTGATGCGGAACGATGATTGCTCTCCTTGCCTGTTTCTCCAGCAGTTGAAATAATCTTATTCTCTACCACAAGTTCAGTAACAGCATAATCATTAGGGTCAATAGTAACTGTCCAGGAGAAAAGGTAGTATCCCTCTCTTGGAGCGACAAAGACACCATCGTTTTTATTGTAATGTCCTCCAACATTCAAAATAACTGTTTCAAAAACGAGAGTAGATTTTGCATTACGCGGTATGGCTCCTGAATTTATAACTGCATAGAACATTACTGGGTCATTAACTGATCCTAAAAGAAAAAGAAAACTGTCAAAATATGTATTTGAATAAATTGAAAAAAATAATAGTCGTTAGAAAATGCATGATAAAAAGAAACCCTTTGAAAAAGAAAAATTGAAAAAATGACGTTAAACTCATTAGCTAAAGATAACACACGAAAACGATATGGCTTAAAAACAAAAGTATATAATGTACGACTTGTCTTACACATATACTTCTGACAAATCATGAACAATATTTAAGAAATTGTTAAGTTCCATACGAACTAACGGGAAAAAGGCTTGTGGATATTCAGAGTATTTTTGTATGTGTTTCCCTTTTTACTTTTTCAACTGTGATTTAAGGAGAATAAGGAAATTGTTTGTGGCAATCTGACATTGTCTACTTTAAAAATGTATTAAGAAAGTTTGTCTTTTTTATAACTTTTATATAAAGTATTATGAATACTATTTTCACCTAACTTGAAAAGTATTATGAATACTATTTTCGATGCCTCTGCTGGTGGACTATTAGTCCCCGAGGGTATCACCACCCCAGTAGCCAGTACTTCGGTACTGGCATGAAAATACGAATTTTTTGTGTTATTTAAATTTGCTGTTACAAAATATTAGAAATTATTATAAATTAAGGAATGTATCTCCCTCATGCAAAGCTCTGATTCCTTTCACGAATTTGACTATACTTTTTGGACCTTTTGGATTATAGCTCTTCAACTTTTATATAAGCTTTGGATTTCAAATATTTTGGCCACGAGCATCACTGAAGAGACATATTTTGTCGAAATGCGCATCTGGTGCAACAAAATTGGTACCGTTGATTTTATTACTACCACTGGGTCGATGCCTCTGCTGGTGGACTATTAGTCCCCGAGGGTATCACCAGCCCAGTAGCCAGTACTTCGGTACTGGCATGAAAATACAGATTTTTTGTGTTATTTAAATTTGCTGTTACAAAATATTAGAAATTATTATAAATTAAGGAATGTATCTCCCTCATGCAAAGCTCTGATTCCTTTCACGAATTTGACTATACTTTTTGGACCTTTTGGATTATAGCTCTTCAACTTTTATATAAGCTTTGGATTTCAAATATTTTGGCCACGAGCATCACTGAAGAGACACATTTTGTCGAAATGCGCATCTGGTGCAACAAAATTGGTACCGTTGATTTTATTTTATTCACAATAACATGAACATCCTTCTTCCCGTATTAAGCATTTTAAATATACATTCGTTGAGATAAGATTGAAATGTCAAAAGAACATCCGAACAACACTGTATCAACTTCGTTCATAACTGAAAATGAAGACCGAAAAAGATCAAATGTCCAATCAACAATACTTGAATGTATAATTAAAAACTGGTCAAAAACTTAGATGACAACCGAAATAAGCAATTAACATTAAAGACAATACATGAAGTACATTCACTTCTTTAGCATCATATAATTAATCACCATGTACTTTTTTTCAGTGCACGTTATCACAGGGACTCGGTTAGCAGATTAAAATTTTGTAAATCAATGTTTTTAATTTATTTTTCATTATTTACTGTCTATTTGCATTACTATATTAACGTTTTTAAAGTTGCCATCACTATTTCTTTGTTTTCTGGCAATGTGCAGTTTACTATCCATATCCTTATACTGAAAAAACCTAAAGGGATCTAAGTCGCCATCTTGAATTGCCTTCCCTACTTTAGATAAAAAATAATTAAAAATATAAATAAATTACTATATACCTTACAACAGCCCTCTTTTTCTTCCGAAATTATTTTTCTTTCACCTGCATATTTTGATTTGTGGATTAACAGAACCCTTACGCAGTTTCAGTTGCATTCGTGTCAGAATATTCAAATTTCCCGGCGAAAGCAACGTTACATTCGGAAACTTCCGAGTTGATGCGTTTACTATAACGATAAATCCTTATAAACAGACGAGTGCTGTCCCCTAACTTCACACCTACGCAACACCAAGATATCCTTCATATAAATAAAATATCAAACAAAAATGTCTTTGAACAGTTAGTGCATGTGTTGTTTCAATATCAGATTATCCTCCTATCCTTCCGCCCATTGAAAATATCAAATGATTGTCCAAAACTATCGGGTTGTATTTCTGACATCGTTCTGATACTTTTCAAATCGTGAATTTATGCAGTACAACACTTATATAATCAGAGGAGTATGTATGTATACGGAAAAGGGGTCTTCTGATTGAACTTCATACATGCATTTATGATAAGTAAATATACTTTTTTCAAAATATTACTCCCAAGTTGACCTACCAACCGGCCCTCCCCCTTTTTTATATCCTGGTACTGTTAGTAAACCTTATAAATCCCATTGAACATGTCAATATTTTAAGTAACTTCTTCATTTTATTGATGTGTCTACGAAAAAGTCAATGATTTATGTTACCCGTTTGAAGAAAGGTTCTATTCGTTAACATGTTAATAATTTTCCACTCGATATGTAATAATAAAGCAGGGGACAGCACTCGTCTGTTTATAAGGATTTATCGTTATAGTAAACGCATCAACTCGGAAGTTTCCGAATGTAACGTTGCTTTCGCCGGGAAATTTGAATATTCTGACACGAATGCAACTGAAACTGCGTAAGGGTTCTGTTAATCCACAAATCAAAATATGCAGGTGAAAGAAAAATAATTTCGGAAGAAAAAGAGGGCTGTTGTAAGGTATATAGTAATTTATTTATATTTTTAATTATTTTTTATCTAAAGTAGGGAAGGCAATTCAAGATGGCGACTTAGATCCCTTTAGGTTTTTTCAGTATAAGGATATGGATAGTAAACTGCACATTGCCAGAAAACAAAGAAATAGTGATGGCAACTTTAAAAACGTTAATATAGTAATACAAATAGACAGTAAATAATGAAAAATAAATTAAAAATATTGATTTACAAAATTTTAATCTGCTAACCGAGTCCCTGTGCACGTTATGAGAAAACAGAAAAAAATAATGCGACACAAATGACGGTGATTACGTGATTTTCGTCTGGTACTTATTCTATTTATACTATTAAGGTAGACATGTACGTACAATCATACTTTAACAATTCAATATACTTTTGAGAATGTGTAAACTTTAAAAGTATGACAATATCAGATGACATAAAATTTCAAAAGCACACATGTAAAGTGGTATCTCATTCTTTCTCACATTTTGCATTTGATCTGACTAGTGCAGTGTATGAATTATTTATTTTACAAAGACCCTTATCGAATTACGGAATTCTTTTAAAATGAAATATCATATCGTAACAGTTTAAAAATATCAAAATATTCTTACCTTCACTGTCAGAAGTGTTAAGAATTTCAATTTTATTCTCCAAAGTCTTAATTATCCTTTCCATGTTTTCCAATCGTTCATTCTGTGTCTCGTCCAATGTCAGGTTTTGTTTTTGGATAGACTTTGAAGAACAAATTGCCACCACAATACATAAAACAAGAAGGGATCTAAGCTGTTCCATCGTCCAGAGTTGCTGCATAGTCCATTCAAATTTCTCCGTGTTATTTTCTTTTGATATGATTTTCTTATTTACAATATGAACATCTGAATTTATAGTTATAATTTCAGATGTATATAACTACATTGTATATGTTATATACAAAAACATGTTTTATATATCTAACAAATTATCAGATTGTAGTAACAAAAAAAGAACTCTGATTTTACTTCCGTTATCTTTGGATAAACATGTCGAAACCGTCTTTTTTATGCAGTACCAGGTGTTCTTTGTTTGGGATACCTTAAACTACCTCAATATAATATGAAGGCTCCAATATGCCTGTATCACTTGTGTGTAGTTTCTATTGATACAGCTATACTCATAGTTAACCAATTTTAGAATGTCTACCCACAAAAACGATGAAGGCACAAAGATAGATACTAAGTTGGAACAGAGTAACAAATAAGACTCGAAAATTTTATGAAAATGTAAAAAGGATTCAATTGGAACTAACCAAACAGAAAAAGATGAAAAATTTGTGTAAACAACTTCTCAAAACCTAAGTATAAGGATTTCAATGTACGAAGAAATAATTTATTAAAATGTAAAACAATAGTATCAGTTCTTCCATAGGCGACAGTACTAACATTTTCTAAATTTATCAGTTTTTACAATAAAAATCCGGACAAAACAGTTTTGTTTGAAATTAGTAGTTAAATGGTATCTTCGAATTGAGCTGGTTTATGGTATCTGTACCAACCGTCATTTTAAATTAAATTTATTAAAATTTAGAAGGCTTTCGAATAGTATATAACAAAATATTTTAATGTGTTTCAAAATTTAGATTGTAAATATACACACTGCAGTTATTCACAATCAATTTGTAAAATATATTATACACTTACATCCAATCACAGCGCTTCAAAGTTGAATTCTTTCACCTACCTTTATTCCGCACCTGCAATCCTTTCTGTAAACAATTATTTTTGTGTCATTGTGCCAAGATAAAAAATTTTGTTATAGTGCTATGGTAAGTTTTTGTACTTTTGTGTTTTGTTTTTGCTAATGTGCGTTGTCGATATGCCTTTTTGTGTTTCTTTGATACATATTTGACGTGGCTATGTACTTATACATCCCGTCATTGTGTTACGGTAAAAGTTGTATTTCTAAATTGTTTTTTTAATGTGCGTAGTCTATATGCCTTTCTGTTTTTCTTTGTTTCATATTTGTTTGTTTTAGTGTGATTAAGATTATAACACAATGTTGACTGCTGTACCCAATTTTTAGACATTTTAACCATTGCGTCTGTTTGTTTTGGTCACACATCGTTGTCAATATAATGTAATTTAATGCGACTGTCATACAAGTGAGAGGTTTAACTTCGTACTCTATTTGGCCTTTTCTGAATTTTTTGGATTCAAGCGTCACTGATGAGTCTTTTGTAAACGAAACGCGCGTCTGGCGTTAATACAAAATTTAATTCTGGTATCTATGATGAGTTTATTTAGCTAGCTATAAAACAAGGTTTAATCAATCTTTTTCTAATTAAGAAATGCCTGTATGAAGTCAGAAATATGACAATTGTTATCTATTCGTCTGATAAAATTGAGCTTTAAATTTTGTCATTTGATTAGGAACTTTCCATTTTGAATTTTCCTCGCAGTTCAGTATTTTTGTGATTTTACTCTTTTCCTAATGACATTCCACATGAACGCGTTCACGTTCAAAATATGTTCATGATTTCCTGCTGAAAGTCAGAGTCAGACATTTATCTACTATTCAAATCGTTTTTTACAGAAAGAACTGCACCTCGTTATCCCCCTCGATAGATGATGTGTTCATCTGGCTGTATAGTTTACTGTCTTGTATTATATTCGCAAAACTTCAAAACAGAAGGCAACATTTTGTTGTTATTCAAATAATATATATACAAATGTAGATGTAAAAATAAATATATATCCTCCCACAAAATATGGTGAGGTAGGGTTTAAAATATTTGATTAATATAGAAAAATACTCTATATGTTTCTTAACCCCTGTACAAAAAGTCAAAAAGGATCAGAAATGGCATTTGCTAGAAGCAGCTTTTATTTTGTTAATTAACAAAATCACTTGTAATATTTATATGTATATCTTATTATATCCTTATGACTTAATTGATCTAAAAAGTATTACTTTATTTTTTATAATGTGTATCGAAGACTGTAGTATGTAATTTCACATGTTTCATCATGAAAAATAAAATAATTACAAAAAAAAACTATCAACAGAAGTCTTATCTCCTCATTCTTTGGTCTCTGGCGGAAAACTGTCCCATTGGCAAACAAAAAAAAAATCTCTATGTTTTAATAATTGTCAAAACTAAATCTCATAAAGGTTTTGTTTTCAAAATTATCAACATCTCTTCGAAAACGAAATACTAGGAACAAAAGTAACAAATTGCAATGTCTAACCTAAAAGATAACTTTTTCAAAATGAGTGAAGTTGGACCCAAATGCGTGAAATTAGACCCTACTTGGAAAAATGGTCTTATATTAATAACTTAACATCGACTAAGGTAACGGGAATGTGTAACTATTTGACGAATACGTGGAAATTATTTTACATATATATGATGTTTCACCACAAAGTTATTACATTTCTGTGGTTTTTTTAAATCGTCAAACATGTTAAATTGTTTCATTGTATTGCTTACTATACGGAATAGATATTACTTATTGTTTAAAGCCTACTGGTAATTTAACTTATAGGCCAGTTGCTTGCGTCCGTATCATTTGGGAATCATACCACATCTCCTCATTTTATAAAATGTCTTCTAATAAATAATCAACCAATCACAGCATTTCAAATTGGCGGCTTAAAAAAATCCTTGTTTTGGTATTAATCGTTTTTAATCACGTGGTGAAGCCAGAAATATATTATACATATCATAGATCTTTATATTAGTGAATTGAAATAGGGGAAACCTGATAATCAGCACGGAACATGCTTAAAATAAAATTGGTTTTATATACACAAAAACAATTATTATCCTAAAATATGTTTTAATTCAAGTAAAATCATAAAACAAATCCTTCAAATTGAAAATTAATCATGTCAAAATACCACAACTAGTGGATACTTTGTGAATAAATCATCACATTAGTTTTCATTGTGAACAAGCATACCAAGAAATGATGATCGTGGGCGTTGGTCATAGCTATAAATCGCATTCTCTCCTCCATATGATGTCGTTCTTATGAATGCATGATCACCTTTTTGCATCCTACACAACGCTGTCATAGAAGCTGAATAGTAAAATGAATCTGTATCCTTCTCACGTTCGATATGATTTGATTCTGAACCAGAAGTTGAGTTACTGTATTTGGAAGTACCACTTGTCACTGTCAAAGAGAACCGATACACCCCTTTCCTTGGTGCAACAAACACCCCATCATTTGAGTTATAATGGCCGTAGGTACCCATAGAAATAAATGTATTCTAAAACAAATATCCGGTACAAAATTGCGAGATACACTCTCCACTACCTAGTGTGTCTTTTTGTTTTGTTCACACATCGTTGTAAATAATGGAATTGTATGCAACTCTCATACAAGTGAAAGGTTCAGCTAACTTTGAAACCAGGTTTAATCCACCAATTTCTACATAAAAAATACTTGTACCAAGTAAGGAAAATGACAGTTGATTCGTTTGGTGTGTTTGAGCTTTGATTTTGACATTTGCTTAGGGACCTTTTGTTTAAAATTTTCCTAGGAGTTTGGTATTTTTGTTATTTTACTTTTTTCTCCTCTTTCGATAATTCTATTGAAAATTTACACTTTCAACTTTTTAATAAAAATGGGAACATTTTACCATTATCTGCACAGGAACTTGTATCAGCATATTTTTTTCTATATACCTTAATATAACATATCATATTATGTATAAAGAAGAAAAATATTCTGAGACAAGTACCTGATAAGACTCATCAGTGACGCTCAGATTTAAAATAGTTGATAAGCAAAACAAGAACAAAGTTGGAGTGCATTGAGGACCAAAAATTTCAAAAAGTTGTGCCAAATACGGCTAAAGTAATCTATTCCTGGGATAATTCCTTAGTTTTTCGAAAAATTCAGAGTTTATAATGGCACATTTCTGCATTGAATTAGCTATAACAAAGAACTTTTAGATTGTGTTTGTATTTTAGAATTAAAGGATCAAAATGTGTTTCAGCTGGTACAGTGTTTTGCAATCGGAGGCGTATTCTATCATTTTTATATTTATTTTAACGAATTTATCGACTTTTTCAAACGAACATGGTGTGAGAGTGCATTGCAATCTGTATTTTGTAAGCGACAATATTTTACCGATGTTGAAATATCATATGGTAAATAGATTTAAAAGATAAATAAGAGTAATAAATACTGTTTCTTACCTTTAGATATTGTACTATTTAAAATTTCTATTCTATTTTCTTAAGTTTTAATCACTTTTTCCATGTGTTCTATGCGTTCATCCTGTGTTTCGTCTACTGTAAAGTTCTGTTTCTGATTTGACATTGAAGAACACATTATTTTAATATACACTTAATGATCAATACAAACGTCCATTTCCTTAAAGACATTGTAGTGTTGTAGGATCAAAAGATTGCGTAAATGTGAATTTAGTTTTAAATTACAACTTTTAAAGTAGTGTTGATAATTGTATACTAATCTGAACTTTCCTTGTCTAGGATGGGTCAGATTCAAAATATCAGTAAATTGTGTTTGCTTGTCAGTTGGTTTAATGGTAACAACAATTTCCAGTGCAGAATCTATTCAAAGCGTGTAATCATATTAAACTACATGTATAGTCTTAGTTCTTTTAGAATTGTCAAGGCCATCTGCTTTCTGTCAGACTCTAGCTTTTCTTGTAATCAGAAATGTTTAATTGAGAAAATCAGTTTTGGCAAATCGAAAGCAGAGTTCCCATGATTTGTTTGTTTTAAAAAATACAACCTTCACCTGTAGATGATAGTATCATTTGCTTTTAAGAAAAATCTACAGCAAAACATGTGAGCTGCGTCGGACAGAGTTCGACCTTGTGCAAATCAACATCAATACATCTTGATAACCTATTTCGATTTTGAAAAAAAAACCATTTCAATGGAAAGGCTTGAATTGTTTGCAAGTTGCACTGTTAATCGAATGCTTAAAAACGGACCATATATATATAGAACTTGCAATCATGGTTTATCAAATTAAATCTTTATTATTGCTCGTAAATCTTTGAATTCTAAAACAGTGATTTGACTGTTAGTGTTGCTCTCCAACTATTGCAAAAATTACTGAAACTCCGAGGAAAATTCAAAACAAAGTCCCTAATCAAATGGCAAAATCATAGGATAAACACATCAAACGAATGGACAACATTCAAAATTCTGATCAACTTGTAATTTGTTTTTTTAAACCAATCTGTTCAACTGGTCAGAATTTCGAACAAAATGTGAAAATGCAAGGTGATGAAATGAAGTAAAATTACAATCCTATATGATTTTTATCCACTTTAATGTTATTGTGAAAAAACAGTCTAACAGTTTGTATAGATATGTTATAGCCATTGTCATGCCAAATATGAAATGTTGTTATTTTGAATTGCTATAAAATGTCCAAACGAAGCTCCCATAAAATTATTCCTACGAAAAGTCTTCTATATTCATAAGAATAAGACATCATTTGAAAAAAATAATATGTTATAGATACGTTTCCATGGTGAGATAACCTAAAACATTATTATTTTGAATAAAGCTATTTTGAAAGAAAAAAATGGTTATCTCCCAATGGAAACTTCCTACAAACATATTATAATTTCACACTTATTTTACTGAATACGAAATATTTTAATTCACATAATGACTGATTCTTATGAATATAGAAAACTTTTACAATTTTCAATTTATAATTTACTGATAAGATAAATAAGAAAAAAATAAGAGTATGGGATATCCATCCATGACATAAATTCAGTACATGCACAGCGAAAAACACACACAGAGATAAACAGAGATTGTATTGCTGTTCTTAGTCTAAAAGTCGCAGTGAGGACATCAAAACGGAGCAAACAAAACACTCTCACCTCACTTGAAGTTAAAGATGGCTCCTTATATTTTTACCAAATTATTTAAACTAAAAATCCTCTCCATATGCACATCTTTAGTGTACAATCATACAATTGTTTAATTAACTTTAATAATTTGATAGACATGCATATACGCAATACAAATGTATGTGAAAATGCATAGTTTTATCGGGGGTGGGGTTAAAAAAAATCATAAATATTTTTGTTTTTCAACATCAAACCAAATGAAATAACTTCTAAATGATATTTCTGGTGATTTTGGTTCCCATTGACGTTGCAATGTCAGGACAGTTTGATGAATACAATTGTCTTTAGGTCTCAAAGTACAAATGTGGCATCACTCTTGCCTAGCAAGGCATTCTACCATTACAAAATCTATACTAGTTGTGAATAAATATAAACATTTATTAATCTGCATTAGAAATTGCTAAGCGAAAAAAATCCTTCTTTTAATAGTTATTTCTGTGAAACTTGGTTAAATAAAGGCAACAGTAGTATACCGCTGTTCAAAATTCACAAATCGATAGAGAAAAAAACAAACCTGGGTTACAAACTAAAACTGAGGGAAACGTATCAAACATAAAAGAACTACGATACAACAGCGACACAACACCGAAACGTAACACACACAGAAACGAACTATAATGTAACAAATTATGGCCATTTTCCTTACTTGGATTATTTTTAATATTTTTCAGAAAAATATGATTGAACAACATGCCCAATTAGTGCCATGTATGCCACCCTTCCATCAGAATGTAATAATGAGTAATTTCATTTGCTCTATAAAAGTAGGAAAAAAGATTAAAAGGACAATCATTTTTTAAAATAGGGAAAGTACAATCAATAACTACTAGTTTGACTTCATCAATAATGTTTCAACTAAATCAGAGCAAATATTAATAATTTTTGAGAATCTATCTATGCATTATATCTAATTAGATTGATAGATTTTTTATGAAAATTTATAGAATGGATAAAAAAAAAAAAAACTTCCAGCGGAAATCATTTGGATTTATTAACTAATTGGTGAGTGATTAACGGCTATATCGAAATGACGAATAATTTTTAATACATATAACACAGCTGTCGCTATGTATAATATTTTATTAGTTCAAAGCGACAAATCTTCGTACCTCTTCAGTTGTGTTTACTACATTAACAGGAATAACAGTTTGTGTCAATGTGAAGTCAGTTTTAAATCTTAACTTTTTAGAATAGTGTAGACAATTAAAACAAATAATCTGAACTGTCTGAGATTGTTCCAATTCAAAATATCAAAGAGATTAGTTATGTATTGTGTTTAATTAATGGTTAAAACGATTTCCCACTGAAAAATCCCAAAGAAGCATGCAATCATACTAAACTTAATTATTTTAGAAATGTCAGGTCATCTGCTTTCAGTCAAACTCCAGCTATTTCTTGTAATCCGAATTGCATTATTGAGAAAATCAGGTTTGGCATATCAAAATCAGACTTGTTTGTTGCAAACAAAAACTATTGCTCTGTAGATGATACTTTCGTTTGTTTTTATGCTTCTTAAGGGGGCTTGATGGTTAAAATCTTTTTTTTTTAAATATAGGATTTCGCTATTTTTTCTATGAATAAACTTAATCCTATACTTAATAGAAAAATGTAAAAAAAAATATGGGATCACCGTTCATTTAAGCTCACAATCTGCCTTAGAAAGAAGCATGCATTTTTGTTAAGGTCTTTTTTTTTTATCTCATGAACTAAAAGGAGAAAAAAGGTAATATCGAAATATAAAAAGAACTAAATTACAGAAGTCGCTTAAATTTTACAATAATTTAGTTTGAGTACAGTTTATTTGAGAAAAATAATAAAAATATTGTTCGCCGATGATTTAAAAATGTTATATCAATTTTAATGCAAAAAAATGGCATTTTTTAACCAAAGGCAGATAATTTTGTTTTTTTTTTCATTTTAAAAGTCATCTGGGGACAAAACGAATTGATTTTTATTTTTATTTTGTACCATATCACAAATTAACAAGTAATAAAATAAATGTAACAAATAAAATTTGTAATGAAAACAAAATGTTTTAATTTTTGCTCATTTTTTTGTACCCTCGACCCTCCTTTAGTATCAAACTGTACCATGTGTTCAATATATTTGTTATTCAAGTGAAATGGTATTGTTGATTGTTTAATTGTGCCTTCAAAAACTTGTTAGGTTATACCTATAGTGTATTGTTACTTTACCATAAAAGAAATATATTTATTTTCGTGAACCATTAAGGTCACGAAATTCCATCCATTTCTTAAAAGTAAGGAAAGTTGTACAAATAATGTGAATACATTTTATACGTGAGGTTCAATTCGTCTTTTGCTAAAAGAGTTCATCATTCCCAGTTTAGTATCTACTAACAACTTTCCATTTGTCTACAATTCTGATTAAAGTATGCCAAAACCTGCAGTAAAAATAGTTGTTTGCCCAAAATAGGCATTCCCCTGATTTTTGGACTACTATACAGAGCTCAGTCGCCTCACAAATTTTCCTCTGCTTAGATGTAACTCCATGTGAAGTACTAGTGTACTGTTTATGTTATTGTATTGTTTTAGATGTAATGATCTTATCAATGATCGCTGTACTTTATTTAATAGTTTATCAACAAAATATGAAGCAACAATTCCATTTATTGGATGAACTTCAAACCCCACAGGTTCAGTCGTCTCACAAACATAAGAATCCGGATTTGTAGCAACATTATTATATGTAGTTTGATTAGACTGATCTAAACTAGTCGTCTTTTTTCAAATATTTTCAAATGTGTTGTTGTCCGTTCGTTTGATGTTTTTTATCTTTTGATTTTGCCATTTCATTAGGGACTCTCCTTATTGAATTTCCTCGGAGTACAGTATTTGTGAGATTTTACTTTTTGTAAATTACAGTCAGATAGATAACAAACGGTACAATTTTGATAAAAAATAAAACAAGTAAAAAGCAAATGTTTGTGACAAAATAACATCGCCAAGTCGGGAATTGTAAAGTTGTTTTCCATTGTTTGGTATGTTTGAGCTTTTAGATTTGACATTCGTGGGAGGACAATCTGTTTTGAATTTTCCTTGTAGATTGGTATTTTTGGGGTATTTCTGTTTCTTTAGATGACAAAAGCACAATTAAACTCGTACCCGATCATTATCGACAAAATTATTAATGAATTATATTTCATAGAATAATGTATGTTGAAAGCAGTAATGTTTTGAAAGTTATATTGTATTTTCATTTACATATATAATATGCTAAATTCAATTAAAAATTAAAAGAAGTCTGTTCTGTTAATCGTATAAATCACCGTATGTCCCATTGCAAGTTTGAATTATTCCTCTTTGCATTTATACTCAGAAAACATTAATATCAATTACATATTCCTTTACAAGAGAGTATATTACGCTTCCATAAAAACATGGAAAAAAAACCAAATACAAAAGATTCAGAGAAATTACTTGTCAAGATCAATTGATACCAAACTTTCCTCGATATATATATGTTCGAAGACATCGCTTACTCTTCATGAATAGGTATCACAAGGAAACTGAGATGTCAGGGATGATGATAAAAATTTAAAAAAAAAATAACGTTATTGAAAACACTGAATTTATGATAAATGAGGCATTTCCTACTGTCACCTTAATGGTTACTGAATAGCTTCAGTATTTATTAAATATCATGTACAAACTATGTTTACGTGTGCTCCTAAATGTATGAGTGTACAGCTGCGACTTATTTGAAGAAATTGTCAAACCACAATCAAAAGGCACGAGAATTATTATATAGGTCAGCACAGAATAACGTTTCAAAAGGGGTGAAGCTGGCTTTTGTGGTTGCTGTTTTTATTAGACATAATAATTATGTTATGTCTTTTAAAAAAGCACTAATAATGTCCATTCGTACGATACAACTTAAAAAAAACCACAACGGAACATAGATATAAGATGTGGTGTGAGTGCCAATGAGACAGCTCTCCATGCATTTATATATGATTTAATTTGAGCTGAAAGATTTTTGTCTATCAGCTAATTAACCTAATTTTGTCATGTGAACGTTACTTCATTAACGTTTTTAATTAGTTACTCTTGCGGTTATAGAACTTGATGTTGAGATTTCATAGCCCGAAACTGATAAACTTTTACCGTCCGTATCAGAAGAAACTAAATATGGCATAGTTTTAAAATTGAAATATATCTATATTACAATGCTTTACTGTGTCCAAAAATTGACTGATATGTGTGCCATATTATCCACAATCAGAATCCTTTCCCACATGCCCTAAAAGTGTACCTTGTTAACTTTATTAGTTCGATTAAGGTCATCACTCAAGAAATGTTACGGTCGCCATCATGAGCTGATTGGCCATTATGACAAAAGTGTGTCAGAAATCATATCTGATATTCTTCCTCAGTCATAATAACCTTCCATCTTTACCGAACTGAACAAAGAAATAACACGACGGGTGCCGTATACGATGCAGGAAATACTTACCCTGCCGGAGCACCTGATTTCACTCCCGGTTTTTAGTGGAGTTCGTGTTGTTTCTTTTTTACCCTTTGGTAGCAATAAACAGTTAGGAAAAAATATTAAAATTTGCCCTTATAAATTTTACCATCCCCTTTTCATTGCTTTCTTGCAATATCAAGCTTACTGTTTGTGTCATATATGGCATATGTATGTAATCAGAATCTTCCATAGATTTTATATCCAGTATATAAAATGGTAAAATATAATTTCTTTTGGGTGTATCCATGGCAACAATCTGCATTTATTTGTTATAAAATATTGCCAAAAGGGGTAAAAGATGTCACATATTTCCCCAAAATTTGACTAAAAGTAGAATTTCAATCGCATGAAGTAATACCTTTTCTGAAACGGTGTACATATATCATTCAGCAAATCCAATGAAAATCAAATGTCTTTCATCTCATTTTTTTGTAAAATTGCGTCAAAAACTTCGTGTAGAAAAAAAGTGTTTGTAAACATTACATTAATTTCTGGACCGATAGCCGTCTAGCTATGAAAATACGGATTGTCAAACAGAAAACAGCCCATAAAACATGTGAAAAATAATCTTGATGCTCTTATAAACAATCTTTGAAGGCTAAATTAGCACTCAGCTGTCTAAAAATGAATTTTATTACACAATAACTTTCCTATTTGAAAAATCCACAGGGCCAAAATGCGAAACTAAACTCCTAACTGTGTATTGCTACCTTTGGTGGTCTTGGGATGCTGTTGGCTCTTTGGTCGGTTTGTTGTCTCTTTGGCCGTTTTGTTGTCTCTTTGACACATTCCACTTTCCCATTCTCAATTTTATAATATGTAACTTATATATATAAATAAAAAGTTAATCGCACAGCCCATATCAGCAAAAAAAAAACCACACAATTGATTAGTCGAGTTGACCGTAATACTTCCTTGCCACTCATTGGATATAAGTGTAGAAATCTGGGGAAATTTTGATGTGTATATGTGTTTCAGAGTCGTAATGTATATAATTCTACAAAGAGGATTGAATTCGAACCTGTATTAGTTAGAACAGCAAGGTATTTGTAAATTATTCATATTTTCTATCATTATATCAGCATTTTCTACTACAAACGTGTATTTGAAAACACCAAAATAATGAACAATAATTATTTATTTGCATTATGACAGCATTGTTTTGCGCTAGACATAATCAGCTACTGTGTAAAAGTTGTCTAAAAACAACTTTGTCTATTTAAACAGCGAACTACTTTTATATATAAAAAAAACCAGCTTAAACAAGAACCCAAACAAATGGTAGCATCAGCAAAGTGAATTTGTCATTCATATATATCTGTAGTCGTTGGGATGCTGTCTCATTGAGGGAAACTCGCATCTCCTTTTCTCCGTTCAGCGTGCACATGTCGTTTGCATATTTTTGTCGCCAGGTTGCTGTCTCATTGACGTTTACCCCACAATCTGTTTGTTGCACACTATATATTTGCAAACATGCAGTTAAAAATGTTATTGCATATGTATAATAAAGTGAGAAAATGCAGAAGAGAAGACCAAAGGACTTAATAGAAGAAAAAAGCAAGGATATTTTTCTTTCTTCAAAAACGACCTGTTTGGTCACTCGTATATTGGTTGTCTATAAATATAGTTCCTGACAGTTTTATGAATGTAAACTATAAGTACTGTGTCTTTTATGTGAAAATGTATAGCTTAACATTATAAGTTATTTGTTTGATAGTGATATGTATCATCATTTCTTGAAATTTGAACTTTTTCGGATTGCATTGTGGGATGAAGTGTCAAAAATGTATGAAAGGCAACTCTGTCTACTTAATCAGCGTAAAAATCGTTTAAAAGTGCGACTTTTCCATGTGTCTAAATGACTTTATATTCATGTCATTAAGCAGTGAGGCCCTCATGGGGGGTCCTAATAATCACATAATCACCATTTTTTTGCCAATATAATCACATAATCATTAAATATTTGCTTATCTTAGTAATCAAATAATCATAAACTAAAAATACAGTCCTAGGTAATCAAATAATCATGAAATATTTGGCTTAATAATCAAATAATCATTAAAAAACGGCCAAGTAATCACATAATCAAAAACCCCATGAGGGCCCTCAGCAGTTCATTATAAGTAAGCACACGAGTTTGTGTTAAGATGTACTACAGATTTCAACTTTTTTTTTTAGTAACTGTAAATCCTAAAAAATGTGTATTTGCCACAAAAAAAAAAAAGAAAAAAAAAATATGTCTTCACTGGGAACTCCAGAGCTGAAACCTACAGACTTCAGTTTAGCAGGGACGTAACTCTATTGCCATTTTGCGCATAGAATCTTTACAGACACAGGCAGTGTATCACAATTGTGCTTCCCAACGACATGTCTACTTAGCTACCGAATGATGCATCCAAATAATGACTGCGTGATACATTCTCCGATATTTTGCAATCCTTGGTCATAAACCACACCCTTTCATAGTAAGACAAAAAATTCTATATATAAAGGTGTCGTTCTATAGTTAAACAACGAACTGACTAGTGTAACTTAAAATAGAAAGTTAAAACTCTGTAAAGTTTATACTTAAAGGTCTCCACACTAAAATAGTGATGGACACAAAGACCTATAAACACAGGCCCTCTATTACTGATGCTGTACCATCCCTACCTTTCTTTTAAATCTTCTGACACTTCTTAGTCATATACTTGTTTGAAACAAGTACAAACTGATATTATAATTTATGTTTCTTAATAAATCAATCAATACTATAAGGCATTGATGAACACATTTTATTAGATGTAGCTGCTTCATGTCCAGCGACAAATATATCAGTCACATTTCAAAAAAGATAGTAACATATAGGTGTTGCAAAACATTGCTTTAGTTAATTTAAAACTCCAGTTAATAGATCATACAAAGCATTCAAGAAGAACTTTTAATCATCGATGAATCTGCTTCATGTCCAGCGACAAATATATCAGTCATAATACAAGAAGATAGCACATGTATGTGTGCAAAACATTGCCTAGTCAATTTAAAATCCCTTCAACGGAATCTTGTTTACCAAACCAAATACGGTGTAGGAAAGGGTCTTGATAAACCCTGATTTATATTATTGTTTTTTGGTGTTTAATGCCACTTTCATCACCACTGGCTTTGTCATTGCGGACAGTTTTGTTTTTTATCAGCAAAAAAAAAAAAACAGCTTGAAAAAAACCCAAACAAATGGTAGCATCAGCAAAGTGAATATGTCATTCATATATATCTGTAGTCGTTGGGATGCTGTCTCATTGAGGGAAACTCGCTCTCCTTTTCTCGTTCAGCGTGCACATGTCGTTTGCATATTTTTTCGCCAGGTTGCTGTCTCATTGACGTTTACCCCACAATCTGTTTGTTGCACATATATATTTGCAAACATGCAGTTAAAAATGTTATTGCATATGTATAATAAAGTGGAAAATGCAGAAGAGAAGACCAAAGGACTTAATAGAAGAAAAAAAGCAAGGATATTTTTCTTTTTCAAAACGACCTGTTTGGTCACTCGTATATTGGTTGTCTATAAATATAGTTCCTGACAGTTTTATAATATGTAAACTATAACTACTGTGTCTTTTATGTGAAAATGTATAGCTTAACATTATAAGTTATTTGTTTGATAGTGATATGTATCAATCAATTTCTTGAAATTTGAACTTTTTCGGATTGCATTGTGGGATGAAGTGTCAAAAATGTATGAAAGGCAACTCTGTCTACTTAATCAGCCTAAAAATCGTTGTTTTAAAAGTGCGACTTTTCCATGTGTCTAAAATAACTTTATATTTCATGTCATTAAGCAGTTTCATCAGTAAGCACACGAGTTTGTGTTAAGATGTACTACATATTTCAACTTTTTTTTTTTAGTAACTGTAAATCCTAAAAAATGTGTTTTGCCAATAAAAAAAAAAAGAAAAAAAAAATATGTCTTCACTGGAACTCCAGAGCTGAAACCTACAGACTTCAGTTTAGCAGGGACGTAACTCTATTGCCATTTGCGCATAGAATCTTTACAGAACACAGTCAGTGTATCACAATTGTGCTTCCCAACGACATGTCTACTTAGCTACCGAATGATGCATCCAAATAATGACTGCGCTGATACATTCTCCGAAATTTTTGCAATCCTTGGTCATAAACCACACCCTTTCAATAGTAAGACAAAAAATTCTATATATAAAGGTGTCGTCCTATAGTTAAACAACGAACTGACTATGTAACTTAAAATATAAAGTTAAAACTCTATAAAAGTTTATACTTAAAGGTCTCCACACTAAAATAGTGATGGACACAAAGACCTATAAACACAGGCCCTCTATTACTGATGCTGTACCCTCCCTACCTTTCTTTTAAATCTTCTGAACACTTCTTAGTCATATACTTGTTTGAAACAAGTACAAACTGATATTATAATTTATGTTTCTTAATAAATCAATCAATACTACAAGGCATTGATGAACACATTTTATTAGATGTAGACTGCTTCATGTCCAGCGACAAATATATCAGACACATTTTCAAAAAAGATAGTAACATATAGGTGTTGCAAAACATTGCTTTAGTTAATTTAAAACTCCAGTTAATAGATCATACAAAGCATTCAAGAAGAACTTTTAATCATCGATGAATCTGCTTCATGTCCAGCGACAAATATATCAGTCATAATACAAGAAGATAGCACATGTATGTGTTGCAAATCATTGCCTTAGTCAATTTAAAATCCCTTCAACGGAATCTTGTTTACCAAACCAAATACGGTGTAGGAAAGGGTCTTGATAAACCCTGATTTTATTTATTGCTTTTTTTGGTGTTTAATGCCACTTTCATCACCACTGGCTTTGTCATTGCGGACAGTTTTGTTTTTTATCAGCAAAAAAAAAAACAACAGCTTGAAAAAAACCCAAACAAATGGTAGCATCAGCAAAGTGAATATGTCATTCATATATATCTGTAGTCGTTGGGATGCTGTCTCATTGAGGGAAACTCGCATCTCCTTTTCTCCGTTCAGCGTGCACATGTCGTTTGCATATTTTTGTCGCCAGGTTGCTGTCTCATTGACGTTTACCCCACAATCTGTTTGTTGCACACTATATATTTGCAAACATGCAGTTAAAAATGTTATTGCATATGTATAATAAAGTGAGAAAATGCAGAAGAGAAGACCAAAGGACTTAATAGAAGAAAAAAAGCAAGGATATTTTTCTTTCTTCAAAAACGACCTGTTTGGTCACTCGTATATTGGTTGTCTATAAATATAGTTCCTGACAGTTTTATGAATCATGTAAACTATAACTACTGTGTCTTTATGTGAAAATGTATAGCTTAACATTATAAGTTATTTGTTTGATAGTGATATGTATCATCATTTCTTGAAATTTGAACTTTTTCGGATTGCATTGTGGGATGAAGTGTCAAAAATGTATGAAAGGCAACTCTGTCTACTTAATCAGCCTAAAAATCGTTGTTTAAAAGTGCGACTTTTCCCATGTGTCTAAATAACTTTATATTTCATGTCATTAAGCAGTTCATTCAGTAAGCACACGAGTTTGTGTTAAGATGTACTACAGATTTCAACTTTTTTTTTTTAGTAACTGTAAATCCTAAAAAATGTGTTGTTGCCAATAAAAAAAAAAAGAAAAAAAAATATGTCTTCACTGGGAACTCCAGAGCTGAAACCTACAGACTTCAGTTTAGCAGGGACGTAACTCTATTGCCATTTTGCGCATAGAATCTTTACAGACACAGTCAGTGTATCACAATTGTGCTTCCCAACGACATGTCTACTTAGCTACCGAATGATGCATCCAAATAATGACTGCGCGATACATTCTCCGAAATTTTGCAATCCTTGGTCATAAACCACACCCTTTCATAGTAAGACAAAAAATTCTATATATAAAGGTGTCGTCCTATAGTTAAACAACGAACTGACTAGTGTAACTTAAATATAAAGTTAAAACTCTATAAAGTTTATACTTAAAGGTCTCCACACTAAAATAGTGATGGACACAAAGACCTATAAACACAGGCCCTCTATTACTGATGCTGTACCTCCCTACCTTTCTTTTAAATCTTCTGACACTTCTTAGTCATATACTTGTTTGAAACAAGTACAAACTGATATTATAATTTATGTTTCTTAATAAATCAATCAATACTACAAGGCATTGATGAACACATTTTATTAGATGTAGCTGCTTCATGTCCAGCGACAAATATATCAGACACATTTCAAAAAAGATAGTAACATATAGGTGTTGCAAAACATTGCTTTAGTTAATTTAAAACTCCAGTTAATAGATCATACAAAGCATTCAAGAAGAACTTTTAATCATCGATGAATCTGCTTCATGTCCAGCGACAAATATATCAGTCATAATACAAGAAGATAGCACATGTATGTGTTGCAAATCATTGCCTTAGTCAATTTAAAATCCCTTCAACGGAATCTTGTTTACCAAACCAAATACGGTGTAGGAAAGGGTCTTGATAAACCCTGATTTATATTATTGTTTTTTGGTGTTTAATGCCACTTTCATCACCACTGGCTTTGTCATTGCGGACAGTTTTTGTTTTTTATCAGCAAAAAAAAAAAAAACAGCTTGAAAAAAACCCAAACAAATGGTAGCATCAGCAAAGTGAATATGTCATTCATATATATCTGTAGTCGTTGGGATGCTGTCTCATTGAGGGAAACTCGCATCTCCTTTTCTCCGTTCAGCGTGCACATGTCGTTTGCATATTTTTGTCGCCAGGTTGCTGTCTCATTGACGTTTACCCCACAATCTGTTTGTTGCACACTATATATTTGCAAACATGCAGTTAAAAATGTTATTGCATATGTATAATAAAGTGAGAAAATGCAGAAGAGAAGACCAAAGGACTTAATAGAAGAAAAAAAGCAAGGATATTTTTCTTTCTTCAAAAACGACCTGTTTGGTCACTCGTATATTGGTTGTCTATAAATATAGTTCCTGACAGTTTTATGAATCATGTAAACTATAACTACTGTGTCTTTTATGTGAAAATGTATAGCTTAACATTATAAGTTATTTGTTTGATAGTGATATGTATCATCATTTCTTGAAATTTGAACTTTTTCGGATTGCATTGTGGGATGAAGTGTCAAAAATGTATGAAAGGCAACTCTGTCTACTTAATCAGCCTAAAAATCGTTGTTTAAAAGTGCGACTTTTCCCATGTGTCTAAATAACTTTATATTTCATGTCATTAAGCAGTTCAATCAGTAAGCACACGAGTTTGTGTTAAGATGTACTACAGATTTCAACTTTTTTTTTAGTAACTGTAAATCCTAAAAAATGTGTGTTTGCCAATAAAAAAAAAAAGAAAAAAAAATATGTCTTCACTGGGAACTCCAGAGCTGAAACCTACAGACTTCAGTTTAGCAGGGACGTAACTCTATTGCCATTTTGCGCATAGAATCTTTACAGACACAGCAGTGTATCACAATTGTGCTTCCCAACGACATGTCTACTTAGCTACCGAATGATGCATCCAAATAATGACTGCGCGATACATTCTCCGAAATTTTGCAATCCTTGGTCATAAACCACACCCTTTCATAGTAAGACAAAAAATTTCTATATATAAAGGTGTCGTCCTATAGTTAAACAACGAACTGACTAGTGTAACTTAAAATATAAAGTTAAAACTCTATAAAGTTTATACTTAAAGGTCTCCACACTAAAAATAGTGATGGACACAAAGACCTATAAACACAGGCCCTCTATTACTGATGCTGTACCCTCCCTACCTTTCTTTTAAATCTTCTGACACTTCTTAGTCATATACTTGTTTGAAACAAGTACAAACTGATATTATAATTTATGTTTCTTAATAAATCAATCAATACTACAAGGCATTGATGAACACATTTTATTAGATGTAGCTGCTTCATGTCCAGCGACAAATATATCAGACACATTTCAAAAAAGATAGTAACATATAGGTGTTGCAAAACATTGCTTTAGTTAATTTAAAACTCCAGTTAATAGATCATACAAAGCATTCAAGAAGAACTTTTAATCATCGATGAATCTGCTTCATGTCCAGCGACAAATATATCAGTCATAATACAAGAAGATAGCACATGTATGTGTTGCAAATCATTGCCTTAGTCAATTTAAAATCCCTTCAACGGAATCTTGTTTACCAAACCAAATACGGTGTAGGAAAGGGTCTTGATAAACCCTGATTTATATTATTGCTTTTTTGGTGTTTAATGCCACTTTCATCACCACTGGCTTTGTCATTGCGGACAGTTTTTGTTTTTTTATCAGCAAAAAAAAAAAAAAACCAGCTTGAAAAAAACCCAAACAAATGGTAGCATCAGCAAAGTGAATATGTCATTCATATATATCTGTAGTCGTTGGGATGCTGTCTCATTGAGGGAAACTCGCATCTCCTTTTCTCCGTTCAGCGTGCACATGTCGTTTGCATATTTTTGTCGCCAGGTTGCTGTCTCATTGACGTTTACCCCACAATCTGTTTGTTGCACACTATATATTTGCAAACATGCAGTTAAAAATGTTATTGCATATGTATAATAAAGTGAGAAAATGCAGAAGAGAAGACCAAAGGACTTAATAGAAGAAAAAAAGCAAGGATATTTTTCTTTCTTCAAAAACGACCTGTTTGGTCACTCGTATATTGGTTGTCTATAAATATAGTTCCTGACAGTTTTATGAATCAATGTAAACTATAATACTGTGTCTTTTATGTGAAAATGTATAGCTTAACATTATAAGTTATTTGTTTGATAGTGATATGTATCATCATTTCTTGAAATTTGAACTTTTTCGGATTGCATTGTGGGATGAAGTGTCAAAAATGTATGAAAGGCAACTCTGTCTACTTAATCAGCAAAAATCGTTGTTTTAAAAGTGCGACTTTTCCCATGTGTCTAAATACTTTATATTTCATGTCATTAAGCAGTTCATAAAGTAAGCACACGAGTTTGTGTTAAGATGTACTACAGATTTCAACTTTTTTTTTTAGTAACTGTAAATCCTAAAAAATGTGTTTTGCCAAAAAAAAAAAAAGAAAAAAAAAATATGTCTTCACTGGGAACTCCAGAGCTGAAACCTACAGACTTCAGTTTAGCAGGGACGTAACTCTATTGCCATTTTGCGCATAGAATCTTTACAGACACAGTCAGTGTATCACAATTGTGCTTCCCAACGACATGTCTACTTAGCTACCGAATGATGCATCCAAATAATGACTGCGCGATACATTCTCCGAAATTTTGCAATCCTTGGTCATAAACCACACCCTTTCATAGTAAGACAAAAAATTCTATATATAAAGGTGTCGTCCTATAGTTAAACAACGAACTGACTAGTGTAACTTAAAATATAAAGTTAAACTCTATAAAGTTTATACTTAAAGGTCTCCACACTAAAATAGTGATGGACACAAAGACCTATAAACACAGGCCCTCTATTACTGATGCTGTACCTCCCTACCTTTCTTTTAAATCTTCTGACACTTCTTAGTCATATACTTGTTTGAAACAAGTACAAACTGATATTATAATTTATGTTTCTTAATAAATCAATCAATACACAAGGCATTGATGAACACATTTATTAGATGTAGCGCTTCAAATATATCACACATTTCAAAAAAGATAGTAACATATAGGTGTTGCAAAACATTGCTTAGTTAATTAAAACCCAGTTAATAGATCATACAAAGCATTCAAGAAGAACTTTTAATCACGATGAATCTGCTTCATGTCCAGCGACAAATATATCATCAAATACAAGAGAAGCACATGTATGTGTCAATCATTGCCTTAGTCAATTTAAAATCTTCAACGGAATCTTGTTTACCAAACAAATACGGTGTAGGAAAGGTCTTGATAAACCCTGATTTAATATTGCTTTTTGGTGTTTAATGCCACTTCATCACCACGCTTTGTCATTGCGGAAGTTTTGTTTTTTTATCACAAAAAAAAAAAAACACTTGAAAAACCCAAACAAATGTACATCAGCAAAGTGAATATGTCATTCATATAACTGTAGCGTTGGGATGCTGTCTCATTGAGGAAACTCCACCCTTTTCTCCGTTCAGCGGCACATGTCGTTTGCATATTTTGTCGCCAGTGCTGTCTCATTGACGTTACCCCACAATCTGTTGTTGACACTTATATTTGCAAACGCAGTTAAATGTATTGCATATGTAAATAAAGTGAGAAAATGCAGAAGAGAAACCAAAGGACTTAATAGAAGAAAAAAAGCAAGGATATTTTTCTTTCTCAAAAACGACCTGTTTGGTCACTCGTATATTGTTGTCTATAAATATGTTCCTGACAGTTATGATCAATGTAAACTAAAACTGTGTCTTATGTGAAAATGTATAGCTTAACATATAAGATTGTTTGATAGTGATATGTATCATCATTTCTTGAAATTTGAACTTTCGGATTGCATGGGATGAAGTGTCAAATTATAAAGGCACTCTGTCTACTAATCAGCCTAAAAATCGTGTTTAAAAGTGCACTTTCCATTGTCTAAATAACTTTATTTTCATTCATAAGCAGTTCATAAACACACAGTTTTGTTAAGATGTACTACAGATTTACTTTTTTTTAGTAACTTAAATCCTAAAAAAGTGTGTGCCATAAAAAAAAAAAGAAAAAAAAATATGTCTTCACTGGGAACTCCAGACTGAAACCTACAGACTTCATTTAGCAGGAGTACTCTATGCCATTTGCGCATAGATCTTACAGACACATCATGTATCACAATTGTCTTCCCAACGACAGTCTACTTACTACATGATGCATCCAAAAATGACTGCGCGAAATTCCCAAATTTGCAATCCTTGGTCATAAACCACACCCTTCATAGTAAGACAAAATTCTATATATAAAGGTGTCTCCTATAGTAAACAACGAACTGACTAGTGTAACTTAAAATATAAAGTTAAACTCTATAAAGTTATACTTAAAGGTCTCCACACTAAAAAGTGATGGACACAAAGACCTATAAACACAGGCCTCTATTACTGATGCTGTACCCTCCCTACCTTTCTTTTAAATCTTCTGACACTTCTTAGTCATATACTTGTTTGAAACAAGTACAAACTGATATTATAATTTATGTTTCTTAATAAATCAATCAATACTACAAGGCATTGATGAACACATTTTATTAATGTACTGCTCATGTCCAGCGACAAATATATCAGACACATTTCAAAAAGATAGTAACATATAGTGTTGCAAAACATTGCTTTAGTTAATTTAAAACTCCAGTTAATAGATCATACAAAGCATTCAAGAAGAACTTTAATCATCGATGAATCTGCTTCATGTCCAGCGACAAATATATCAGTCATAATACAAGAAGATAGCACATGTAGTGTTGCAAACATTGCCTTAGTCAATTAAATCCCTTCAACGGAATCTTGTTTACCAACCAAATACGGTGTAGGAAAGGGTCTTGATAAACCTGATTTATATTATTGCTTTTTTGGTGTTTAATGCCACTTTCATCACCACTGGCTTTGTCATTGCGGACAGTTTTGTTTTTTATCAGCAAAAAAAAAAACAGCTTGAAAAAACCAAACAAATGGTAGCATCAGCAAAGTGAATATGTCATTCATATATATCTGTAGTCGTTGGGATGCTGTCTCATTGAGGGAACTCGCATCTCCTTTTCTCCGTTCAGCGTGCACATGTCGTTTGCATATTTTGTCGCCAGGTTGCTGTCTCATTGACGTTACCCACAATCGTTTGTTGCACACTATATATTTGCAAACATGCAGTTAAAAATGTTATTGCATATGTATAATAAAGTGAGAAAATGCAGAAGAGAAGACCAAAGGACTTAATAGAAGAAAAAAAGCAAGGATATTTTTCTTTCTTCAAAAACGACCTGTTTGGTCACTCGTATATTGGTTGTCTATAAATATAGTTCCTGACAGTTTTATGAATCAATGTAAACTATAACTACTGTGTCTTTTATGTGAAAATGTATAGCTTAACATTATAAGTTATTTGTTTGATAGTGATATGTATCATCATTTCTTGAAATTTGAACTTTTTCGGATTGCATTGTGGGATGAAGTGTCAAAAATGTATGAAAGGCAACTCTGTCTACTTAATCAGCCTAAAAATCGTTGTTTTAAAAGTGCGACTTTTCCCATGTGTCTAAATGACTTTATATTTCATGTCATTAAGCAGTTCATAAGTAAGCACACGAGTGTGTGATAAGATGTACTACAGATTTCAACTTTTTTTTTAGTAACTGTAACATATAGGTGTTGCAAAACATTGCTTTAGTTAATTTAAAACTCCAGTTAATAGATCATACAAAGCATTCAAGAAGAACTTTTAATCATCGATGAATCTGCTTCATGTCCAGCGACAAATATATCAGTCATAATACAAGAAGATAGTACATGCATGTGTTGCAAAACATTGCCTTAGTCAATTGAAAATCCCTTCAACGGATTCTTGTTATTAAGTGATTATTATCACAAAATTCAGTCATCTGTATATAATTAAATGTTTCCATATGTTTTAAGGTGTATATAGTTGCTAACATTATACACTTTGGGTAGTGCTCCACAATTAATGGAGAAATATACAAGAAACTGAGTAAAACTATAAACACCTTAAAATGCTTAGTTTACCTTTAAACGTTTTTACTCTTTTGTGTTTGTCCTCATCAGTTTTGGTCGCTCAGAGTATGTAACGTATTTAACCCCCAGAAAAGGATGTTAAGTTTACATGGTGATGGTTACTCCAAAAACGCATGTTACATAATTCGCCACCAGAAGTATGGTTTGAGCGTACTTTGGGATCTGGTTATTCTAAGAACACGTATAACGTATTTCGCCTACAGAAGTATGGATTGAAGTCATAAAACTTTGCTCAGTGCTCGAAGCACAAAAATCATGCTCGAAACACAAAATCCAGTATTTTGATTGGTTGATTCTTGAGTCTGAGTACAAAAATCGTGCTCGAAAGTTTTATGACCGCAAGGCCAGAAGGTTGTTCTAGTACTAATATGTGTAACGTATTGCTCCTCCAGAAGTACGAGCATACTTTGTGAAGTTTATTAGAAGAAGACGTTTAATGTGTTTTACCTCAAAAAGAATTAGTTGAGTGTACTAATCTTGGTGAAGGTCTCCAGTAGTATTGAGTGATCTTCATGAAGGTTATTTTATTGACACTAGTTGTACCCGCTGAAATCGAATACAACAATATTTTGGGAATACGTAAATGAGACAACAACCAATTGTAAACGATACAAATAACACCCAAAAATATAGAAATCAACATGCAATCGACCTAGTTGGTAATTTACAAAGTTGTCTTTCCAATAACAATATCGGTACCAAGTTACCTGCTGTTGTATGTGTTCTGATCTTGTAACTGTAATAGGGCAGTGTTGTTACATTCAATCATTCATACGTAAAAGAGAGGCGAAAGATACCAAAAGGACATTCAAAATCATATGTCGAAAATAAACTGACAACGCCATGTCTGAAAAGAAAAATACCAACCGACAAACAGTAGTATGTTCTAAACGCAACATAGAAAACTAAAGACTTAAGCAATACGAACATGAATAATACACATGTAATTTTATTGCAGTAATCAAAATGCAATACTATCAACCTGACACAATATGTGCTGTGTGTATTTGTTCACTTGTCAAACCACCTATCAGTACCAAAATCCTATTCTAAAGATCTGTTTTCGACAAACAAGAAGATCAAAAAGGAACTGCAATCATGTCAACCAGTACGGCATAACTAAATGAAGCATTTTGCCTGATATAAAGAATTTCTGACTAGTAATTGATAAAAACAATGCGAGCAAAAGCGAGTTGTGGCCAGAAAGGCAGTGGTAAAGATATCTCCTTTTGCGGGGTTTCAAACAAAAAATATGAGACAAATTGCAGTTTAGATCACACCATATTTTAGAGAACCCTTTTTCTTGAAGGTTTGGAAAAACAATTTCGGAAGCCAAATAAATAAAACACAAAGAGCATCAAACAAATAATGTTTTACATTGAGAGTGACTTATTTTAGCACGCACCAAATGGCATGTTTCCTTGAACGATATTTGTTAAACAAATAACTGCTAATAACAAAAACATGTTTTACAACGGTGGGAGTAAATGGGGAGGAAATTCTACTGAAAGCAATTTAACAAAGAGCATTTTAATATCTAAATTGTCAATACTTTTTGTTACATATATTTACTAACATAACATATATATGCAGTATCAATGCGCTACAAAAATAACGCCTTTCGTAAACGTTCAGCAAATATAAATATGAAATTTAACAAAGTTCACAAAATCCATAAGAGACGATAAGTTTCAACAAGAAACGTATATAATAAACAAGAAAGATCCATAATCATTGACCACAGACCCAGTTTATCGGTGTTCCGTTTTCAAAATGTTGACAATGGTACATTTTTATCTGTGCAATTAAAATTATAATAAGTCTTTACAAACTAATGAAACTTTTAAAATGTATCAATTGATTATTACAATATTTTGATCAATTCTTTTCATTCCATTTTACTGTGAAATGGATTATGTTTGTTTGCATATGGCTGCATTAACCTTTAACACAATTAAGGTGGAAATGGGCGGGTATCTATGTCAGATTGAGGCCATGCAAAGGAGTATAATTTTTCGAATGTATACGTGGGTCTTTTTCTTTCGTTTGTATTTATAAACAAACATGCAGCTCTATTTAATAGCTCTTTAAAAGAAAAATGTTGTTCAATGAAATTGAGAATGGAAATGGGGAGTGTGTCAAAGAGACAACAACCCGACCAAAGAGCAGACAACAGCCAAAGATGATTTCGAAATACTATTTATGAACGTTGAAAAACTTCTGCCTATTAATGGTAAAATTTGCAGGTAGTGTTAGTTTTATTCAAATAACTTATAAACCTTAAAAGTTCTACAGACACAAAACAAAAGACAAAAATCAACTTAAAAAATCCTCAAACATGCACATACAAACTTTGGTTAATTTTTCAACAATCTGATCGAAGATTGACGCTTGTGAATTAACTTTTTTTTTATTTGCCAATCACATATTTCTATTTTCCAAAAAAAAGAGTTGAAGACAGTCACGTATTATCTTGGTGTCTTAAATCACAGTGGTATCACATTAATTTAAATATGATTCATTAAATAAGAAGTTTTTCTGTTAATTTTCAATATATAGTTTCTAAATTTAGTGAAGAATTACAAAATGGGCATTTTGATGGACAAATACTAATTTTCACGGCAAACAATCTAACGTTTAGAACAGTTGGCATTATATCATTATCACATGAATAAAAACTAAATTAACATTAAACAAAAATAAAATGTAAAGTTTAAAATTATCTGTAGATATTTTCTTTAAAAAAGTAGAATCATTTAAAATATATAAGCATTATCTAACAATAAAACTAGAAATTTAACATATCTCTTAATATTATATAACACAATCAGCACGACAGACAATAGCGTCATCACAAAAAACAGCAGTTGAAACAATAATAAAAAATAAACACGGTTTTAAAAATACTTTGAATTTCTACAATAACACACATTTGGACAACATTACATACGACAAATTAAATCACATATATGTTTTTTGCTATAACATGATATATAAACATAACAATATAACAGGCAATTTCTAAAAAGATATCTTCAAGTCATATAAATACAAAACCCTATTGTAAATATATATACTATGTTATGATCGAGGATAACTTATACCGAAAAATGTTCCAAAAGCTATGGTATTGTTCCGGTGGAAAATAAAGCAATAATACTTAAAACTTAGTGTCTTGTTTTCTTTTTTTATTTCAAGGTTCCCAGATGAAAAATAGAAGGAAATCTTAATTATTTAAACGATGTATTGAATGTTTTATCCAAGATTTCGATACCTGTTTTTGTGACTGGTTACTTATTTCGAATTTACCGTTACTGTATGATGCATCAGCCAGTTGATTATTTTTATTTCCTAAAAAAATATAGTAAAGTTTCTACAGCTCTATAATTGACTGAAAATTTTGTATTACTTTTTTCATTAAAAAAACATTTCCTTTAATATCATTAATTGGGCATCGACCAGAAAATTACTGTAATAATTATGTTTTGTGACAGCCTTTTTTTTTGTTAGATAAAACAAGATTTGGTGTATAAGTCACTAAGACAGCAACCCTACAACATAAAATGGTATATCATATCTTTTGATACAAGTCTGTTGAGTGTCTGAGTCATGATTATCATATTCCATAAAAAAAATATGGAAAACTAAAATATTTGGTATCGGCTTTTTATCATTCAAATTCAGAAGAATCCATAAACTGTTAAATAACAAAGCACTCGCGCAGTAGCGGATCCAGCCATTTTTAACAGGAGTTCCCCAACCAAGGATAAGGGGGTTTCCAACTATACGTCCCCCATTTAAATGCATTGATTGCTAAAAAAAAAAAGGGGGGGGGGAGTTACTTGTAACTTGAATGACCTTGCCTATATGGAATTGAGCATTTGTATAAAAAAAATAGGCAAAACGTGTGTATTCAAAAAAAATTGGGACAATACCATTTGCGTTGGAAAATCACTCGATATTGGACGGGATCTTTGTAACCATAACAAGTGCATTGATAGATAAAATGTACATAAATATGAAAAATATAAAGTCATTCATCCGTTAGTATCATAACTTGCCTGTCTCGTCTCTCCAGAAAAAAATCTTCCTGAGTATTACTTGCCTCAGATATTGAATACAAATTTCTGTACTTCGAAAGCACAAGTCAAATAATAAAATGTTTCTTTATTCCTCTGTTTTCCTGACCAGAAAAGGTCTTCATTTCTTTTCTCAAATTGCACAATAAAACTATTTCAATTTTGAAAAATCGTTCTTTTTCCTTAATTTTTAAATTAGGATAAGAATAATGAAGATAGCAAAATATGCTGATACATAATTATCACAGTTTAAATTGAATATCACATTTTAGATTTGAAGACATTATTTGCAGGTAAAAAAAAGAGATAAAAATATCTCCCTTTTGATAATTTCTGTCAAAAACAATGTCTGAATTTAGAGAAAATTCGTGTCATATGTAAAATAAAAATGAAAAAAAAAGTATCTGTGTATATAACAGCTGGCCATTTCATTCCGGACGATGATTCATTTCTATTCCGGGACCGGTATACCGTCAATTGTGAGCATCTGGTTTATTGTAGCGTTACTACAACCGGCACTCTGTAGAGAAATCCTAGCTTTGTGGGCTCCGACACAAAAATCAACAGTAGCATCGCTGTGATCATCGTCTGGAAAGTTGTTCTGAAAAAAAAATGCAATTGCTATTTAATATGAACCATTTGATTTTCTAGTCGTTAAATAGATATAAGAAGATGTGGTATATGAGTACCAATGAGACAACTCTCCATCCAAGTCATAATTTGTAAAAATAAACCATTATTGGTCAAAGTACGGTCTTCAACACGGAGCAGTGGTGGATCCGGACCTTTCTATAAAAGGGAGAGGGATCCGCCTATAGCCTTGTCTCACACAGTACAGCAAGATCTTAAGGGTCCCAGCGGGAAAACCAACGGTCTAATCCATATAAAAGAACTGGGGTGAGGGGGAGGAGGTTCACAAGACGGGGTGAAAATAAATATTCTGCTAAATAAAATACAGGATTAGTTGAGGATACGAATGCGTACCAAAGTGGGAAAAAATCTCAAATGGCTATATGATTCGAAACCAATAATGACAAGCTAGTCAACTTGTCTCATGTACATATATTGTTGTTTTGTTATTTTAGAAGTATGCCTTTTACATTGCGTAAGTCGAGACAATATTTGCGAACACAGTTTGTATGCCGCTATTTTTTTCGAAATACTAAACTTTTCTAACAATGATGGCGCCAAGAAACTAAAATACAAATCGATTATTTTGCGAAATACTGGTATCCCCTTTAAGGCATATGAGTAGTAATAATTCGAATTTAATTATTTACTTGTCACATCAGGTTTGACTTCAAATTTCTGTATTCTCTTTGCTTATAACAATATGTCTCCTAGTCTCGTGCCAAGCAGACGACAACTATTGGATAACTTTAATCAATAGATTATATTGCAGAATGTAGATAACAAAATCGTTATTTCAATGAAAATATATATTCGAGACAATATCAAAAGTTTTAATATTCAATTTCGTCCTATAATCGATTCGTATATCGTGTATTTAAGTTAGGTCTGCTCATATATCACCTATAAGCAAAAAGAATCATTACATTAATATATCGTTGTCGGTTTTACCTGAAGAGGGGAATCCCACGGAGATTCCATCAATATTGAAGGTATTAGCATCAATGGAAATTACTTCATGCTGCTTTTTTCTTGTTAGACTAGAGCGTTTTTGTTTCATAACATGATTGAGGATCTCTATAGGGGTAATCTTTATTCTTTAATTTTTTATGCAATTTTCCTTTATTCTCAGTTATATTTTTTGCCCAATATTCTATATTCGTTATATCTTAACAACTAATTTTTCTCTATTCTTAAATATTCTCCGTTTTTCTCAATTCTTTATATTTTTTGTCCATTATTCTCTAATCTGTAAATCCCCGTCCCCTATCCACAACCTCATGATTGAACTTTATCGGATGATCTAATCTAGAGTACAACTTGTTTCATTTCTTAAACCATATAAAGAGAAACTTGGAAAATCAAATGGCATATTGTTTTATATCGATGATGCAAGCTATCTGGAATTTCCAGATAAAATAATATTGTCAAAATTCAAATGATCTGTGTCAAAAAATGTAGCGGATGGAAAGTTTAGAATGCCACCATCTCCATCTTATTCAAAAAGATCTTTGCTGGTAAAGTACAAAATACAACGTTCTCCTACGTGATTTTTTTTTTTTAGAAATGGTTTAAAATACATCAGAGTTAGGGGATGCAGGGGCGGATGCAGGAATTTTCGAAAGGGGGGTGCTAACCCAGGGCAAAGGGGGGGTGCAAAACATATGTCCCGATACAAATGCATTGATCGGCAAAAATAAAGGGGGGGGTGCGCACCCCCGGAACCCCCCCCCCCCCCCTGGATCCGCCACTGGGATGATATATAAAGGTTATAAAAGGTTAAAAAGTACCCATTTTGTTCAGAAAAGTTTTACTGTATTCCACCAACTAAAATATAAAGCTTTATACAAATAACCCGGTTTAAACAGGCATTGTGTGATCGGGGTATGTAGTTAACGCCGCCTCCGGACAGTTATTGTCGTAGGTGAGATACCTAAAAATACACATTAAACAGTGGACCCAATTTTTTTAGAGGCTAACCATGTATGTGGGAGCTATAGACTCAGTTTTAACTTGAACAAAATATTTCATTACAATTTTCGATACTTCTCAAATTATTTTGTTTTTTAAGTTTTAAAAATTTCAATCATATACACTGCAAAAGCGGATTAAAACAGAATAATGCTTAATGACATATGTAGGTTTTCATGTTCAGTTATGATAATTTAATTATTCAGGACCATGATATTTATTCAGTTCGCATGCCTGCGTCAACTGAAACACTCAACTCTTAGAACACACAAATGTAGGAGTAAAAACGAGTTTAGCCTTTCTCAAAAGGTACCGAGTACTTCCGCAGTATCATAAATTACAGAAATATGACGCAAAGATTGTTTATTGAGTCTTGAATACTATGAAAGTTATGTTTCCCTCTAATGGTAATATGGTTTTTGTGGGGTTTTAATTTGTTTTCAAATGTTGCATGTATCTTTTTTATTGGTTTTTGTTCAAATCCGTAATTTCGTCCAATCAGAGTAAACATTTGTGACATCATGTACGCCATTACCATAAAATATAGCGTCCTTTTCAATAGGTCACAAACCCCAAATTGTTATTGATTGCTACAGAAAAACAACGTTCGTACAATAGAAATTCGACAAAGAACGTAAACTTAGACCGTTGGTTTTCCCGTTTGAATGGTTTTACACTTAGTACTGTCTAGTAATTTTGGGGCCATTTATAGCTTATTGTTCGGTGTGAGCCAAGGCTCCGTGTTGAAGGCCGTCATGACATTGACCTATAATGGTTTACTGTAATAAATTGTTATTTGGATGGAGACTTGTCTCATTGGCACTCACACCACATCTTCCTATATCTATTATATTCTTTTTTCATGTACGAGTTTAATATATAATAAGGTGTCAGTTAGTATTGCCAATGAGAAACAAATTTCCACTAGCGTCTGAAATGACTTAAAAATGTCAAAACATTTATCCATAGTTCCTTATATCTAAAATAGCAATTTGGAAACTACGAGAGCGTTATAAAGCCTATATACGTACTTGGTTCCGATAGCAAAACAAAGGAAATAATCAATCAAATCGCAATTCGCCGTTTCAGAATCTAATGCATCCTGGGTAATATTTCAAAAGTGTACACCACAACGTCGTGATTGGTTAAAATGTCATAAACAATGGAAATTTAACCAATGACGTGGAGTTATTTCATTTTGGGATACGAACAATGAAATTACCAATGATGCTTTAGATTCTGAAACGGCAAATGCGATCATAGTAGATTTTTTAAAGATAAAATTGCAGACTACTTTTCACAGAAATGATGATGGATACCAATAAGAGTGTATATCATGATGTTGATGAAAGTATTTCTTTGAGAATAAAAACGTCACTACTCTTATCAATACTTTAAAAAATTTAATAGTTTAATAAAACTTGAATTATTGGCATATATCAAATATTAAATAACATAAAGAATTAAAACTCTTTTTTTTTCTTTTAAAATAGACTAAAAACCGAACTGATGTCTGAACATAAAACGACATAACCAGTGAAAAGATAAGTTTCAATTATGAAGAATTCTAAATCAAATAGTTTTCTGTAACACTTTCAAGTACTCTTAGACTTTGTAACATATTTCCGTTTAAGTCCTAGATTTTTTTTTGGAAACAAACTATTTTCAAGTGTGTTTATTTTTAGAGACTAGCACGCTGTGACAAAAATTCAACCATTTAAAATGCTTTTATCTCCAAGCCTATAGCATGTGTGATTTTCTTTGTTTTCTTTAATATTGATGAATTCTTCATTGAAATGTTTAATTTATCAAAATACATATCCTAATAACACTAATTTAAGTCTTAATTATAGCCTATCCTAAAGATTTGTTGTCATTTTTCATAAAGTACTTAAAGTCAGAATGTTGCTTACATAGACTCAATCTAAAAAAAAATCCCTACCTCCCCACCCTAACCTTTTTTTGTAGATGTAACTAAAACCACTATTTCATTTGGCCCAAGTGTAATATTTAGCAGTGAATTAGCACAGAACATGGAAACTTACCAAGCAATCCATTTCCTCACCGTTAAGGTAGACATCAAGCGTATCTTTATCTGAAAAATGTCAAAAGAATTATTCATAATTTTACTATTAATATTAATCAAAATTCAGATTGCACCGAATATCAATAAAGTCTCAGTGTCTTGTATTTAACATTATGTGCGCAGAGATAATACAGCTTTTATGATTAATTTACGCTTTATTTATTAAATGTATCTGTTATTTATTTTTTTATTTGTTATTGTTTGCCTTTTGCTGTCAGCTATTTCATGAATGGAATCAATATGATGCGACTTTTTTTTTCAAAGTAATATGTAAATCACTTAGAATGAAATTCAAAACAGTGTGGCTGTGGTCATTGATTGACACATTAAATTCATCCATTGACTGGGACAATTTACGTTAACGTTTGTCTGTGACGACCACTGTTCACGACGTACCTACGATAGACATTTAAACTGTGGGGTCACCAAAGGTTTCTTAACGCCTTTAATTATAAAATAATTCGAAAATTTAATCAGGAATAACCTTTATGTTTTGATTTATATAATTGATATAAATCAAAACATCGTGTTATTTCTGATTAATTTTTCGAATTACTTTATTAAGGTGTTGAAAACCTTTGGTGACCCCATAGTTTAAGTGTCTTTAAAAAGTACATAGTGAGCAGTGGTCGTTACATACATTGTCCCAGTCAATGGATGAATTTAATGTGTCAATCAATGGCCACAGCCACACTGTTTTGAATTTCATTCTATTTGTGTTTTCATATAGGAAGAAACTTCTAGATCCATTTAGTCTATAATTGATATGGATTTGGTGCAATTTCGACAAAGGTCTAAAAGCATTGAAAGCTCATGATTACGTCCACCTTTCAACAACAAAAAACGCTTCTAGACTTTCGATAGTTAAAATATTCATTCAGCTCAACATACGGTCCAAAGAACCGTACATATAGTTTAATGATGACGTCGGGGTCCTTTTACCTTTTCATATCTTACTATATTCTCTAGATCTAGAACTGTTTATTCAACCAATGTGAAATATTCACAATCACTTTACCGCTGTCCTTAATTGTAAATAGTGTACCAATCGCTGTTGAAATAACCTGTCCCAAGTCAGGACCCTTTAAATCAGTGGTTGTCGTTGTTGCTGTTTGTCAAATTTGCTTTAAGTTTATTATTTTGCCATAAATCAGGTGTTGGTTATTTTGATGTTGTTTTTTTTTCAACTTTTTCATATTGGATCGTGTTGGGTCCTTTTGTTTCTGAATAATGTCCGGGTTTTGCTAATTATTGAAGGCCGTAGAATGACCTACAGTTGTTTCCTTTGGAATATATATAAAAATAAAAAGAGATGTGACAAAATAATACAGAAAAATACAGTAAAACCAATAGAACGGGCTCTGCCTGAATATTGTCAAATTGGCAATTATATCACTTCTTGTTTTATATGTATTCTGTACATTAATGAGTGTATTGAACCTCTATTTATGGTTTAGTTATCAGGAATACGAAATCTCGGTTTTATTTTCGTCAGAGAACGGATATAGACAAAGATCTCTTCGATAACAGAATAATTTTTCCATTATTTGTGTTGTGTTCTTAAAATAACTTATTTTAATTTTATTGTTTTCTTATGTCGTCAGAAGTTTTTTCATAAAATCAATCTTCCTCCTGTATCTCATCCATTAAGACATCAATAAATATATTCTGTCACTCAATACTGTGATAATCGCAGGAAATCTATTTCATTTGAAATTTACAACATCATAACGGAACTCTAGTGTATAGGACTACAATCATAGCATTTCATAAATGTGGTTTATAGATCGATTGCTTTTATAACTTGTAATAAAATCCAAAATCAAAGTATGTTTTTGGCTAGAGCCAATTCTAAAGCTTGACCAATATTTGATCAACCCAGCATGTCTTTATGACGTCATTTCCTGTCTGCTTTATAAAACTCGAAGCAAGAACAAAGAAGTCTAGTAGCAATTCCTTCTTCCTTTTAAGAAGAGAACTAATTTGAAAATGTATAGTACAAATGATGATTTTTCAAAATCATTTATCTAATTAAAAGATGAAAAAGGCCTATTAACTGAAATGCTGTAAAATTGAAACAGACCGACGTAATCTCTTTAATTGCGTGTTTCTAGGAGTTCACCGAGTGTATTAGACTATATTTATTGAAATCAATGCATTTAAATGTTACTTAGACACGAATAAGTGCTTCCTCTAAACATAAACAAATACGAAAGCACAACAATATAGATCAGTATAATGAGGAGAAAAAACCATACATTTGGTAGTAATGCAATGATTTAAAAGACCATACAATTAGGAGATTTAAGCTCCGACGGCATCAATTGGGGATTTGATGGTCGCAAATTAAGTTTACTGGCGACGCGTTAGCGGAGACAGTAAACGGGTATTTGCGACCATCAAATCCCAAATTGATGCCGTCGGAGCTTTAAATACAATATTGTTATCTCCATTCTAATGAAACTGAAAGAAAACAACGTTAAAACATGCATTTTAAAATCTGTCATATGCCGTCTGCGCTTGCGCGTACGTCCCATAGCATCAATTGTCAATTGATGCCATGTAAGAAAGTCACGTTATCCAATCAAAATGAACGTTACAAACGCTCTTGCATTAGAATTGTAAATCTATCTTTGAAGGGAGAAAATGCAGTTAATCTTGGGTAATGGCTAAAAGAATGTCATAGTAACTAAAACAAGAAATACATAAAATAGTGCACAGTATAACCAAAAACCAAATACAAACTCTGCTTACACTTAACCACAAGACATATATGAGAAAAAGAATAGCCAAGTTGTATGCTGTTGACTGACCTAAATATGTGCTTGAAAATGGTGTTGAACATATAACTTAAAATCATGCGTGTAACATTCGTATTCAAATGGTATCTTGCGACCAAATAATACCAGAATCTGTCAACCAAAACAACATTACATTGGACAATACAAATTCACATCAAAACAAACCTGAAAGGATAGGTGTATCGAGACAACAATTGCAATCTATGGTGTTCCAATGTAAGCATATCCAAAAGTTAATCAATTGTACCAAAATTAAGAAAGCCATATTCGCAAAACCAATAGCTCATCATCTCTAAAAGACTTTAGATAAGCAAAACATCAAACGCTGACGTCAACGTCGTCTGAATCAGACCCCAACAGAGACATTTGTCAATATATGTGAAAACTGCTGAGTGCTCAAAATAGAACACTATTGTACTGGTAACCAATAGAAAAGAAAGAAAATCACAAAAATATATGAACTCCGAGGAAAATTCAATCGGAAAGTCCCCAATCACATGCAAAAATCAAATGACAAAACACATCGAACGAATGGACAACAACTGTCATATTCCTGACTTGGTACAGGCATTTTCAAATGTAGAAAATAGTGGATTGAACCTGGTTTTATAGCGCTAAACCTCTCACTTTTACAACAGTCTCATCAAATTCCGTTATATTTACAACGATGCGTGAACAAAACAGACATAATAAATAAAATAGTCGAAATATGGCTTTACACTTTTTCTATTTGTAAGATAATTTAGAACATGATAAGTCTTTGACTTGTCATGATCGATCACCATTTAAAAATTGATTATTATTTTAACTAGAGGCATTAGTAGTTGACCAATTATATATTCTTCAGTTTTCTATGTTGTGTCATGTGTACTATTGTTTGTCTGTTTGTCTTTTTCATTTTTAGCCATGGCGTTGTCAGTTTATTTTCGATTTATGAGTTTGACTGTCCCTCTGGTATCTATCGTCCCTCTTTTATATAAAAATAAGGAGATGTGGTATGATTCCCAATGAGACAATGATATGATTGCCAATCAGACAACTTTCCACCAAAGTTAAAATGAAGTGGATGTAAGCAATAATATAGGTAACCGTACGGCCTTCAGCAATGAGAACACCCTATACCGTAAAGTCGGCTATAAAAGACCCAGACGTAAAAAATCTAAAATAATTTAAACGAGAAAAATAGCGGACTTATTTATAACAAAACAATTAACGAAAACAAATATGACAGCCATGAATCAACGACAAGCACTAAGCTACACGCTCCTGACTTGGGGCAGGCATATTGAGAATGTGACGGGGTTAAACATGTCTATAATTTAAAAGATTTCGTCAACGGACAATTTCTGGCAGCCGCCCGCTGAAATTATGCCATGCTTGGTAATAAGCATTGGTATAGTACATGTAATCATATACTATTTTATTTAATTATTAATAGAGTAGCGCATATCAATCTGTTCTAACATCAGTAAATCCAGTTACAAACAACATTGGTTGTGAAACCGCCTGGAACCGCATGAACTCACATAGGAAATAGACTGGAGGGCGAAGTAGTGTTAGCAATCTCACTCAACTCACTATGCTTTCTGTTGGGGATATGGAGATCTCATGATGATTTTTATGCATATGCCAATTTCTGCCTTTTATCATTCAGATAATAGCATGAGACTTTATAGTGTTAATAATACTCTATAGGTTTAATATGTATGCGAAATACAAAAGTATAGCCAAATGGCGACAACGAATTCGAGCTTTGCGTGAGGGGGTATATTTCTAAATTCTAAACAATTTCCAAAAGGAGATGCTTATATGTATTAAACAAAACTAATGTTTGAGATCTCTTGATTAGTACTTACAGAATACGAAGCTATATGAACCTCAGAGCTTATCGTGAGGGGGATATATTCCTTAATTTATCAATTTCCAAAATAGTTGCTTATATGTATCTAATAAAGACTAATGTTTGAGATCTCTTGATTAGCACTTACAGAATACGATGCTATATGGTTCTTCATCGAGGAGGAAAGTCCAGATTTTTGTAGCTGGTTCTCCATCTTGGTCAGGTGGCAGGTATTGTGCTTCCGGTATATCCACTGGATTAGATATGGGATTGTTATTGTCTATTTGTGATTCTTCGAATAATCTTGCTTGCTGTTGTTCTTTCCTTTCACGTCTGAAAATAATATACTCTGTTTTATTTATCAAATAGACACGTCAACTAAGATAGTTCGTTCGCTTTTCAAACATTTATTCAACCAAACCAACATGTATTGCAACCAAGTAAATCAAAATAAACTAAATATCCTATAACATTTACCTCAAATGAAGAAAAAAACGTGGACCGATTTTTTCAAATTATACCACAATGTTGTTACATTTAATTTGATATCCTGAATTTATCATGTTTTTCTGTAATATGATGTCAAATTGCGGAAAAAGACACCCTTCTAAATTATTGATATCTACTCTTTTGCATTTACCATTTATCTAGGTGTTAATAATATATACACCAAATCGAACTAACGCCCGCACGTGTGTATCTATATATAATAGCACAAAATGCTATCCATTCACAACACTTAAATGCATGTTTGCTTCATTTCTTTGTGACAAAAATACATCAGTTGTTTCTTGTGTTTACATGCTTGCTTTTCCGTGACATTAACTACGTCAGTAACTGTGTCAAATTAAAAACAGAATAGGAAAATAGAAAAGTTTTCAGATTTATTGCCTAAATAGATTTAATTTGTATTTGTTTCTGATGTAAAAATACTGCTTAATTGGAAAATGAGTCCGATTATAGCATTTTATTCCGCATGTCGTGGGAAAAAACGGTAAATCATTCAATGGCAGCCAAGACAAAAGATATAATTTTTACATTACGTACTAGTTTTGAGTGTCCATGTACAAAATTCGACATACTTTTTTTAAAGAGACAACAGAGAAATCGACAATAAATTGTATATTTGATACAAGAAAAAGCTTTTAGACAGAAATAATTTTTAATCGTATAATTTCCTCTAATTAACTGATGTTATTCATATTGATGGCATATATGAGCTTTTGTTTATTCCTTTCCGTTCCTGAAGAAACAGTAAATATAAAAAAATGGAAATGTGGTATGATTGCCAATAAGACAACTATCCACCAAAATCCAAATGAAGTGGATTATAAGCAACCATACGGCGTTCAAAGATGAGAAAACCACATACCATATGGCCGACTATAAATGGCCTCATCATACAAATTATGTAACAATTCAATCGTAAAATCTAACAGCCTTATGTATAACAAAAAAGTTTACAAATACATATATGACAAACATGAATCAATTACGTCAACCACTAAACTACAGGCAAATGACTTGGGGAAAAGCACATAAAGAATCAAATTTTGTTTCATTTTCATTTAAATTATTTTTTTAAAAGATAGAATGTACTTTCAGGTTTTTTTCAAATACATGAAGTGGCAAATAGAAATAGAATGAAATTCAAAACAGTGTGGCTGTGGCCATTGATTGACACATTAAATTCATCCATTGACTGAGACAATTTACGTGAACATTTGTCTGTAACGACCACTGTTCACGACGTACCTACAATGTACGATAGACATTTACACTGTGGGGTCACCAAAGGTTTCTTAACGCCTTTAATTATAAAATAATTCGAAAAATTAATCAGGAATTACCTTTATGTTTTATTTTATATAATTGATATAAATCAAAACATCGTGTTATTTCTGATTAATTTTTCGAATTACTTTATTAAGGTGTTGAGAACCTTTGGTGACCCCATAGTTTAAGTGTCTTTAAAAAGTACATAGTAAGCAGTGGTCGTTACATACAAACGTTCACCTAAATTGTCCCAGTCAATGAATGAATTTAATGTGTCAATCAATGGCCACAGCCACACTGTTTTGAATTTCATTCTATTCAATCTTTAACTGAAAATTACTTTCTTTTTTCAGCTTCATTTGTGTACTATTGTTATAAAGTCATAAACTGAAGTTTTTTGTTTGTTTCTAAACCTTTTTATTTTGTAATGGTTTGTGTCATTTCTAAAAACAACATCTGAACTAACAACGACTGCATCTCTTTGAATATTTTAAATCTTAAATTTTATTCTGTTGTGGAATGGTTCAAATGGTGAGGGTTAAGTTAAGTTCAATGGTAAAAATGGTGCAATGTTTAAATTGCGACTGAGCTAAATCTGACATAGGAGAACCGTTTATAAGTTGGTTTATGACCTCATCGTTTCCAGTTTTTCTTATATTTAAGGGAGCTACCATTTGATTTTTATGGGGGGCTAGGATGAAATTTGAAAAAAATAGGCAGGACAGGACGACAATTTAGGTAAAAAAAAAGTCAGGATAAACTAGATTACAGCTAAAAAAAATGCAGGACAAAATTTTTCATCCTAGCCCCCCCCCCCCCCCCCCCCTAAAAATCAAATGGTAGCTCCCTAACAGAAATGAACATAACAAGTCAATTTAAAAAGTAAATTCACAAAAATACTGAATTCAGAGGAAAATCCATTCGGAAAGTCCATAATCACATGGCAAAATCAAATGACAAAACACATCAAAAACGAATGTTTAACTGTAGTCACTATCCAGGTTTCGAAATATTTTCTCTATCAAGGACAAACAAACTTGTTTAAAAATCGGATTTTCTATTGCTTTTCTGGATTGATTCATTGAAAAGTCATATCTACAATGATTCCTTGAGGTCGTTTTGATGACCGGTAAGATTTTTAACAAAGATCTGTGTCAACATATGAGATATGATTTCAATAAATTCAATAATAACTTGAAAATCTTTCTTAAAAACATAGCTACACGATTTTTTCATTTTTTTCCCGAAATGGAATTATTTATACTTCCTGCAAAGATTATATTTAGTTAACTAATGAATCGAAATATATTCTCGATAACCTAGCGTTTTCGTGCCATTTTTACGACTTAGACGGTCGAGATTGATAGAATGATTTTTTGTGTTTTAACAGAACTTTCAACACTATTGGCTTTAGCATGGCGGCCGCAGTGCCCAGAGAGAACCACCGACTTACGGCAGAAAAAAAAAATATATCCCAGCCAAAAAGATTGGAGTCGAATACATTTGTAAGGTGTGGGTTCAAAATTACATCCTCAATGTGTCAAAATGACAAGACTAACCGTAGACTGACCGCTTAGACCAATAGGCAACCGGTGGTCCTCTTTTTCAGAGAAAGACAGTTTCTTGGTATCTATAGATTAAGAATATAGAAGCAAATTAGATATACATAAGCACTAAACTTGTCTTCATAAAAGCAGTTTACTAATTGAGAGTTTTATAATGATATTTTAACGCTTTTTAGTCAAATTACATCTAAATCTAACTGTTCAAACATGTAAATATGATATTTTGATTATTTACAACCATGAAACACAATTGAAATATACATCTCACTATGAGATGATGATTATCTTTGAAATATAATTACTTTTATCCCATTAATTTAATGCAGTCACCTTGAGTAATATAAATTGTGATATTAATTGTATAAACCTGAACTCCCACGCGATTCTGGTAAATGTCAAATGGTCTATTATATAATCTTTGATATTCCGTGCTATTTGATATAACTGTTATTTATCAGTAGTAAATATTGGAATTTATTAAACTTTGAGAAAATTGCATTCATACGTAACTGTCATTTCGACGTCATCCGAATTCCTTAACTTTCACAATTACTTGACCCATTTCTACGTCACTTGTTTTCGTGTTACATTTCAAGAAAAGGCATTACTATGAATAAGTAATGTATATTATTTATTTTTGTAACTTCCTTTTGTCAATAAATTATTATGCATTATGTTTAATGTTTTGTCTTTGCAATTAACACACATTCACTGAATTTAAAAGTTATGTGAGTTTCATTATTTTTCATATTTGAAAGGGGTTGTTTGTCATCTTGCATATACCTTCAGTCACTAAATTAACTGTAATTGTTATATGCAGTTTGCAAGTATCAAAGTACTCAAAATCATTTAAAATGTTTAAAACATCCGAATTAAATGCAAGTAACTAAAATTATTCAAAATATAACATAAAGAAATTGTTTTATCCTATCTGTTTTATTTGACAAAACAATAGTGATTGAATATACCACAAACTAATTTAGAAAACCTTTAAGGGTCAAATATTATAATTACCCTTTAGTTGCAATAGATATTTTATAATACATCAGGCAGATAATCCCAATTGGTCAATTGAAACAACCATTAATATATCACTACTATAAAAGTCCAGTAGCAAATGCAAAATATTATACCAAAATGTTACTGATTTCTTCTCTGTTTCACCTTTGATAATTCCAAATAGTAGTATTTCAACTGATTTTATTTAATATGATTTATTTTCTTGGTTTATTATATACTAGAACACACCCGCGAAATCGCGGGCATATACAGCTTGTGAACTGTTGTAGGATGATTTTTTTGTAAAAGATATTATGTATGGAGAATTTCATAAAAGGTATCAAAAGCCCTCTCCCTTTTTCCAAAGTCCGATATTTGTTTCCTTTCTGTTAAATTCAATTATTTTCGTGTTTCTGGCCTCAGACCACAATCATTCTTCTCCTTTGCTACAATGCTTCTTTTGATAAAAGTCAAATCAAATTAAAAATTTGCACCGTTTCAAACATGAATTAAATGTAACTGCTTACATATAGACCATTATTAGTCTAATATAATATGCTTCTAGGACAATCCATCAGTGCCTTTTCTTTTGAGAGCCTTACTAACATACCAATGGTAGGATATGAATCATGTATAAATGACTAAGACCGACTTGGCTAATTTGAGGGATGGTCGGAGGGGTCCTGTTCCCGTCTAGGGCTTAAAATCATGAAATCCCGAGATGCAGAATTTAAAGAAATTCATATCCCGAAATCCCGAAATCGAAAAATATATTCCCGGATTCCGTAAGGATCAATCCCCAAATCCCGAGCTTAAAAACACCCGATCCCGACGCCCCGAAAAAGATCCTGCCTCCCCCTAATCTTTACCTTACTTTAATTTTTTCCAAATCACTTTTTTCCCTTTCAACCATAAATTTGTATGCCCCATTTATGGGCATTATGTTTTCTAGTCTGTGCATCCGTGCGTGCGTTTGTTCGTTCGTTCGGTCGTCCGTACGTCTGTCCTGCTTCAGGTTAAAGTTTTTGGTCGAGGTGGTTTTAGATGGAGTTGAGCATGTTTTACTTATTAATAGAATCATATTCAAAACAGTGTGGCTGTGGCCATTGATTGACGACCTAAATTATCCCATTGACTGGGACATATTAGGTGAACGTATGTCTGTAACGACCACTGCTCACTACTTACTTATTATAGAATTTAAACCGTCGGGTCATCAAAGGTTCTTAACGTCTTAATAATAAAAAAAAACTCGAAAAATTAATCAGGAATAACCTTTATATTTTGATTTATATTATTGATATAAATCAAAACATCGTTTTTCGAATAACTTGTATTTATGTGTTGAGAACCTTTGGTGACCCCACAGTTTAAGTGTCATTAAAAAGTACATATTGAGCAGTGGTCGTTACAGACAAACATTCATACAATCTGTCCCAGTCAATGGGATAATTTAGGTCGTAAATCAATAGTCACAGCCACACTGTTTTGAATATGATTCTATATATGCAAATGGTATGACCCCTTAAATAGTAAACATTTCAAAGAAAACAGTAGACAGAATCAGGGACTTTCTATACTAACATAGAAAGTCCCTGACAGAATACAGAGAGTCTCTATATATTAAAGTAGTATAATCGTAGTTAACATGTAGATAAACGCCGAAAATAATTCTCCTCTCTAAGGAGGTATAATAATTGTGGTTCTTGCGATCTAAACACCATGATATGAAACGCGAAAAATAATTGTCCTCTCTAAGGAGGTATAATAGTTGTGATTCTTGCGATCTAACTTGGCACCATGATATGTGGAGAGCGCTCTGAATGGCTTATTTATTTTTCATTTTTGTTATCTATCAAACGATTGGTTGTACGTGTGTCACATGTTTTACTTATTTTAATATATATCGTCTGGTATGACCCCTTATATAGTAAACGTTAACATTTCAAAGAAAACAGTAGACAGAATACAGAGAGTCTCTATATATTGAAGTAGTATAATCGTAGTTTACATGTAGATACACGCGAAAAATAATTGTCCTCTATAAGGAGGTATAATAAATAGTTGTGGTTCTTGCGATCTAAACACCATGATATTGAGAACGCTCTGATTGGCTTATTTATTATTTATTTTTGTTATCTATCATACGATTGGTTGTATTTGTGCATGTTTCAAACCGGAAGTCTTATCTATGACTAACATTCAGTCTGATGACGGAACATATCCGGACTCCTTTTGTCGTTTTTCTCCCAATATAACTCAATCTGAATAATCACAAGAATGGATGACAAATGCGGCTATGCATGTTACCTATAGGACACAGAGGCATGATGATTGATTTATTGTGGAAGGAAGAGAAGCGACACACAAAATGAGGTCTTCTCGTTTAATAGTATAGATAATACACGAAGACACAAAGTATCAATTGTGCTTTGCGCAATATACGGAAGCTGTATTATTTTTTTATGAATGTCCGAAGCCAAACAATAAGAATATAAAGCCCAAAAGGAGTAGTTTACCTGAAAAAATCAAATCAAAGGTTAACAATGCTTGAGGAAGTTAGATCTTTAGATTCTTGTGACATCAAAGTTTTAAAGAATTGTAAAACAGAGACATTACGGATTACAAAAGAGGCTACATATATCAAAGGGACATTCAAACTCAAAAGTCAAAGAAATAAACAGACAACTACATGACTAAGAAAAAAAACCAGACAAACAATAGTATTTATATATATACAAAAACAACATAAAAAACTAAAGACTGCGCAATACGAACGCCATAAAAAAGGGGGTGATCCCAGGTGCTCCGGTTATGTGACGTCAGTTCAGCTGCATGCTGACTGCAGAACGGATAATATCATATCTATTCAACGAAACTCCACTAGAATTTACCTCGACCGAGTGATTCAAGTCATAGATACAAATCTTCCTACTTATGACACATGCTTCCATTCTCAATTTTATTCTGCAAGTGCTATTAATTTATTAATATTGTGAAACGATTGATCGAATCTCAGAGGATTATAACCTTTAGTTCAAAATAAAAACATTGCAATTGTAATTATTATACAGACAGTCTAATATGCTGATTTGGGAAAAACACATTTGTCTTGAACAATAGAGTTTTATCAGCAATTCAATCAATTTCGATGTTGCGTCAAACGTAATGGAGGTGTCAATTATTACTGTATCTTAAAGTGTATGATGCAATGATAACACAATGAATGAGGATCTTGATGAAGGGATGGGGATCCAGTTTTGTATCCTTAAATTTCTAAGAAAACTATTTTATTATTGTTTATTATGTTGCCCATAACTCTATATTGTTTATACTAAAGCATTACGCGTGTTTAAAAAAGTCGATGTGGTATGATTGCCAATGAGACAACTCTTCACAAGAGACCAAAATGACACAAGCATTAACAATTATATGTCACCGTATGGCCTTCAACAATGAGCCAAGCCAATACCGCATAGTCAGCTATAAAAGGCCCCGAAATGACAATGTAAAACAATTCAAACGAGAAAACCATCGAGATTCAGCTATAATGTATTGCCCATTTTTTTTTATTCTTTATTTCTATGTCCGTTATTTTTTTTTTCTCTGTAAACCCTACCGGACCCTCATGCAAATAGCTTTTGTAACGGAAATTATTTACAAACGTATCTAAACATCAAGTACCGATAGCTAAATTGTACTTTTATTTCTACTTTTATGCATAATTCAAGTTACCATTACACTTCTCTATTATGTTTCCTTCTCCAGTGAGTTTTGTTAATAACTACGAAAATATAATTATATTGATTATATCAATATAACTATACAATTGTAAAATTTGAATAATGATTTTCTTTATCACCAAAACGTAATAACGAATATTGTTGGATTTAAAATTTTAATTTGCAACTACTTAATCGATTAATGTATTACTAAACAATAACATGTTTATCTAGAAACCCCGAAAAAATGCAATATAGAGCAAAAAACCTCAATATTTCAAATTTGTTTCACAATTGGTACTGCCAAGAACTACGGAAGCCATTCAGAGCCTCACTGCCTTCGAAAAATGTCGTAAATAAGTCGTTATATACAATGATCATCAACGCAACCAGAAATCAGGCGTCAGCTGGTCCCTAAATAAAAAAACTAGTCCAGTGAAAATGGACGTCATGCTAAACTCCAAAACAAATAAATGAACTAGAATTGAAAAAAAACATAAAAGACTAACAAAAACAGAGGCTCCTGACTTGGGACAGGTGCACAAATGCGGCGGGGTTAAACATGTTTTGTGATATCTCCCCCCTCTCCTATACCTCTAGTCAATGTAGAATAAATCATCACACAGCAATACGCACAGTAAATCTCAGTTCAAATGAAGTCCGAGTTCGGCAATGTCAGAACAGGCAACAAAAAACACTAAACAAAATAACAACAATACATAAAAACAAATTAACAAAGGACTACTAGTAGTTACTGACATGTTAGCTTCAGACCTCAATAAAACTGATTGAAAGATTATGTCTCCATCATATGAAAATGAAGCATAATCCCTCACGTTAGGGTTTTATCATACCATCATAAATACATATGAGAAGAACATAACATGCCAACAACTGATTTTAGAATAAATGTGTTTATTTCCGATGCAAAGACCCTATCAGTGAATCAGTACTTATATCAAAATATGCGTCACTGGTGACGGTCTTATGTAGACGAAACGCGCGTCTGGCGTACTAAATTATAATCCTGGTACCTTTGATAACTATTAATGACCTAACAACAGTAACTATTCATTAACACTAATGTATCATAGTTAATTTATATTTCATAGTGTAATTATGATTTATTATTAATAATTTATTACTTGTATTATGTAACTTTACGGGCATCGTGTAACAAGATCTTATTGACTTGACACATTTTTTAAAAATTTTTTTTATAAATTAGCTGTTAAATTATTTCATTTCAAAACACATTACTAGCAAAACCCAGAGGAATGCATAAAATTGAGAATGGAAACAGGGAATATGTCACAGAAACAACAACCTGATGAAAGAGCAGATAACAGCCGAAGGCCACCAATGGGTCTTCAGCGCATCTAGAAATTCCCGCACCCGGGAATTCCCAAACCAAACCGAGAACTATTTGATTTTATGTTAATACTTTTGTTGTAAAGCATGTAGAATTAATGAGTGGTAATTATTAGTACATTAATAGACCATATTGTTTATATATTACACATAGTTTTTCATGCAACTATCAAACATTCTGTATATATAATTCGTCTAAATAACAATGTTAGGTCTTTAAATTTGTTTTAGCAAATTTTTTGTTCTTCCCTGGCCGAGATCCAAACTCATGCTACTGAGATATCGTGGCACCAAATCGCATTGCACCATGCCCGACGCGCTAGACCACCCGACCACCTCTTCATATTATATAATATACAAGTCTAAATTGAAAACAACGTTCAAACCTGTGATTGCGTTGGATAAAACCACAATTGTTATACATGTGCATACATAAAGTAAATTTCTTGGTAGAGGGGTATAAATAAATATATATATATAATGTCATAAAATTGAAGAAAAAGATAATTGCTAAAAAAAATTATAACCCATTTTGTGTTTAAAATTTAAGGTTTGCATTCTCCCACATTTTTCTTTCAATCTTTATATAAATTTGATTGACTTCAATATATGAATTAAAAACTGAAGGATACATTAACAAATGAAAATAACACTACGAGGTTTGTGTGTCCTACACCCTTTTTTCTGGATTTACCTTCATCAGAAACGCTCAAATCGACTTATAAGAAACTCAAGGATGCATGAGATCTAATAAGCACTCTTTAGCATTTTGTAAACGTCAGTGGACTAGTCTATTTCCACGAGTAACTGTGTCTGAAATTTAAAACCTGCATGATCTCTTGTAGATTCTTTTTTTATATTTATTTGCTTCTCAGATGTATTATGTCATATTGTGTTATAAAATGTAGTTGTATTTATTGCACTGATAAGCATAATGTATTTAAAGTAATAAAGAATTGAATTTTTGGCATAAACAATAAGTGATTTAATTAACCCATTGAAATTGAATAACTGTTATTGCTTATTCAATTTGATATAATAGATCTAGGGTATGGACTCATGATAAAGGCCGTTCGGGTCATAATTCAATTTGACGTCTACCTCTTTAGCATACGTGTAACAAAATGACTTATGATCCAAACGGCCCTTCATAAAAGAATCACCAAAGAAACCGATGTTGACTATCACAAAGAAGAGCTTACTACTTGCGACCGAGATTGAGAGCTAAATTGGACAAAAACAATTTCCATATTTTTATTTATTCTTTTAAATCTAATTGGCGTTCCGTCGAAGGTTTTATAAGTACATTGACTACCTTCCGAACATTGTAATCTAAAATTACATCATAAATGCAAATATTTTCTTTCTTTTATTCTAATTAACCTTTCTCTTATAGATTCTTCCAGGATTTCAGGTAGGAGGATTTTCAAAGATATCGGTTCTTTCTGTTGGAAAAACTTTTGAAGTAGAATTCTGAATATGTAGTATTGAAACAGTAAATAGCATTATATATATCGACAAGAATGTAATAGATGTCTTTATATCGTTTTCATAAATTGGAAATTCCATTTCGACATTGCATTTTGCTTAAAAGAGTGGAAAACCCAGTTTATGTTGAGATTCCGCTTCTAATCAAGCAGCTATCATATTAAAAACCGAATGGACTTTTGCATTATGACATGGCCAGGATGTGGTATGACAACAAAATAAAACTCTAAAATATACATTAAGTATTGCATGTCAGTTGTGTAACTTTAGCATTACAATTGACTTAAAATCGATAGTTTGATTAAAAAATATACGCAAAAGATGTTCAGAAAGCTTGTTGCTTGTAATTATAAAAGAAAAGAAGACTGTCATGCAACGGGCCACGATACAACTTAGTCGTGGGTTATTTCAAACTGCTGTTTCTTATTCCATGGTGTTCATTAAAATGTCACAACACTTAATTGTTTCCAAAGAAAAAATAACCAACTATAACATAAGTAAACCTTTTAAACGAAAGCTTATCAATGGCGACAAGATGCATATTTTATTGGAGGAAAACACTCCAGTACGAAATAATCGTAATAAGTTTTAAATTAAGTGATTTATTGTTGCTTGTTTGAATTTTGTGGCAATAATTTCATGTTTATGTATACAGGTAAGCACCAATATAATATGTAGGTACTGCAATTTGGAAAGACCTTGCATTGACTAAAGGCGACTAAAGTCGGGAAATTTGGACTGCCACTGATTGATCATTCAGACTTTGAAGGGTGCATGAACCCAAATGAAGTAAGCTACATTGAGAAGGGAAAGTTTGCAGTTTTGTACGCCAGAAGAAGGCCTCGCAAAAACAAGACGTATAGTGGGTACAATATATGTCAAATCAATAAGAACGTTTAACTGAGTTAAAAACAAAGTTCCAAAAATTGTGCAAAATCAGGTTTAGACCATCTTTGTTTGGGATAAAGTACTGAAGTGTTTCGAAGAATGTTGATGGTTTTGAACTTCAAATTGATAAAAGTTATGTTTCAATAATATTTCATGTGAGCATGTAAGTGCTGACTACTGGGCTGGTGATACCATCGAGATCAAAACCTCTATCAACAATGATATCGACCTATTTGTTTGTAAAAGTAACCAGGCTTTATTGTTGTACACCATTTACTTTTAACTATAATTTTATTTTTTTTAAATCATGTTTTCCGTTGTTTTTAGGGCATTGCATGTCAGTTTTTCTATATGTTTTTTTTTCTACTTTCTAGCCTCGTATTGATATCCATGGAGCTTGACGCATTGTCTAGACACTTGACGATTGACAATGATTGATGAAAAGTGTTTACCTTTATACATTTGTACCGGTATAGTGTTGTCACGTTAGAATGCCGATTATTTAAGATATGCCTATAGCTCTTTCTATAAAGCAGATGCATATTCAAGACAACCCACGGTGAAGTCTTCATGATGATTTTTTTTATATTAATCATGTTATACCCACTACATAAACAATCAAATTTGACAACACTAATACTCTGTCATACATTGATCATACTATTTTTGCACTTGTGATATAATTATTCAATTCCTCATTGTGCTTATAACTTTGCCCTGCGATATTATATTAAATATTTGCTGCACATTGGCATCGTGCTGTTACATCTGTTTCTGATGAACTGAAAGCTATTTTTGTTTATTTTTTGTTGTTGCTTTTTCCTGATTTCATTACAGTATATTTTGTACCAGGAAGTCTTGTTCTACTGTAACAGTAATATCCCAAACGGGATAATCTTTCAGTATACATGTATTTCCAATATAAATTATATTTCAGTAGATATTGATAAAACCGAGACCGTTCCATCTGCTTTTTATTATTGCAAAAATTTGTTTGACTATACAGTATTTGGTGATTGTCGTTCTGATAAGCGTTATCCGTAAACTGTCCTTTTGCTTGAATCAAGCTTCTATAATAATTGTTTATAAATTGAATAGAAAATCCAGCAGTACCAAATATTTGTTCGTGAAGACTCTAAATGTTTATCCAACAAATCAATTCATAGTGTTAAAGATGAGTAGACCAGTCTTAAATTCGGTATTGGTTAACTTTTTAAAGTTGTAATGATTATTGAATTAAGTAATTTTAAACACGTAAAAAATTACCAATTTATCGAACCATAGGTTTTACCAGTAAACCTAATATAAAATACTAGTATATTAAAATATGACATATCAAATTACATGAAAATATTGATAAGCTATAAATGAAACTGAAATGACAAAATCTGATTTTTTTAGTCACAAGACGTATACTTTGACATTTCTACTACTCCGATAAAGTTATCTGACCTTTCAAATACATATACTTATAACATTAAAAAACTAGAGTTTTAGAGGTATAGAAACTTTCATTGGCATTCCTAGACGGGAGAAGACTTTTTATGCATATCAAATGCCGAATTTTACTTGTATTGATATTTTTTTTTATCAAAAATTGGGAACGATTATGGTCATGAAAAATTTATTTTCTTGTATATATGTTTCAAGTGTTATATGATGACCGCTAATATATTGATCTGCTAATGTAGAAGTTGGTCTATAACATAATTTTACATGGAATGCCAATTAATAACTTCAATCTCTACTGATGACGAAACTATTTAGGCAATGTCAAAATTTATGAAGACACCGTTTTAAGGTCTTCACACTGCCTGGTGTTATAATAATACCCAAAATAATCGATCATTCTCTTATTGACATTGCTACTCTGGACTGGGTTGCACAAACGTCTATTAAAGTTAATAGTCTATTAAAAGTACACTTACATTTAATAGTCTATTACTTGTGTTGCACAAATTTTAATTAGCGTTAATAGTCTATTAACTCACTATTAAATTTAATTGAACGAAGGAGCGCTATTAAAACCTTAATTGTACATCTAAAATTGATGCCATGCAAGTGCTTGGATTACCTGTAACCCAAAATCAGCCGAAAAAGTACCGTGACAGGCTTTTCAACTCGATGATTTGTCAGACTGAGAGCTTCGCACAGCCGGTGATATCCCACATTGTATGATTTCGCAACAAAAAGAATTGTTTTGGTTATCATTAAAATAATAAGAGAAAGAAAAGATAAAAATTGAGAAGTTCTTGAAGCATAAATGAGATATGAATGGGGTGGTGACGGGGAGGGGAATCAGAGGGGTCCTGGTCCCGAAATCAAGGTCTTAAAAGTATGTTATCCTGAGGTCCCGAATTTAAAGAAATTTAAATCCTGATATTCCGAAATTTGAAAGTAGACCCGGATCAAAAAAGGTCCTGCCCTCCTCATGAATCTATTAGGGGAAAATGGTTTTATTTTAAATACGGCAAATATCATTGAACTGATGACAAAAAAAACTTTTGCCCGCATCCTTGGAAGTCCGCTTGGTTCAAACTGAACTGTATTTCTTAGAAAAAGATCGTATAAAGTCCCGGTCAAATTTCGGACACACGTTGCACATAATATTGTGAGTAAAATCATAAATTTAGAGGAAGATTTACAGTTATAAGTTTTCATACGTTTTTCACAGTGGAGCCAAAATTCATGAAATGCGCGGATACACAGGACTGCATCGTACGATAACAATATTATGCCGTCAATGAATAAACCAGACTGAGTCTTTGCTATGAAATAACAAATAGGACCAAATGTGTTTTAGGTTTTCTTCGTAAAATCTACTTCCAGCAGATCAATATTGGTGTCAACATTGAAAATTAATACACATTTTCCCTGAAATAAGTTGTATAAATGAAGAATGTAATCTCCGTTGACGTTTTGATAAAGAGTGCTTTCTTTCACGTCCGCATTTCTATCAAGTATGGCACGCCAAGTTAACATTTTAATGATTATTACAGATAGGAAACACAAATAACAGAACAGTGCATGCACAATATCATACATTGTTATTCGTAGGACATACGAGAAACTACGTGGTGATTTTTATATATTACACAGTAAACTAATGTAGATTTTTTTAAATTAAATATGGCATAGTGTATATTGTCCCTAATATTTATAACCAATAATTCATATTTAACATTTTTTTTCCATCTGAAAACTGTAATATAGATGAAAAAGAAAGTATCCGACACTTTTTTGAATCTTGGGTATAAACTTCAAATAAATATATGATATTGACATGTGATGGTGTTCATAATAACATAAACAATTATTGGATTTATGGGGGTCAACGGACGTCAGCCAGGTATTCCGACACCCCACTGGTCCAACTCCCCATAAGTCCGATAAAGATTAATAACTGCCGCAATAGAAAATATACTTCATGAGTAGAGCTTTATGAGGATGTGGATGTGGATTTACAGAAAAGAGAATAATGGGGGAGGGGGGATTTAAAAAATAGAGAAAAATGAGGTCCTAAAATAATGGGCAAAAAGTATAAAGAATAGAGAAAATGGCAAACATTTGAAAGAATACAGGTATGAACGACCCCCCTTCCCAATCCAGACACCCCTTGGTAGAATAATTGTTGACATGCGTTCTAATTTCACAGAAACAGATTTTAGCATGCCACCTATCTGGTATAACTATCAAAGAAGTACCATGACCATATATATGCATATAAAGAAACTGAATACCTTGCAAGTTTTGGTAAAAGAAGATCTATGGGAACAAATTCTACTAAAAAAAAAGAAACGTCATCAGCAGAGCAGTCTCTCTTCATAAAGACAAATCATAGTGATCAAGGAACGACCATTTAGCTTCAAGGGGGTTATGTTTTTTTCCTAAAAAAAATATTCAGATCCCCAATTTGATGAAAAAAAGATATTCTGGTCAAGCAGATGAAAAAAACATATTTTGAATGCAGTAAATATAGTGTTAAACAACACAAGCAAACATGCGACACGAAAATTACTCTTTTGACATCCACAAAAATAAACTGTCAGTTTTCAATATTCCGATTTACCAGCATTTTTTGCTGTTGTAAACTTATTTTAACATATTCCTCAAAGAGAACGCGGCAAACTTTACAAAGTTCTATTTGGTTTATCACTGTTTTTATAGTTCAATGTATTAACTTTTAAAAATAATTCACTCTTCAATTAAGTAGTGTATAAACAATGTTGTACATATAGACTAACTAAACTAATGTTCATCTCAAAATAATTCTGAACACTGAACCAAGCATCTCACATACAATCGTCTAAGCGGTAAAGCCTAACTGGAGCCTTAACTTTCTAATTCCTCTGCTTTGGGAGAGATACATAGCTGTGTATCGTCATGTTAGTTATTCGATTAAGCTTTACAAAGTTTATTTAGTTTGACAAAATATCGCTACACCGCGTCTCAATCATTCTTTATTTTTGGGGGTGAATATATCCGACTACTTTCATTTATACATATCTACCAAACAACCGTGTTAAATTGCCTGAGCCTGCTGCAAGGCAAATTAGCGGCGGTTCGTATTCAATACAAGTATGTACTTTCATTGTCTAGTGGCAGTTCAAGTGTCATTGACCTTTTTTCATGCCGGATGGCAACTATTACAGGGCCTATCTAAAATTTGTTTACTGTCAACTGATTGTTCTCGGCCTGAACATGCATGTCATAAATATTTGCCACTGGACATCACGCAAAATTGAAATATTGTATGTACTTTATGATATGTTACTTGTATTCTTATTTTGAGGACTCTCAGTGGGAATAGTTTTAACTGATGAGATTATTCTCTTGAAATCAAAATTATTAATTTAAAAAAGTTGTTCAATTATTCCATGTCCGACTTTTTGGGGTATAGGACTATTGGGGTGTCGGACTAATGGGGCGTCGGACTATTGGGTTGTCGGACCAATGGGGTGTCGGACTAATAGGACATCTGAATAACGGGGCTGCCCAGATTTATGATACTTAATTTCTCCTCTCGTGAATTTTTTCCTAGACTTTTCAATCCCTTTAAATAACAACACATGCAATTTCTTGTATCTTGTTTGAAATAAATTAGGGGCTAAATTTTTCTCATGGGAGATTAAAAATTTCTGATTTTACCACGATTGTGCCAAATACTATAATAGATATTGATAGCAGCTAGGCTAGCTACACTTTAAATAGTCATAAATCTACGTAGCACTGCGTAGCATTATTTAGCTGTTTCGATGTTGAACGCAATCCCATTGAAAAATGATGAAATCGCTGAAATCGTGTTCACGTCATGAAAAATTGATGAAAATCATGAAAATCATGATGACGTCGTGAAAAATGATGAAAATCGAGAAAATCGTGATGACGTTGTGAAAAAATTATTAAAATTGCAGAATTAAATGGAGCTTAATTGACTATTAAAATGTTAATAGTCACTTAATTGTCTATTAGTTAATAGTATCCTTAAAAGTGATTCAGGCAACGCTATTAAATCACTCTATTAACTAATTGTCAATTAGATATTTAATAGTCTATTAGAAGTTAATAGTCTATTAACTTAATAGACGTTTGTGCAACCCCGTCCTGTTTTATAATATTTTGGTTTAAAAGGTAAAAAAAATATGGATTTTTTTTTTGTGCAGCTTTTTAATTTTCACTCATTTTGTCAATATTTGAAGATGTAGATATTTGTATATAACATTTTTTTAGTCGATTGTTACAAAGTATAAGTATATAATATTGTAAGAAATAACAGAAACCAATATACGTGGCTTTAACATAGAGCCCTATCAATTTTGTGATTTTTTTTCTTCATTTTCTTTTAAAACACGCACTATCAATTGTTGTGGTTTCTCAATAAAAAAATATTTGACGCGAAATTACCTTATTAACGAACGCTTCTTACTTATTAATCATCAAGTAGAAAGAAGCCGGGTAGCTAGCTATACGATTGCCAAATTCAAAATTGAAAAAAAAAATCTATTGAACGATATTATTAATACTAACAAGACACCGTCGTTAAAGCAGCAGTAGATGATAAAATTGAGAATGGAAATGGGAAATGTGTCAAAGAGACAACAACCCGCCCAAATAAAAAACAACAGCAGAGGGTCACCAACAGGTCTTTTAAAACAAGTAGATGATGTTTACATATGAAATTCCGAGCTTAGCTGAAGTGATAGAAAAACATGGCGGCGGTGTTTTTTTTGGGTTTTTTTTTCTGAACTACGTTGCATTAGCGGTTTCTCACTCTAAACAAGCATGATATATTTACCACTGAACGTTATAGTAGATTAATAAATCAGTAATAACAAATATAAGAATTTTATCCGGTTATCATAGTTAAAGACAGAATTATAGCATTAATATGATTTTAAGATAAATTTAGGAAATCAGTAGCTGTTGAGGATAGAATTAACATGAGTTCTTGCTTTCAAAACAGCTACCAGGGTGTGTGGTTTTCATCATAGATACGATAGGAAGGTGGGTGGGTGTAGTAAACACATGAACGAAATTTTATCACTATGAGTTCTATGAAACTTGAGACTGATACAAAAGTTATATAATGAGCAATCAATAAAAGATTATGAGATTTACATGAGGATTAAATCAACGCATTTTGGTGGTCTTCGTTTCAAAGAACGTCAGTGGCTTTTTTAAAATTGAGTGAGTATTTTGCTTGATCTTGGTAATAATCTGGATACTCAGACAAAGTTAGAGTTACTGTTCATATTTTACAAAACAATGTAAGCGCGATATTTTTAACGATTACAATAACAAAAGTCTGCTCTAAGTAGTCATTATGGTATCTGTCTTATATCGGATACCGGTATCTAAGAAGTTCTAAAAAACTGAATCAAGTGGACTGGACTGAAGAAAACTTTAAAACAATTATATTTTTTTTTAATTTAGTGGTCATATACGTTTCATCTTTGACACAGTTAGAGCTACAATAAACCAACTGCAAAATATGCACAATTTTTCTATTGAAGTTCAGTTACCGTCTTTACTTGGGAATTTGTCTAATTCAGCACTAGTTATTTTAGGTGCCAAAGAACATTGTTTATTTCTTACCGGGTTTTTAACTGAAATTCAAATCAAAGCATGCTTATTGTTTGACTGTGAAGATTGTTGGTACGATTGAATTTCATAATTTTATATTTGTCAATAATCAAAATTATCAAAAGCTATATAACAAAACACGAGTAAGGTGCGTGACGAAAAATCATTAAGTAATGGCTATAAATATATCATTTGCCATCAGAAGTTATCTTTAAGTATTATGCGAATCTTAATAGTGTGTTTACGAATCAAGTTTTCTAACATTCACACGTGGGAAAAACTAGTCCTAGATCAGCATTCGTCAAAACATATTAACAGATGAAGTATTTGCAATTAAGACGGTATAGTAAGTTCAATAAAATACAACATTAAAACAAAAAATACTCATATGTGTGAGACTAATACAACTATCCCCTCCCCCTATATCGGTCATATTTTTTTTTATTAATTTGATTTTTTTATAATAATGGAATAAATGAAGCTTCCGAAGAAATCATTGAATATTGTATATTAATAAGTATACCGCTTGTTAAACTCATCCAAGGTAATGGAAAAGCCAGGCTTTTATCTCGAATCGATCTTGAAAAGGATCTGAATGTAAATAAAGGTATGAATATTTACCTGGCAAAAGTTCAATAAATGCTGATTTTAATTATAACTACACCTAATGGCTCTGTTGGCAGACACTTTCACGATTTTGCGTCATCATTTTTTTTTTTAAATATAAATTTGTTTAGCTTTTGTTTTAGAACACACTAAATATCTAGTTGAAAGGCACCAATTGAATAAATATACCTTACTTGAAAAAATGTCTTACCGTAGCACTTTCATTCTCTTTTTTTCAGCCGCTTTCTCCTTTCTTTTAATTTCAGCTTTCCTCATTTGAGAAATACGGAAAGCTGTCAAAAGGCTTGACATATTTCAGCTTTTACTTTCACAATATTAAATGAAATCAGCTGTATTTCCAACCTATATCCAGACACAGGTATTTCGGATCTAGTAAATATTTTACCGATATTGATTTATAAACATAATAATAATTGCTTCATTGACTTGCTAGCGTGCGATTGAAAAATCATCGTCGAATAATAATCATCATTGCCGTAACAATTAAAAGGCTTTGACAAAAATCGATGAAAAGTTTAAGAATCCCGACAATAATGAAAATGATATTACCTGAAACACCTGAAACTGGAAATAGATAGTTCTGATCATCTATTATTAAAAGACCTCTACTTACTGTTTTTTTGCTCTCTCTTTTAAAGCCTTTTCAATGCTTCTCTGCTTAGCATTCCGACATGCAGTTAGTATTACGGACATTGTTGAAATTTAAATGTCGTACGTCTTCTCAATGATCTCGGCTGTATATAATATAGATCTATATAACATGTCCTCATAGACTTCCACTTGTCACTAAGCAACCGTGGTACTGCCATTGCTGTTCGGATTGATTTTCCTGTTAAAGTAAATTTCATAAACAATGGGAAAAGTTTTACAATACAGTTGATCTGTACGAACAGGAATTTTCTCGTTTAATTCACTTTTCCTTAGTGTTGTTTAAGGCGTGTTAAAATTCCTCCAGTTTATTTTTTTTTTTCAAAATATTTAAATTTTAAAGAAATCATTATGTTATATTATTCCTATACAGGTTGCATTTCTGTAAATATTGACAATGCAATTTCCCATAGGAACTCCTTTTACGGCTAAAACTGTACCACTTTTACTATGAAGTTTTGAAAAAAATCTTATCCTAGAATTGAAAGTTCATATGCACCACAATTTTTTTCAAAGGTCAAAATATAGGGCTGTGCGGCATATTTTCAACGTTTATATGCCCTGAATTTCTCAGAGTTTAAACTTACACTAATTTTCTTAACTACCCCTACCTCGAATGAAAGGTTACCACAGATTTCAATGTAAACAATATGCACGTGTTTATTTACTGGTAACATTCCCAAGTTCTGTCTCTGCGATATGGAACACAGAGAGCATAACTGGGAACCAGTATGTAAACAAAATGAATTTTCTATGAATATTCAATTACTCCCCAAAAGAGGCGTGTTTTGAGAAACAGCTGTATTTACAAAGTGCAACCTACAAGGATGTATAAATAGTTATTGCTGAGAAATTTCAAAACAAACAATAATTTTGCAAATTACATTTTGGATTGGCTTTTATAGTTTTCGTTGGAACACTCCTTTAAAGATTTCGTCTATAAATTGAATTCTTTATCAAAATTTGTTGCAAAGTTCTTGAATGGTGAATTTGAAAGTTTGACATACGCCCTCACGAGTTGGTTGAACGTTGTGGAATATCTGTGTCACGGAAATTTTTAATTGTCGAAACCACAGTATGCCCTCTTGTTCTCGACTGTGACATCGTCTCAAGAGACTTATCACCAGTTTTTAACTTGCATGAGATCATGATGGATGTCATATTTGGAGCAGGAACTGCTTGCATTTCCGGAGTACCCGAGTTAACCCCGAGTTTTTTATGGAGTTTTTCTTAGTTTCTATGGTTTTTGTGGATTTGTTCGTATGAAGATTTTTTTTTTTTTTTTATTTGACTTGGCATTGTCAGTTGTTCTTCTAATTGTGAGTTTTCAATGTCCTTTGGTATCTTTTGTCTCTCTTCTTTAAATGAAAAGCTGCTTCAAGTATGAGTTCCATCAATTGTAAGTTTGTATTTGCAATAAACGGAAGGTATGATACAAAAATTGCAACTCCATTTAAGATCCACTTATACGAATATATAAGTGGTACTACATAGCAAAGTTTCGTCTGATCAAATTTGCATCTTTAAGTTGAGTGAAGTCGCTCTCTTAAACCCCCGTTGTAAGTCATCTTGGTAGATGGATTTGCTACAAAGTCATAACACTTGGTCAAAACCTCATTAGGAACATTCATGCCAATTTTTACTTTCCTCAATTTAGTTATTCTCTTAAAGAAGACATCTGTATGTATTTCCCATAGTATCAAATGTTAAACTAAGTCCCTCTCTGGTGGTCATCTTGGTTGATGGATTTGAAAGAAAGTAACAACACTTGGTCAGCACCTCATACAGATCATTCATGCCATGTTTGGCCTCATTCCATTCAGTGGTTCTCTAAAACAAAACATGTGTATGTATTGCTCATAGGGTCCTATGTTAAACGAAGTCCACGCTGGTGGCCATCTTGGATGAATGAATGCATACAAAGATACAACACATGTTCAGCACACCATACGGAATAATCATGCAATGTTTGGTTTTATTAAATTCAGTGGTTCTCTAAAAAAAAAGTTTACGACGGCGGACGACGGACGCCAAGAGATGAGAAAAGATCATTGACTCTTCGGGCAAGGTGGGTGAAATAAAGAGGTATTTCACCACGTAAATAAAGTATTTCTATTTGTATAATGATTAAAATATACCTACATCAAATTTAAGCAACTCACAGATGCGAAATGATGACCAAAATATTTGTATTTTGAATTATTAATACTAGTACACGAAATCCAATTTTAAATGTCTTAAAAACTGATAACAAATGTCAGAACATTTAAAAAAAAGATTCAAAAACGATATCTCAAAATATCGCGTAAATGCGGATTTACAATATATGCGTATTGAATTCGAACATCCCAGCAAACCGTGTCAAACACAATTAGTGAACCCACTTGTTTATTAATTTGTTTGTCATAAAAATTTTAAAGATTTTTTTTAATGAATTGGGCTCAGTTTTCTCGTGTCATGCTTATTTGAATTTAACATCCCTAGAGGTTAAATGTATTCGTTACAGTATACTATTATCTGGCACATATATAACCGATTGAATATCGATAGCTGAGTTTACCGACCGTGCCAGGGCTGTATAGCCAGTCAAGGACAAACTTCTATCATCATTGCTGAGTGTGCCAAAATGGTTCACCCTATCTACTGCTTAGACGACTTGGTTTAAAGTAATATTATTAGTTACTTACTGAACATCCAGTTAAGATTTAAATGTATATAATCTGAGCGAATGGAGTGAGAAAGATTGGTAACAAAATGAATGAAATTCAAAACAGTGTGGCTGTGGCCATTGATTGACACATTAAATTCATCCATTGACTGGGACAATTTACGTGAACGTTTGTCTGTAACGACCACTGTTCACGACGTACCTACGATAGCATTTAAACTGTGGGGTCACCAAAGGTTTCTTAACGCCTTTAATTATAAAATAATTCGAAAAATCAATCAGGAATAACCTTTATGTTTTGATTTATATAATTGATATAAATCAAAACATCGTGTTATTTCTAATTAATTTTTCGAATTACTTTAAGGTGTTGAGAACCTTTGGTGACCCCATAGTTTAAGTGTCTTTAAAAAGTACATAGTGAGCAGTGGTCGTTACATACAAACGTTCACCTAAATTGTCCCAGTCAATGGATGAATTTAATGTGTCAATCAATGGCCACAGCCACACTGTTTCGAATTTCATTCTAAAGCCATGATGGTGTTACACATTACATATGTAATGTTCGGAATGGCCTTGCAATTAGGAAATAAAAGAATTTGATTTGACAGAAATTAACACTAAGACTTATAGGCAGTGCTAGAAATAAAAGATAAGAGTTTAAACATCGGATTTTTATGAATAAATGGTACTTGCACCATTAGGGTTTTGATTATAATCTAAACAACGGTTAACTGGTTTCTTTTCCGTTCAGCTAAAATAAATGAAAATTATATATATTGATACGTTGTTATTTAAAATATCTTGTCGATTGAACAAACCATGACATCTGATAACAATTAATCTTAAATTATGTATCGTTTGTTTTGAAACTCACTTTTATTGACATTTTGCTTTGTTTGGCAAACATAAATAAAGTTAAATTGCTGGGTAAACGTGTTTGATAAATATGTGCCTACGTGGCGTATTTTGAAATTTTGAAATGACAAAAACGACAGTCTGTTCCCACAAACATTTTTTAAGTATTCTTGTTTAAATTACTGTCTTGCTTTTGTGCACGAGAATGGGTAAAATGACTGTAAATTTTAAATTGGGAACATTCAATTATGAAAGAGGCAGGGCAGGGTTAATTCTCATTGAAATTGTTTTCTAAAATCCTTCAATCCTTAGTAAAACTCTCTGTGTGGTAGATTCGAAATTGAGCTGTAAGGTTTTTATAACATATTATGATGTTTTACTCAATATTTTACTATTATATCATAGATGCATGAAGATTGCTGAAAAGCAATATCCTTGAGATTTTGTTATATTTAATACGCCAGACGCGCGTTTCGTCTACAATGTGTACATGTAGGGGTTTTTTTGTGGTAGGGGTGGGGAGATGACAAAAATACAGAAGACACCGAACAATCAAAAGGCATAAGTGAAACAAAAATTGACAGTACCATTGAGCAAAAAAAAATAAAACCGACAACCAACATACATGCATCTTACAATGGTTAGAAGACCGCTATAAAACACTATGCAGAAATCATAATAATCAGATCACTGACACTGAGAGGTAAACCACTTTTTGTCCAGTAAATTGGAAGTTATGCTGCCTTTAAATCCAGTACAGTGTATAAGAATTTCATTCACAGAAGCGGAATTTTATCTGAGCAGTCTACAAAACACTCGATAGAAAACTAAACTAAAATCTTAGCATCAGGAATCCCAACAAAAGCTGCTCTTAAAGGACAAGTAGATCGTCATGTGAAACCTATCGAGCTGTTAAAGAAAAAATGGTAATGAAATTATAAAGACGTCGCGAAAGCATTTTTAAACGTTAAAATCAAAAATGAAGTTGAAGATTATTGAAAACTAAGGGTTGAGGCCATTCATGATACGGGAGAACAATGCGTTTTGAATGCTTTACATCACATGGCTGCATCAATGCAATTTAATTTCAGCACAGCAGCACTGGTACTGGACTGGTGATACTATTTGAGGAAATGCCCATCATGCAGCAGTAGAATCGAACAAGAGGTCGTAAAAGATAGCACTATTAAGGCAGATTTATCATTTAGAATGCCATACAAAAGATTCGTCTTTATAAGTCAGTGGCGCCAAAACGAACCTTGAAAAAAAACCTAGCAAAACAGTTTTCTTTTCAAATAAAATTTCTAATATCTTCATCAGTGCAACCAGCTCAATAACCAGTTATACGAAACTAAAAAAATTTAATTGACATCATTTTCTGAGTACACATGCTGTCAAAGATTTTTTTCTTCATTTAAATGGAATAATTTTTGCACGTTTTATCATTGTGATATGAAACTAATTGATAAAGCTATCTCGCCGTGAAATTAAAAATTGCTCGGTTGAATGAATGTAAACAAAAGCAGTTATGCAGTTATTACAGTATATTCCATTACCGATTTATAATACAAGTTGTCCATTGAATTAACTTATACACTAATTGTAGTATAGAACAATATACCGGAACTTCATGATCTATAATATGCATTTTTCATTTCTTATTAGCAGTTGATTTTAGTCAGCATGTGCTACATGAATTATTAAATTATGATTAATGGTTGTTGTCTTGCATTGCAAAATGACGGTTTTCAGAGAGAACTTTAAAATCAAGGTCGAAACATTTCGCCGCGTATCCCATGATGGATATAAAAAAAAAGTGGATTGGAGCTTAGAAGACGAGGACAAAACACGACATACTGCAGTTATACATATTGACTGAGGTTATCGCGATTACCACTCGATATCGTCAACAATACTTGTTATGCCCTATGATATTAAATTGTGGCTGTAAAGAGGTGGTCCAAAGAATAAAAGGAAGAAAACACGCGAGTCATAGCTGTACATAGACACACTGGACTGTAGAATGTTTAATTATACTATAAATAAGTTTTAGACATCAATGTTCAACGTGTACCTTAATTTAAAAATACACATGTCAACATTTTTTTTCAGTAAGATAAAAACAAATATGTAATAAAGTCAGCGACGGACGTTTTTAAAAAAAAATATTGCTGTTAACATGCACTGTGATAAGAACCTATATTTCAGTGAACCTGATTATTTATGCACACTAAAAAAAATTAAGATAACAAGAACACAATTTAAAACCTAAGATAACAAGAACACAATTTAAAACCTAAGATAACAAGAACACAATTTAAAACCATGTTTTAACAGGTCTGTGCTTAATAAATATATGTCTCTACTTAAAAATGAAAACACGTAGTTATGTGAAATTTTATAGCCCTCGGCTGATGGGTATCATTTTGCCGACGTCATTTGCCGACGTCGGGTATTTTGTATCATAACTTCGATGCCTATGCATTGGTTGCAAAATAATAAAACAACCAAAAAAAGTTTTGAATGGTCACATTGACATTTTCTGAATAAAACCCTACCATACAAATTTTAAACCAAATCTATGTCAGGTACTTATCGGCTGGTTTGTCATTCAGGTGATCCTGCTTTATTATAATTTCATATCATTTCTTCCTCGACAAAAACTAATCTGGCTTCTCTGTACTTTTAGTTGAAACATTTGTAGTTATTCGGTATTTATCATCACCTGAAACTTATTAAATTGTAGCGGGGAAATAACTTTCATCTAAAAATAAGAAATCCAGTCAACTAGTACAGTTAAAGCATCACTGAAGATGCAATTATTTCCAATGCAAATCTGGTGCAGGAAAAAAAGTACCGTTAATGTTATTAAACTTGTATTTTCACGTAGTAACTTCAGCTGATTAAATAAATAACACGACTTAATATTTTAAAAGAATATACAAAAGAGAAATTCAAAATCAAGAGTCGAAAATAAACTGATAACGCCATAGCTAAAAAAGAAAAGGACAAACAGAAAAACTACAGCAAAAAAAAAAAAACACAACATAGAACACTAAAGATTGAGTGACATGGACACCCCCAAACACTGAGGGTGCTCTCAGATGCTCCGGAAGGGTAAGCAAATAATATGCAACCGAATTTTATTATAAGAATAATTACATTATAGTTCTTGAATAACTGGTCAATGACTGAGCCGAAGGCGAGGTCATTGTCGCTGTCACAGTCGATACCACTGTCTTACGGGCAGTTCATATATCACGATAGTGACCATTTATTCAAGAACTATTATGTTTATTTCATTGAGGAACCATGTTTTTGAAAATTCTCATAAATTCAAAATGTCCAAAACAAACTCAAGTAATTGTACGATTTCTATGGCAAAGAGTGAAGATCAGTAGTAGTAATACGATCTGCTATTCATTTTAGAGCAATTTTTCAGTATACGAATACTTCATCATTAAGTTCTCTATAATTTTATGATTTAACAAAACATATGATGGTAAACAATTCAACAACAAATATGATATTGAAAACAGAAAAATATGTGTTAAAGAAACATCTCTCCAAACAGAGAACCCACGCCCCATCGGACATTAACAGAGAAACCACGCCCTTCGTTCATTAACAGACTGAAACCACGCCCAACGGTCATTATCATGTACAAATCCATTAACGACAGATTTTCTGATCCGTTTTGTTCTGTTAATGACCGATGGGATTTATTACTGAAGAATAATGAATGTCATGCGACCCCTTTTTATCCAATAAAAGAAGCTTATTCTCAACCGATATGAAATAATGAACATTAAACATGAGATAATTTACTTTGTACATGTCTTCATATAACTCATGCAGGCAGTATATTTGAAACAACTCAAATCACCGAACATCACACGGGAACCCGAAATCAACTAGGTAAGCGGTTACGGTTTTGATTATAAAAGGTGTCAAAGAGACTTTCAAATCAACATTTTCCTCTCTTAGCACTACAATCTTGGACATTGCAAATGTTCCGCAAATTCTTTATCTTGCAATTGAGAACACATAAACGAATTATAATTACTCAAGTTTATTTAATCAAAATACCAATCATAAATGAAGGGACAAGATAAGTTCCTCAGACACTATTCAAAATAACTTTTTCTTTGTATCTAGGTGTAATTCCAACAATGATTTTCCCCTATTAGTCTTTGTTAAATATGCACTTGTCAAAAAGTTGTGCAGAATTTATCTTTGTCTCAAGTAAAGAAATACATGGCTTGAGTATAGCTTTTTCTGTCGAATACTGTAGAAAAAAATTCACATTAAATTTCATTCCATATAAGAAATTAATCATCATTTTAAGTTAACCAATCATATGCTTACTAAGTTTCACACCTTTTGGGTTTTATGAGCATTCATTTGCTTTGAATAAAGAACCAATTTGGTGGCGTAATCTTTTATAAAATTGACATAAAAGTTTAATGCCATCAAATTAAAACCGTAGTGCTTTTAATAAAAGTATGTGCAGATAAAACAAATCATACAAAAAAAATAGACGGCATGGGTGGTCCTGCTGTGTGAACTTTTGTTAAACATTACTGCAACCGTCCTGATACGGGAAACAAATTTAAAGAACTGTTCCTCTTGTATTTAATTTCATAAGATATTTAATAAAACGTGAAAACTACAACAAAAAAACAAAAGAAAAAACTGTTAACGTAGGAAATCTGAGGAAGTTGTTGTATTGTCATATAGTTACAGCAAGTAGCAAATAAGACAAAACGATGGAAAGGCATAATAAATATTTTTAAAAACATAACGATTTTAGAATCTGATTTCTTATTTTCACGATAAAAAAGTTTTACAAGATGTTTTTTTCATTTAAGATATATGTGTTTGTTTAGATAATGTTAGCTAATTACTATTTAGTCCCGAAATAAAAAAAAATGCAATATGTCTATGATACCATGGTATAAAACTGAAGAAGATGTGGTATGATTTCCAATGAGACAACTATCCACAAAGACCAAAATGACACAGACATTAACAACTATAGGTCACGTGCGGCCTTCAACAATGAACAAAGCCCATACCGCATAGTCAGCTATAATAGGCCCGATAAGACAATGTAAAACAATTCAAACGAGAAAACTTACGGCCTTATTATTGTAAAAAAATGAACGAAAAACAAATATGTAACACATAAACAAACGACAACCACTGAATTACAGGCTCCTGACTTGGGATAGGCACATACATAAATAATGTGGCGTGGTTAAACATGTTAGCGGGATCCCAACCCTCCCCCTAACCTGGGACAGTGGTATAACAGTACAACATAAGAACGAACTATAAAAATCAGTTGAAAAAGGCTTAACTCATCAGATGGACAAAAATACAAGTAGGTAGCCTTTCTACACTATATTATTTATATAGTATAAATCTGTTCATTCAAAATTAATAGCGTTAATTTACTGTTTTTCTTTATTTTAGGGAAAATCTTCAAAGTCCCTCGTCATTTCACTTCTGATTATATTGTATATTTTCATATCATAGGTTGAGTACCGTATTTGAGTACCTATTAAGCTTACTCCCAGTAAATGCTAGCACTTTTTTATGTTTGTGATTATGTTTGTATTAGTTTTTTCTAAAATTCCTTAATTTAGAGTTATTGGTTTTTGGATGAGTTTGTATTGCTCAGTTCTTAGTTAGTTTTCTCATTTCATAATACATGTAATGTTGTGTTCTGTGTACAGCAACTGTTGTTTGTCATTTTGTCTTTTTGTCGTTTTTAGCCATAGCATTGTCAGTTTGTTTTCGACTTTCAGTAGCCCTTTTGTATTTTTGGCCTCTCTTAAACGAAAGGTTTAAATCTACCAGATTGAACTCTGCTACATGTTCATGCACCAGTCTAAGCCTGGTTATTGTTAGTCTTTATAATTGTCAAGTATTTTTTTTTTTACTTTGGGAGCATTTAGTGATGATGTCAGATTCATTTGCAACATTGTTTTATAACTAGTTGCATGTAATTTGACAAATGAAAAAGATAAAGAACGCCTCCATGTGCGCCATTTTTACGCTGTGTTGAAGACCCATTGGTGGCCTTAGACTGATTTCTGCCTTTTGGTCGGGTTGTTGTCTCTTCAACACATTCCCCATTGCCATTCTAAATTTTACTTCCTATTGTAAAGAGAGGATTTTAGATTGGAGCCCAAACGTTGCACATCGACTTTCTTTAAAACAACTCTCCACAAGAGAACAAATGACACAGAAATTAACAGATATAGGTCACAGTACGTCATTTAACAATGAGCAAAGTCCATACCACAAAGTCAGCTATAAAAGGCCATAAAATCACGAATGTAAAGCTATTCAAATGAGAAAACTAACAGCCTAATCAATATACATGTACAAAAAAATGAACGAAATGTGTAATATGTGTGATCAAATGTTATGACAAAAAAAAATCAAAAATAATTTTCAGAGTACGGTGTTTGGAAATGAGATGAGATTTTTGAATTATGTTTGGTTTAAAATATATATTATACAGGACAATGCAGTCCTGGACCTCAGACAACCGTATTACTTGCAGCCAATGTGACGTAAATCACATCCATTATCATCAACCGTTTTTCTTTTACTATGACATCTTGCTTCAACCGGAAATATTTCTTATAATTGCTTAAGTTTAAGGCTGCTGTTTATGTTCACAATGCATATCTTCTTTGTCATTACTTATAAAGACCAAAGAATAACTTCAACATAAACAAAGTATCATAGACAATAACGTCTCAAACAGATTCTGAGGGGGATTTAATTATTGAAAAACAGATAACGATTCAGTAAGATGTTAAATCAGAAATGTACAATATAAACAGCAAGTGTCAAAAAATCATTCAAGTCTTGCATATAAATATCTCTGTGATAACAGTTAGCGTGTGCAATATCATTCGATCGATTCTGTACCAATGCCTTGATTCAAAGGAAGCATAAATCGGACTTTTACAAACGGACTTCTCCTAAAAGAGAGGCAAACAATACCAATGGAACATTTAAACGAATAAATCATGGCTTAAAAAAAGATGAACAGACAAATAGCAGTACACAAAGCACAAGACTGATCATGAGCAACACGAATCCCACTGAGAATTGGGGGTGGCCTCAGTTGCTCCTGAATGGAAGACAGATCCTGCTACACATGTGGCACCCGTCGTGTTGAATAATTTTTTTTATATGGTAGAACATACATGTTTTTCATGTCATTTTAATATCATTTTACTTCAAAGAAAAAAAAACCAAACAGTTTGATATGTTTTTAGAAGTCAAATATGATGTTTAATTGCGTTTAGAATGTAATTTTACAGTAAATATATAAATATTTACAAATAACAATTATTAGTCTTAGATATTGTTCATTTATTGAAAAAAAAAAGGAAACAGGAATGTACAATTAATGTGAATAAAACGACGATGTTGCAAATTGTTTTTTGGTAAAAGTAGAATAAGAAGTTTTTGCTGCAGATCTTTGATGGTATCAGAAAATCGTATGCTGATCTCTAAACGTCTTATATTTTATTCTATTAGCGCATTCTTAGTGATGTATACCTCAATTCTCCTTTCATTCACAAAAGCAGCTTACAAACGAGATATCACGCCTACAATATTGAAATGATATACATAGTTAACAACATCAATTAGAAAATAGATTTAGCACAATCATGATCTATGATATAACATTCTCATCATTTAAGGATAAATTAGAGATATTTCCTAATTTCATTTTTTGTTACTTCCAGTGATTTATAGTTTAAATCAGTCCAAGTTGTACAAGGTCAAAAGTAATCCTTTAAACTGTTCTCCAATCCTTCTGTTTGCAATTATAATCACCATCGGTAGGCTGGTTCCATAAATGAAGTATTTATGTGTCTTAGATAGAAAAAAAAATTAACAGAAACAAGATAATTAACTGAAATGATACTTATCACATGAAGCTTAGTGTTGATAAAGACTATTATATTGTTAGCAATTAAAGGTAGTACTTCGGACTGTTTTAATGTGACCAATCACTGTTGACTGTTGTTAATTAAACAAATCCACTGGGAAAAATTTAGTTGGCTGTTAATCTTTGGTATACAAATGCTATATAAAATCTATAATAAACTCAATAATTAGTGACATGGCACGAAGACTATATGTATACATTAAACTTTTTTTCTAATTCTGATCAATGCTATAAAGGGTTGACCACACTTTATGAGGGTCTGGATGGGGTGTACAAAATAAAGCATAATGGGCTAAATCCTCAGAAGAAAATGAGGAAAAAAAGATTAGGGAAAATAGGGGAAGTAAATGAATAATACAGAACTTAGGTAATTCAAATGGATTTGCGTCGTGATGCTTGTGACAGGAAAGACGATACCGTTCTAACGTCGACGATTGGTGACCAAGCTTGTCTTCCTACCGAAAGGTAATCTGGATGTTCATCACAGAGTAACATTCATTAAATACGTCTAACAAAGAAGCTTTACTCAGCTTTCAATGTCCTTTTAGTTCCTTGTGTATGAAGTGACGGACAATAAGTGTATTCCATTTTAAAAGCAACACAATATCCTTGTTATAAAAACGATACTCCGCCATAGTAAATAATATGAAAGTAAGATGTGGTAGTAGTAACTAGTGCCAAGGAGACAACAGATACCAAAAAGGACGTTCAAATTCTAAGTCAAAAATAGAGCCAAAAAAAGAGACAAAGACCAAAAGACCAACAACAGGTTACAATACACAAAATAGAAAACTGCGAACTCTGCACCACGAACCCCGCCAATAACCGGGGTTGATTTCAGGTGCTCCGCAAAGGTAAGCGGGAAGACACAGACGTGATAACAAATGAAAACACGGGTGTCATTCGGTTTAACGAGAATGGTCGTGAAAGAATATCTAACGGTGGTCAAGTATTGTGAGACAATCGTGAAAGCTCTGGTACCGGATTGTGAAAGAAATTTAACGAGAAGACATATGAAAGGTCATTAAATAATCTTATTTAATTAATTACACAGACAAATTTTACAACAAAATAAAACTGTCTGTCAAAATGGTTCAACATTATAATCAGTGTGTGAGAAAATCCAGTTGCAAAAGTCAATAGTTTTTACAAAACAACAAAAGTCAGATTGCTTCTCGACATTTCAATGACATAAAAAAAAATGTAAACAAACATGATTTTTTTACACTATTTTTTTCCGAATAAGGGCATTCAATCTGAATGAATCAAAATGTTCTCATAGTTATTTTGTATAAAAATAATCTGAAACTTGGTAAAAAAAATATTTACACAAAATTGATATTTCGGATCGTGAAAGATCACGTACCTCTTTTTTGAAGATCGTGAAAAGGATCGTGAAAGATCTAATGCTACGAAGACGTTCAAACTATTTTTCAAATATATGATAATTAATATTTCATGGATGAAGGTTTAGTTCTGTTGTCAAGTCCGTATCGCGGATTCTTTAAGCTATATAGGATAACCGTCTGTTGTTATGATTGTAAGGTGTACATTTTTAACTTGTGCAAGGTTTCGAATAACATTGACCTCATTATCATGCATCATTTGGCAATGTTCTTTTTATGTTATTTGGCCTATTGCTTACAGATGTATTTACCTGTATGCTATAGCCCCACGGTATTTGGTGTATGGTGTACTTGTCTGTCTGCATGTTTCATATATGACGTCAATTGAATTTGATATATTGAATGATAGTAAAATGCTTATGTCTGGCTGTCGGTCAGGGTTCATATTCTTATGTTCCGAATTAATTGGCCAACCATAACTTTTACATTTGTCAGTTTCTAAGCCGTACTGTAATGATCGGAACACCTATATTTGGTGTACGGGATGTTTGTAGAAATCTGTATGGCATGGTTCATCTGACGACCTCTTTTTATGAACCATTGACAATCTTAAGCGTATTTGACACTTCTAGTAAAACCTTTGATGCTACAGACGTTCAGCTAATATACTATGGTATTATTGCGTAACAATTTTCATATTGGCTTAGTTATAGGTCCGAGGGTACCATATTGGCCTGAGGCGAAGCCGAAGGCCAATATGGCTGCCCGAGGACCTATAACTAAGCCAATATGAAAATTGTTACGCAATGATACCTTTATTAATTAACCAGTCCAACACACGTAAATACACGTAATAATATCTTTATTAATAAACTAAAGTGTTACAATATTTTTTTAATTTCATTTCAAAAGAGATAAATATTTTTACCTTGAAGTGGAACTATCCAAATCTCAGTTTGTTTCTTTTTATTAGATGCAGGTGTCTTCAGCATTTTCTCATCTGATGAATTTTTCTACCCTTTTCAGTCACTATAAAGTGTTACAACTTAAATTTAGACGCAACACATAAATAGTAATTGGAAAGGTACTGCCATTGCATGTGTTACGCAGAAACTAATTTAAAATCGATGTGTACAATCGTGAAATTATGAGGTCGTCAAGAAATGAACTTTGTGATAATCTACTCGTTCCCCAAACCTGAAACAGTTCTATCGTCTGCCTTCAAAATATCTTTTAAATGAATGTGACCGTCTTTCGCCAGAAATGTTTGCCATACTGACATTTTCAGCATGTTGAAGATAACTAAATGACAACTGCGTCTTCAAAACAACTGTTTACTTTCAGTTACTCTAGAGTTGTCGGGATTTCAACCGATTAGTCTAGAGCTAATCGAATATGCTAATATTGGGCTTGCTAAACCCGGGCCAATACGGAAAAATCCGTATTGGCCTTATAGGACAAAATTATCGATTTGGCAGTTTTACTCGTATTTAGTCAAATAAGCTCCAGTTAATTAATAATATCTGGTATTCTTTAGTCTGTAGTATATAGTTACCGCATTGGAAATCAATCCACATCTGCTACGTTGTATATAAAGATTCATAGAACTGTACATTGAAAAGTACTGGTGCACAAAATTTTAGTTATCGTTCGCTCTCTCAAATTGTCCATAAAAGATGCTGTTTTTGCTATAAGTTTTTGGTTGATGGTTTAAACGTTGCATACCCATATTATTGGCTGTATAGCGGCGGTCTGTATGAATTGTACTAGACCGATTCTCAGAGCTGATTTTTTGACGTTGATTTAGACACGTTTTTAGTTGTGTTTTTTTTTTAACTTTCGAGGTAAAGTGTTGAATTTGAAAAAAAATGATAGCTTTAATTTTTATTCTTATCAAAATAGTTACAGGCTTTAATGTTTATTTTGATCAAAATAGTTACAGACTTCAACCAGTTGCAGCTATATCAAGTGGTAAAAGAAATATTGATTTCTGATTACTAGTATTAAGTCTGGTCACGCATTATCTTTCACTATCAAAATAATGCGTTGCCTGATCTTTCACGATCAAGTTTGATGAAAATTCAACAAAATTCAAGGTTTTCATAAACAAATTAACAGTTTCAAGGGAAGAGTATACTTTTATTTTACTGTACTATCAGATAAATCAAAGATTAAATTAAAAAAAAAATATCATGATATATTGAAATACGACCATTATAGATACAAATAGCGTGTCCGTAGACATGCATTGCGCCTTTTGTGTTTTTTCATAAAGTACTGCATATTTTCTTATCTTTTTGCACAGTAATGTTAAGGAAGTTGAACCATTCCGTTTCGCGTTTTGAAAATTCAGCGATTTTTTTCACAGAATCTGAACTAGAATTCACATTAAATATCCATCCCGATCCAGAGCTTTCACTATCGTCTCGAAATACTTGACCACCGTTAGATATTCTTTCGCGATCAATTCTCTCGTTAAATCAAATGACACTCGTGGAAAAGATTCAAACCATACAAACCGACCTATTTTTATTTATAAAGCAATAAACTAAAATCAAATATGACAGACAACCACGGAGTTTCAAGCTCCTGACTTGGGACATGCACATAAAGAATGTGATAAGATCGAACATGTTTGAGTGATCCTTACCCCGCCCTTAGGCAGCAACCATTTGATTTTCTGGGGGGGGCTATGTTTTTTTTTTCTGTACAAACTTTTTTTTTCGCCTGCGGCGAAAAACAATCTATTTTTTTCGCGACAAGTCGAAAACAATTTTTTTCTTTCAATTTTAGCATTACATATAGTGGCAGCTGAGGGTGAAACAAACAATTTTTTTTTCTCAGAATCAAAAACAAATTATTTTTTTCTCCAAAAACTGGAAACAAACTTTTTTTTCCAAAAAAAAACCATAGCCCCCCCCCAGAAAATCAAATGGTTGCTGCCTTACCTAAATGCTGGTATGTGATAAAAAGGTATGATAACTAAGACATAATCATAATGCCAGTGTAGTTATAATAACTATCTTTTTATGTCCTCACTACATATTTAAAGTAGCCGAATATCCCGCCCTAACCTAAATGCTGGTATGTGAAAAACCGGATGCTCCACAGGGCACAGCTTTATACGACCGCAGAGTTCGAACCCTGAACAGTTGGGGCAAGTATGGACACAACATTCAAGCTTGATACAGCTCTGAATTTGGATTGTGATTAAATAGTTGACACAACATAGGTTTCTGACACAGAATGAATGTGGTCTAAGAACTTAAACTTAAAAAGTTATTTTTTTTAAATTGGACATTTACCTATTATGGTCCAATATCCAAAATCTAAATAATGATTAGATTCAGCATATCAATGAACCCCAAGAATTCAATTTTTGATGAAATCAAATAAAGTTAAATTTTAAACCCTTAAGACCTCAATGTGGACCAATTTGATAACCGGGCCCAAATATCAAAAATCTAAATACATTGTTAGATTCAACATATCAAAGAACCCCAAGAATTCAATTTTTGTTGATATCAAACAAAGTTTAATTTTGGACCACGATTTGGACCATCTTAAAAACTGGCCCCATAAGCAAAAATCTTGATACATGTTTAGATTCAGCATATCGAAGAACCCCAAGGATTCAATTTTTGTTGAAATCAAACAAAGTTTAATTTTGGACCCCGATTTGCACCAACTTGAAAACTGGGCCCATAATCAAAAATCTAAGTACACGTTTAGATTCAGCATATCAAAGAACCCCAAGAATTCAATTTTTGTTAAAATTAAACTAAGTTTAATTTTGGACCCTTTGGACCTTAATGTAGACCAATTTGAAAACGGGACCAAAAATTAAGAATCTATATACACAGTTAGATTCGGCATATCAAAGAACTCCAATTATTCAATTTTTGATGAAATCAAACAAAGTTTAATTTTGGAGACATATTATACTAAAGTTATTGTGCGAAAACAAAGAAAAATGCTTATTTGTGCCCCTTTTTGGCCCCTAATTCCTAAACTGTTGGGACCAAAACTCTTAAAATCAATCCAAACCTTCCTTTTATGGTCATAAACCATATGTTTAAATTTCATAGATTTCTATTTACTTATACTAAAGTTATTGTGCGAAAACCAAGAAAAATGCTTATTTGGGCCCTTTTTTTGCCCCCAATTCCTAAACTGTTGGGACCAAAACTCCCAAAATCAATCCCAACCTTTCTTTTGTGGTCATAAACCTTGTTTTTTTTAAATTTCATATATTTCTATTTACTTAAACTAAAGTTAAAGTGCGAAAACCGATGTGTCTTCGGACGACGACGACGACGACAACGTCATACCAATATACGACCACAGAAATTGTTTGCGGTCGTATGAAAAGGTATAACTTAGACATAATCATAATGCCAGTGTAGTTTATAATTACTATCTTTTTATGCCCTCACTTTATATGTAGCCGAACATGTTTTCTTTTTTTCTTTATCACTCTTACTAGCCCACATAATATACTGTAGTCTTTTGAATTAGAATGTTATCATAATTTCAAAATTGACATTAATGGCAATAATCTTATATATAATAACAATCATTTCATTTCTATTCCAAAGTATAATGAAAGCTAATTTTTGGTGATTCATTTTATTCCAGCATAAAAATAAAGAGATGTGATATGATTTCAGATGAGACAACAATCCACCGAATGCTATCAAAGCCTTAATGTGTAACTTATTTAAATCATATATAAGATCTGTGTTTTTTTTTTTATATTTAATGAAGTTCTCACTGTACATGCAGAGTTGAACTCAAAGTCACAGTTAATTGGATAAATTCATAAAGAAGAACTATTGAAGAAGAGAGATGAAAGATACCAGAAGAATATTTAAACTCACAAGGCGAGAATAAACAAATAACGAAATGACTAAAAACGAAAAAGACAAAAGACAAACAGTAGTACACATGTTAAACATGACATGTTGCTCATGTTAGATCAAACCCGGTAATAAGTCTAATTCGAAAGTTATTTTTATTTTTGTTAAAGCTCTAAGGTTAATACAGAAACTAAACATAAACAGTCATTCAATACACTCTGTAAATTTTTACCTTTTGCAAATAGTATTTGCGACATAGATGTAACCATAAAAACTACGTATTGACCTATGAATAATTAACAAGGTCAAGGTCAGATGAACACTGACAAACGGACATTCACACCTCACAATCTTTCGATACAAGTACAGTTGACGTTTTGCTTATAGTTTCGAAGAAACGGATACTCTTTATTCCAAAGATTGCATGGTATTACTATTGTTATGCTCAAAAGTACAAGCATCATGGAAATGTACTGTTAACTACTTTTGAATATCCAAGAAAATACTCAGCATTGATACAAATATTACATAATCTATGATCATGTGTTTTTAAGTTTAGAATTTGATGCAACTGTCATACAAGTGAGAGGTTTGGCTAGCTATACAACCAGGACTAATTCAACATTTTCTACATAAGAAAAAGCCTGTATCAAGTCAGGAATATGACAGTTGTTGTCAATTCGTTTGATGTGTTTGAGTTTTTGATTTTTCCATTTGATTAGGGACTTTTTGTTTGAATTTTCCTTCGAGTTAAGTATCTTGGGGATTTTACTTTTACATTTTATTCCAACTTTTGTTTAATTGTTTTGTTTTTTACCATAACGCTTCGTAGTTACCTGTGACCGAATTAATGGTCTACAATATCATTAGCCTGTCATCATTGAAACAGTTGCCACTTCTATGTATACAAATTCTACATGTTTAAAAATTTCAATATTTGCTCTGGAACATAGTTTTTCATATATTTACTAAATGCTTTTCAACTTCGTACTTTTTTTGGCCTTTTTAATTTCTTTTTATTCGAACGACTCTGATGAGTCTTTACTAGACGAAAAGCACGTCTGGACTTTAAATTTTGTAGTTGTCATTTTATAAATACACAATCATTTAAAAAACTGTAAAAAAAATATTGGCTGAAACCTTTGCTCGGAGATAGTGTTTATAAATAGATTTTGTTAAAATATATGCACTTCCTAATCCTACGTAATATCTTTAAAAATGAACATGTTATTAAAAATGTAAGTAATTTCATCATCTACATGATCTTCCACAAACATTTAACGTAAGCCAATGAACTATAAAAGTACTTTTCAAAGTCAAAAGGACAAGTTGACTTTTTGCGTACGAAATCTGAAAAATATATTTAACCTTGATTAAGAAGCTGAAATAAAATTAACCTGCCACAAGTGGAGCAGGATCAGCCGACCCTTTTTGACCACATGAGATACTCCCCGTTATTGATGGAGTGCATTTTGCTCAGTCTTAGTATCATATATTGTGGTCTGTTAACTTCTTAACTTGTTTCTCTTTTAGTGTTCTTTCTTCTCTTTTTTCTTGGCATTGTCAGTAAATTGAGTTTCTCTCGACTTTTCTCTCTTTAATATTTTCCACAGCTTTATAAAAAAAAGTTCTACGTCCGCAGAAAAACTTAAAAATTCCTTTAAGGTTGAGCACTGAATTTGCGTATCTTGCAATTATTTTGATATCGGATAAAGTTGTCCTGTAGCATATATAAGGAAAAGTAAAAAAAGAACGAGAGAAAATGGTTGCCTTTCAATACGAATTATGGCAAGGAAAATGGGCATATGCCTGACGGAAATTTCAGAAAAATTTGTAACCTGTATACAAGATTTATGGTATCTAGGTGTTAGGTGTAATACCTTCTGATATATCAACCTTTATACAAATAGTTTGTTCCTATGAGTCGCACTTTTCGGTATATGTTACAGGAGAAACAAAATACAATCAATTAGATTTTAGAAATTTTATTTATTTTATTTTGTAGGTGATTATAAGCATGTCCATCAAAAAAAAAATAATGATTTGTCATAAAGGAACATCTTCATTCCTATGAATCAGAAAACATTGTCTGTCTAGATTAAATTCCTTATAATTTTCACAGAGTAGAACATCTCGTTTATTCATAATGCGGTTCTTTTTAGAAGAAAAAAAAATGAAACATTTACATTTTTATTTATTTCCAACATGTCTTTTACCTTAATATAATTATAATATTAGAAAAGCCTTACTCAAAATAACTTGCAAATTAATTAGATTTGAATAAAGATATGAACAATGTTTATGAAACTATTCAAGATGGTATAAGGATGCACCATCTTTCTTGTTACACAGAAGTAATACATCTTTGTCTTTGTTGTAGTGTAGAGCAGATGGTGTGTCCAGATCGTCCGTTTCGGTTAGTAGTGTTTTACTTGCTTTCCCGTCGTGCTGTATTACCGTTAACACATTCGAATATCCACTAGTAACATATACATTTTGATGATCATCTACAGTGATACCCCTCGGGATGACTAATGATTCCACTTTATGTACCCATATTTCTTCACCGGTCATGGAGATACAATGTACAGTATGATCTCTGTTGTCGGTAAAATAGATTCTATCAATGGTTGATTCTACGTATCTTCCACAGTTAACTTTTAATGTTTTGAGAACTTTTCCTGTAATATCTGTTATTACAATGCCTTCTGAACTGATAAACAGTTTATCGTCCTGGTATGATATTCCATAACAGTTATTATCAAATTTCATTTTCTTCTCGACAGCATTGTTCTTTAAATTCAACATATCTACGTACTGCCAAAATCCATATGTAACAGCAATCCGGTCAGTGTCTATGACTGTTAAAATAAACGGTTCGTTGGAGCATGGGATGTCACGGATATGTTTCCCGTCTTTACTATACTCCATTAGTACATTACTTCCATGGTAATCAGCAATCAACACATTACCATTTGATAGCATGGTGCATCCAGACAACCACGTCATGAAACCTTTTGTATTTTCTTCAAATCTCTTCTTCAACTTCAAGCGGATGTTTTTAATGGTTCTCATTTTGGGCACTCGAAGTTGTATTTGGGCTTGATCTACTTTTGCTTCTTTGAACGGTAAACTAGTGATATTTTTCCTTAACATGTATATTCCCTAGCTGATCTTATTAAACTTGTATTTTCACGTAGTAACTTCACATTTCTAATGAAGCTGATTAAATAAATATCACGACTTAATATTTTTAAAAGAATATACAAAAGAGAAATTCAAAATCAAGAGTCGAAAATAAACTGACAACGCCATAGCTAAAAAAGAAAAGGACAAACAGAAAAACTATAGCAAAATAAAAAACACAACATAGAAAACTAAAGATTGAGTAACATGGACACCCCCAAACACGTAGGGTGCTCTCAGATGCTCCGGAAGGGTAAGCAAACAATATGCAACCGAATTTTATTATAAGAATAATCACCGTAGGAATAGTGTCCGGCTAGGATCGTGGTTTTTCGAGTGATTTGATCGGGCTTTTTCGAGTGTGACCACTTTTTTTTGAGTGAATATGATCAAAAATGTAAACAAACAGACTTCTTTTCTAACAAGACGTAATATAGAAGCATCAGTTTGATAAACAAGGTTGTACATGATATGTTAGCATTTGAGATCTAAAGATAGTATCATTCTGACATTGCTTTTCGTTTAAAAAGTTAAATTTAGCCTTAAAATGCTTTTATTCCCAAATACCGAATAAAGCCATTTTCTTACACATACCAATGCAAATGTCGACGGAAATCTATATATGGAATCTATATATCCTTACATATACAGACACTTTACAAAAACAATTGTTATTGCATTGAAAACGACAATTTGAGAGTAAATTCAGTTGTTCATGTCCGGATTTTTTCGAGAGCAGTCCGGGCTTTTTCGAGTGTGTCCTTTTTTTATCGAGTGATTATACACATTTCTTATTGCTAAAAATCTCATGTGTTTACGTTTAAAAACTATAAAATAAAGGCTCAAATTAAGTACTTTCAAGGCACATGGTGTATCAACACTTGTATTTTATCATGAAACAAGTATCGTTCATTTGTATATATTTTTTTTCTCACATCTGATAAATTGCATGTACAGTATATATCTGTGATGTCAAAAATCTAATGTGAGTGTTCCGGTAATATAAGTATTTGGACCTCATGGGATGACTATTTCTGAACAGCAAAATGTCGACTTGGAAGATAACTTCCAAAAATGTCTTAATGAACTGTTAAACAAGTGTTCAACTGTTTTACTAACTGACAAAAAAAATCCGATATGATAAAAGAGTCTAATAATTGATACTAGAAACGGACAGAAAACATATACTAGTACACACAACTTAAACAATTAATTGAAAGACAATGGTTTTCAACTTGTAACTTGTGCTGTTTTGGGTAGCTTTTGAGCTATAAAATTAATACAATTCGTGTAACCATCATTGTTATAGATAAGTTTATTGTATTATTGAATCGTTTCTAATATATGAAATTGAGAATGGAAATGGGGAATGTGTCAAAGAGACAACAACCATGGTTGCAACCATAGAACTGACAACAGCAGAAGGTCGCCAACAGGTCTTCAATGCAGCGAGAAATTCCCGCACCCGGAGGCGTCCTTCAGCTGGCCCCTAAACAAATATATATACTAGTTCAGTGATAATGAACGCCATACTAAAATCCAAATTGTACACAAGAAACTAAAATTAAAAATAATACAAGACTAACAAAGGCCAGAGGTTCCTAACTTGGGACAAGCACAAAACTGCGACTGGGTTAGTCATGTTTATGAGATCTCAACCCTCCCCCTATACATCTGGCCAATGTAGAAAAGTAAACGCATAACAATACGCACATTCAAATTCAGTTCAAGAAAAGTCCGAGTCTGATGTCAGAAGATGTAACCAAAGAAAATAAACAAAATGACAATAACACATAAATAACAACAAACTACTAGCAGTTAACTGACATGCTAGCTGCGGAACCGTAGCTCTTAGGTCCTTATGCTATTTTTTGACTATTTGCGGACCATAGAGCTACGGATTTTTCCTATTTCAAAACGTTCGGAATTGCGACCCAGGTTCAGGTCGCACTTATTTCCCAAAAAATTATTGTTTATAATCAATGCAAAGCTTGTCAATATATATAGTTCGTTTCGTCAGATAGTTTTCTAGGATATGACGTACCTATTTATGTTTGAATATTCATTTCCTTAACACTATTATCTAATTATTTCCATTTGTATACATTCTCCGCCTCTTTTGTTCGGCCATATTGAATCTCGTGGTGACGTCACGAAAATCAAGAAAAGATAACTCAAATATCCTCGATCTCCTATGTTGGAGGTGAGGAACGCCTACGAAAAACAAGAACAGACAACTCTTACAGAAAAACACGTGTTGGTTTGTTTACTTATTTCTAAGCGAGAATCGAGTGTTTATAAGACTTTACAACATTTATTCATACTAAATATTTAAATTGCTTGAAAGAATTATTATTTCCGTTAGTATCTAACTTTAATTAAACGTACTTTCATTCAAAAGGTCATGAAAATAAAATAAAAGACAACGTAAATAAACTAACACGTGCTTTCCTATTAGAGTTATCTTTTCTTGATTTTCGTGACGTCACCACGAGATTCAATATGGCCGAACAAAATAGGCGGAGAATGTATACAAATGGAAATAATTAGATAATAGTGTTAAGGAAATGAATATTCAAACATAAATAGGTACGTCATATCCTAGAAAACTATCTGACGAAACGAACTATATATATTGACAAGCTTTGCATTGATTATAAACAATAATTTTTTGGGAAATAAGTGCGACCTGAACCTGGGTCGCAATTCCGAACGTTTTGAAATAGGAAAAATACGTAGCTCTATGGTCCGCAAATAGTCAAAAAATAGCATAAGGACCTAAGAGCTACGGTTCCGCAGCTACTGACATGCCAGCTCCAGACTTCAATTAAACTGATTGAAAGAGTATATCATCATCATATGAATATCAGGCACAATCCTTCCCGTTAGGGATTTAGTATCATACCGTCATAACATTTATGAGAAGATATACCTATATGGTTCCAAATTGGGTTTCCCCTTGGGCACTTATTTTTTCGCCACCCCTTTCGCCAAAACAATATATTTTTCACCACTTTATTACTTTTTTCGCCAAGTAACATAACTATTATCTTTCGTTTAATTTTTTTGTTCTATCCCATCCCACTCCTAAACCGTTAGTTTTCCCGTTTAAATGGTTTAGAACTAGTTGTTTTCGGGCCCTTTATAGCTTGTTGTTCGGTGTGAGCCAAGGCCCCGTGTTGAAGGCCGTACCTTGGCTTATAATGGTTTACCTTTATAAATTCTTATTTGGATGGAGAGTTGTCTCATCGGCACTCATACCACATCTTCCTGTATCTGTCACCGGGGAAACTGGGTGACTTGTTAGGATGTGTAACAAGAGCCTGACTGAATGGCCTCTTGTTACTGAAACTGTGTGATGCACCTGATCACACAACGAACGATTGCTGTGAATAGCAATGAGAACTCTGAACTCTGAAACTCTGGTGAAAACTAACTACTGAGACTTTGGAACTAGCGATGAATAAACCAATAATTCAGCATGGAATACTAATACTTTTATTACAGATGGACTGTGTTCAGTGTAAAGTCCTGAGTCCAAATCTTGCTTATCAAAATTATAAGCAAGTATTTATACACAATTGAATTAACAAGTATGGACATAACAAATAACAATTAATTTGAGTGATATTGTTCACTGACAAAGATTAAACTATTTTTAGAACTTGAAGAATAGATATTAAATGATAATCTGATTATGACAATTAAGAACATACATTATGAATAAGGTAAAATGTCACTAATTACCTAACCGATTGAAACATGTCACTCAATGTCCAAACTGAGAATTAAATGCATATTACAGAATGTTGATTTTAAGTCCTGGATACGAAATGTAAATAGAAATGAAATTATAAAATATAATGAATAATAAAACACAGATAATTAATGTCTAAAATATCAAAATTGAGAATTAAATATTAAAGTCCTAAGTATTAAACGAAGCTGCTTTTTCCACTGTCACATATGCCTCTCCTCCCAATTAAGTCCGTCCTCGGACTTATCACTATCTGAATCGGCCTCCTCTGCGGTTGTTATAGTGTCTGTTGTTGTTATTGGGACGCTGTTGGTTTTGACGGGATACAAGATGGAGTTCGTAGTTAAGGTCCTGAAGTTGAAAAGTCAATTTAGAAATCGAATCCGCTTGAAAATTTACCTTTGAACATAGGTCTGCCTTTTCTTTTTCCAATGCTTGTTTTTCATTTTTCAATGATTGGATTTCATCCGTAAATTCGGTCGAACGTAAATAGTATAGATCTTGGACCATTTTCACAGTTCCGTCCTTTTCAATTAATTGCTCCTGTAATTCTTGAATTTGATTGACATTTTCCTGTACGTTTATACGCGCAACACTTTCTTCTTTCTGTTGACTAAGGTTTTCAAGTTCTTGCTTGAACTGGTCTCTCTCTGATTCGATGATTTGCTGATTCTTTAATTGAGTTTGGAGTGCCTCGATGCACTTTTGATGTTCAAGATTTGTATTCTTTTCCTTGATAATTTTCTGTTTCACACTTTTTAATTCTGTTTTGAGCACATTTGAAATATCCAAATATTGAATGAACGGTGAATTACGCATACCAGAGAATGGTAAAGCACGGATAATATTTTTACACTGAATATAGCTGTTTATCCTAGCTGTATCGCGCTCTTTCTGTTTTCTGGATTTCACACTAACTGATTTACTTTTGCTGTCCTTTGTAACTTTAGAAAAACACTTACTAGAATAATGTCCGAATTTTCCGCACGAATAACATCTCTGATTGAAAGAGTTACAAATATAATGTTCGTGAAATTTGCCACACCTCCCACATGCTGGACTATAACCTGACTGGATGTTCCATGGTCTCCATTGTGGTCGAAAGCTGTACTCCATCGCTATATATTGTCTACACTTCTTATCTGGGGAACTCGCTTGGCTGGTTGAAGTCTCTGGATCGTGTGCTGAGAATAGAAGTCAGCACGCCGTCGTCGTCCACCAATATGTCACCGGGGAACTGGATGACTTGTGGGGTGTGTAACAAGAGCCTGACTGAATGGCCTCTTGTTACTGAAACTGTGTGATGCACCTGATCACACAACGAACGATTGCTGTGAATAGCAATGAGAACTCTGAACTCTGAAACTCTGGTGAAAACTAACTACTGAGACTTTGGAACTAGCGATGAATAAACCAATAATTCAGCATGGAATACTAATACTTTTATTTGTTGATTTTAAGTCCTGGATACGAAATGTAAATAGAAATGAAATTATAAAATATAATGAATAATAAAACACAGATAATTAATGTCTAAAATATCAAAATTGAGAATTAAATATTAAAGTCCTAAGTATTAAACGAAGCTGCTTTTTCCACTGTCACATATCTATCATATGGTCCGACCATACGCGTACAGTTTGAACATTTGAAAATACGCATATGGTCCTAATACTCATATGGACCGGAACACAAGCATAGACAATTCGAAATTAAGACGTACATACATATATTGTATAAGATGAGATGTATATTCTTAAAAGAGTATACATCTTAGATATTTCATGATCTATTTGTCTTGTATCTTGTATTATTTATTTTATTGTTAAAGAAATGGAAACCGAAAATGACTAAATGCTACAACTGTCAGGAGGAGTCTGATTATACAAAAATACAAATATAATAATTGGTCATACAGCAACTAAACACCATGATAACTTCCTTTCAGTAAAAGAAAAGGATCTAAAAAGTAGAAAATATGAATATTAATCAAGACATTAAAATGTTGTTCCTGGTGTCGTTCGAAGCACTGGACAATCTAGCTGGTGATAGCATATGCTATACACATTTTGTATTTGTCTATCATTGCTAAAGGATCATATTTTGGCTAAAGAACTACATGTATTCATTTCATCGTTGTGTTTAATGGCAATAAAAATGGGATCATGGATTAAGTGTGTGTGTTTTTTTTATGTCTTTTTAATAAATAGGTTTCTATTATTGATCTCCGGAGTTCACCACAAGAAATATTATTAACTGTAAAATCAAAAGTAGCATGAAATGAAGTTAAAATGAATATGAGATCCCTGCATAATGTCCTAGACACCGTTTTGTTAAGGATCAAGTTATTTCTAAATGAACACTGGAAAATAGTTGTATAACTCTCTACAAACAGAATATTTGCATTAAATTGAAAAAAAGATTCATATTTTTCATGACTTATTGGGAATATATGATATTGTCCTTCACTTAATTACAGTTAAAAATAAGAAAAATGTCATTTTCTAAAGCCTAGAATTCCTTCAATTTTCTGTAAAAAAAAAAAACCGAACCATTTGTCTAAAAACCCGGACGAATTCACAGTTGCTCTCGAATAAATCCGGACAATAGCAAACACTGATTTATTTATTAAATACAAGACAATTGAGCTTCTTTGTTTATCAAAACATATATAGTATTCAATATAGAATCATATTCAAAACAGTGTGGCTGTGGCTATTGATTGACGACCTAAATTATCCCATTGACTGGGACAGATTGTGTGAATGTTTGTCTGTAACGACAACTGCTCACTATGTACTTTTTAATGACACTTTAACTGTGGGGTCACCAAAGGTTCTCAACACACAAATAAAGTTATTCGAAAAAATAATCAGGAATACCACGATGTTTTGATTTACATCAATAATATAAATCAAAATATAAAGGTTATTCCTGATTAATTTTTCGAATTATTTTATTATTAAAGACGTTAAGAACCTTTGATGACCCCACGGTTTAAATTCTATAATAAGTAAGTAGTAAGCAGTGGTCTATACAGACATACGTTCACCTAATCTGTCCCAGTCAATGGGATAATTTAGGTCGTCAGTCAATGTCCACAGCCACACTGTTTTGAATATGATTCTAAGATAGGTAGTAATGTTAAAAACTGTTATGATTACGAAATATCTGTTAATTGAACTTATCGCAAGTTTTATCACTCGAAAAAGCCCGAACTACACTCGAAAAACCATGATCCTAGCCGGACCCTTATACCTACCGTGATAATTACATAATAGTTCTTGAATAACTGGTCAATGACTGAGCCGAAGGTGAGGTCATTATCGCTGTCACAGTCAATACCACTGTCTTACGGGCAGTCAACATATTACGATAGTGACCAGTTATTCAAGAACTATTATGTTTATTTCATTGAGGAATCATGTTTTTGAAAATTCTCATAAATTCAAAATGTCCAAAACAAACTCAAGTAATTGTACGATTTCTATGGCAAAGAGTGAAGATCAGTCGTAGTAATACGATCTGCTATTCATTTTAGAGCAATTTTTCAGTATACGAATACTTCATCATTAAGTTCTCTATAATTTTATGATTTAACAAAACATATGATGGTAAACAATTCAACAACAGTTATGATATTGAAAACAAAAAAAATATTTGTTAAAGGAACATCTCTCCAAACAGAGAACCCACGCCCCAACGTTCATTAACAGACTGAAACCACGCCCAACGGTCATTATCATGTACAAAGATTCAGATTCAATAGTTTATTAAAGTCTCACCACTTGAATAACATTATACATTCCAATATACATATAAAACATTGCGTATAACATGAAATATTGGATAACATATATAAAACATATTGTATATTAAAACTAACAGTAAAATATTATTAGCTTCAAATACATGTACTAAAACATATACAAGTGCCATTCTATTAAGAATTATGAGAGACTAATATTAAAGGATTAATTATATACAATATTTCACACAATTTTAAAACTATATATATCTAAGATTTAAAATACATCATTAGCTATATACAAATAAAAAATTTGTTCTTCTACATAAAATATTAAAGCAGGTTTTAGCAACTACCTGACATAGTTCTTCATTACTGAATAAAAATATAAATTTTTCGTCAAAAGACCAGTTATAAAATTGATCGTTATGTTTCACTGCTTCATTATACAATATATTTCGAAGGTCTGCATATAAAGGACATAACGTAATTACATGTTTCTCATCTTCAATTTCGTTATTACACATAAAACAACATCTTTCATTTATTGGCTTTTTCTCATATCGTCCTGTTTCTATTTTAAGTGGCGCAACGCCACATCTAAATTTTGCATAAGCACTTCTAAATTTAATAGACATTTTTTGTTTTAAATATAACTCTGTACAATATTGTGACTTATATAGCTTATAAGTACGAAGCTTGTTACCATTACTCTGTGACAAAATTTTCGTTTGCCATTCTACAATATATTTATTAAATAAAACATTTTCAATTTGAAGAACAATATTCTTATGCAGCACATTATCAATTGTAGCATACAAATCAAAGTTACAATCTTTAAATTTTTTCATGACTCTATTACACCAGTTTTTCTTATTATTTACAGCATTTTTATGTGACCATTTGAAAACTTTATAATTCATTCTGTCATTAGTCATAGAACTACATCTTGCCCAATGCCTGAAGACACATGTCCATTGTTTTACACTAGGAGGTCTCCAGCCCATGTCCCCGTTAATTGCATCATTTGGCGTATACTTGCCAACACCCATAAAAAAACCTGATAGCTCTGTTCTGGACAGCGTTGACACAAGAAAAAGAACGAGTGCCCCAAATGGATGCACCGTAGCTTATTACTGGCCAGACCAGAGTATCAAATAATGTTGTAAAGGTACTGTGCTGGAAACCACCATGTGCTTTACATTTAACAATCAATAAACTTAGAGCTCGACTTGCAGACCTTGCTACAGCTTTAGCCATCTCGTTATAATCGAGATATTCTGTCAACAGTAGACCCAAATATTGGTAACAAGATACTATTTGTACTGTATTATTATTTAACAAAAAACATTTAGATGTTTGTTGAACCGAAGGGTTCCTAAAATGAACAACTTTAGTTTTATCTAAGTTCACATTCATACAATTGGTAACACACCAATAACTTAATACATCTAATAGAGTTTGTAAATTATTTTCATTTTCAGCAATAAATACAATGTCATCAGCATATAAAAGTATACCAACTTTTTCACCATCAATGTCTACACCAATGTCTAGTGCTTTTATTACATCAATTAAACTATTAATAAAAATGTTGAACATAATAGGCGATAATACACATCCTTGTTTTAAACCTGAATTAACGCTAAACCAGTCTGTCATATTGCCATTAAGTTTAATACAACATTCTACATGTGAATATATAGCTTTCAATGTACATAAAAAATGTGTACTAATTCCTAAATCATCTAATTTTGTAAACAATAATTTTCTACTAACAGTATCATATGCTTTTTTAAAATCTATGAAAGCTGTAAATGTTGATAATTTTTTCAATTTTCTAGTTTCAATAATTGAAGTTAATGTATTAAGATGGTCAATGGTACTTCTACCTTTACGGAAGCCATTTTGCTCGTCATGAATAATATCTCTATCATCTAACCAATACACTAATCTATCATTCAGTATACTGCAATATAATTTATATGCACAAGGAGCTAAAGTTATGCCCCTATATGACAAAGGATCTCGTGGATCTGAAGTTGAAGACTTAGGAATTGGGGTTATAATACTTTTACCCCATACAGAAGGAATTTTTCCATACTTGAAACATATATTAAATAATTTATGCAAAATTAACATCAACGCATTATTTTTAAATAATTCTACTGACAATTGATCAATACCTGGCGACTTGCCATTTTTACTTTTAGCAATTGCATTTACTACTTCTTCAAACAATATTTCCCTATCTAAAAAATCATCAGAAATATTAATATTGCCATTAGTTTCAATAGTCTGATTATTACAATTTAATAATTTATCAAAACAGTTTTTCCATTTATTTAACACAGTGTTTGTATCTGTACTAGTTGTCCCATCGTCTAGTGTCACTTCCATCGGTATAGATTTCTGTCGTTCGTTTCCAACTCCAACTTTACCAATCTTCTTCCAGAACTCTCGCGGATCCCGTTTTTGGTCATCTAGAAGCTGTTCCTGACTGTTGTACCAAAACTGACGTTTAGCTTTCTGACTGCTTTTGTCAAACAATTTCCGTTTTTCCACAAATATATGGCGCAAATCCTTCTTGCATCCGTTATGACACTTGTGCCACGCACGCTCGGCTTTACATACCTCGTTCCAAAGTAGTGTTAAGTTTTCGTTCCACCAAGATTTTTTCATACGCCTCCTTTTGTTACTTTTGCCATCATATATATTAGTTTTACGTTTATTTAGCTTTAAATCCATTTCAGTTTGTACAATTTTAACAAAAACTTCATATTTGTTGTCTAAATTTAACTGGTTTAGTTCGGATTCCTCTAATTCAGTAATAAATTTGTTAAGTTTGGAAATTGTTTCACTGTCGGACATCCAATCGTTCGGAATACTCCGTGTGTCGTATTTAACTGATTTTACATTACCGTTATCTGTCATTAATTGTTCGGACACGGCTTGTTGAACAACATTACCAGGTGTGACAAATGTCCAGCATAACAAAGAATGGTCCGGTATATGTTTCGGGTCATAAGAGCCTACGGCTGCATTTTCTTCAATTAATGTTCTTGCTCGAATGACTTCAAAGTTTTGAAAAAATGCCAGTTTCTCATAAGGTACTACGCAATAGTCAACGACCGATGACCCTCTGGTTGACACAAAAGTATAGTCATTGTTGATAAAATTTCGGCCATTTAGAATACAACAATTTATATTGCTCAAAAATTCACAAAACAAGTCGCCGTAACTATTAGGTGTGAAATCTACAACATTGCGCTCTGGTAAAAAGTCTATTCCTTGTATATAATCTTCAATATCGGATACTCGACTATTCCAATCACCGCATAAATAAAACGGACTGCCATTTGGAATTGTATATATGTTGGACATTAGCGTATCAAAGAAATCATGGATGTTGACCGAACGTGCGGAGTGTTCCGGCGGTAGATAAACCACACACACAAAAAAGCAATTATCTTGGTTGTTAATTTCAGAAAATTGTACCCATAAAATTCCGTCTGTTGTTGCGTCAACTTTCACTACATTGAACTGTGAATGAATATCGTTTTTGACTAAAAGTCCTACGCCACCAGATCCAGCTCGAGCACGTACGTGGATTAGTTTTCGGTTATTTCCGTACCATTTATAACCATCAATATTTATAGTATTTTCTCCCACAAGATGGGTTTCCGCAAGACCAATTATATGCAGACCTCGATTTGTTAAGCACGAAGCTAGTAAACTATTTTTGTCACTATTCGGATTTTTACTCCAGCCGTTTATGTTCCAAAACCCACATTTGACCTATCCGGTACGTGGTTTGCCGGCACCTCCTCTGCCCCCTCTCCCTCTACCACGCCTATTATTCCCGGAGTATCTTCGCCATCCATCAGAATAATTTTCGTAAGATTTGCCGTTTTTCGAATGTGTATCCATATCGTTTCTATTTTCCCTACGGGCTTTCATTTGATCATTTGTCCGTTGTGGAGTGTTTACATCGTTGATTGACGTATTATTGAACTGTTTTTTAACAATACGACCAGATTTAACTATAAAATCATTATCTTTGCCCAGGGCTCTCAAAATTGTACGGTTGTTAATGTTATTGATTCTTTGTTCATAAGGGATATCGTTTTCAATGTACACTCTTGAATACTTAGCAGAATTCATCAACACCTTTTTTGATTTTAAAACCAATTTCTTTTGTTCAAGACTTTCAATTCCAATTACTACGATCCCTGGTTTATTACTGCCTGAATAAGTTTGTTTTCTGACAACATCTTTAACAGAAACATTAGCAAGCTTCAAACCATCTTTTATTAAGGCTGCAACTTTTGATTTCAAGAATGTTTTATCTGTATTTTCACGTTGCTCTACAGGAAGATTTTTTACAATAATATTTAGATTCTGTTTTTGATCTGTTCTATCACACTTTGATGTTACTATCTCAGCATATGATTTTTCAAGGGTTTCAACTTTGTCTTTATATTCACTTACTTCAGTCGTTATTTCTGCTTTCAATTTGGCAACTTCGCCCTTCACTCTATCATTAATAACCGTATTAAATTTGACTGTCAGACGTTTTTCTACATTTCCTTCTATTTCACTCATTCTTTTCTCTAGTCGACTACCAAGATTATTCATGCTTTCGGTCAAATTTGTTATCATGTTTGCAAGAGCGTTGAACGTGACAGTGTCAGATAAGGCTATAGGGGGGTGCCCTGAACTTTTCATTTTCTTATTTTCACTTGCTGTCTCATCGGACTCGGACAAACGTCGTTTTCTAGGTGTATGAGTAGGTGTAGGGGCAGAATTTGGTGTATTGTAAACTTCTGCTATTGTACTCACAGTGCTTTTGTAATCACCGGGTTGACTGTTGATATTGACCAATGAATTAGGCGCCATTACTGTTTGGACATAATCACCGGCTCCAATCTGACTAAGTGGATTTCCATCGAAACCAACCATAAAACTAGAATCAAACTGATTTAGGATCATTTTCAGTTAACTTATTGTTTATATATATCAAATTATTCACTATAATCCGTTACTAATCACTATAAAACTACTATAACTTTTAGTTTTTTTTTCTCTCTGGACGTAAACACAACTGTCCACTTTGTCACGTGAATTACAAATCCATTAACGACCGATTTTCTGATCCGTTTTGTTCTGTTAATGACCGATGGGATTTAGAACAATATTCAAAACAGTGTGGCTGTGGCTATTGCTTGACGACCTAAATTATCCCATTGACTGGGACAGGTTGTGTGAACGTTTGTCTGTAACGACCACTACTTTTTAATGACACTTAAACTGTGGGGTCACCAAAGGTTCTCAACACCTAAATAAAGTTATTCGAAAAAATAACCAGGAATAACACGATGTTTTGATTTATATCAATAATGTAATTTCAAAATATAAAGGTTATTCCTGATTAATTTTTCGAATTATTTTATTATTAAAGGCGTTAAGAACCTTTGATGACCCCACGGTTTAAATTCTATAATAAGTAAGTAGTGAGCAGTGGTCGTTACAGACATACGTTCACCTAATCTGTCCCAGTCCATGGGATAATTTAGGTCGTCAATCAATGGCCACAGCACACTGTTTTGAATATGATTCTATTACTGAAGAATAATGAATGTCATGTGACCCCGTTTTATCCAATAAAAGAAGCTTATTCTCAACCGATATGAAATAATGAACATTAAACATGTGATTATTTACTTTGTACATGACTGTCTTCATATAACTTATGCAGCCTGTATATTTGAATTGGAAATGTTCCGCAAATTCTTTATATTGCAATTGAGAACACATAAACGAATTATAATTACTCAAGTTTATTTAATCAAAATACCAATCATAGAAGAAGGGACAAGATAAGTTCCTCAGACACTATTAAAAATAACTTTTTCTTTGTATCTAGGTGTAATTCCAACAATGATTTCCCCCTTTTAGTCTTTGTTAAATATGCACTTGTCAAAAAGTTGTGCAAAATTTATCTTTGTCTCAAGTAAAGAAATACATGGCTTGAGTATAGCTTTCTCGGTCGAATACTGTAGAAAAAAAATCACATTAAATTTCATTCCATATAAGAAAATAATCATCCTTTTAAGTTAACCAATCATATGCTTACTAAGTTTCACACCTTTTGGGTTTTATGAGCATTCATTTGCTTTGAATAAAGAACCAATTTGATGGCGTAATCTTTAATAATATTGAAATAAAAGACTAATGCCATCAAGTTAAACCGTAGTGTTTTTGATAAAAGTATGTGCAGATAAAACAAATCATACAAAAAAAAACCATCCGGCATGGGCGGTCCTGCTGTGTAAACTTTTGTTAAACATTACTGCAACCGTCCTGATAAGGGAAACAAATTTAAAGAACTGTTCCTCTTGTATTTAATTTCATAAGATATTTAATAAAACGTGAAAACTACAACAAAAAAACAAAAAGACAAAACTGTTAACGTAGGAAATCTCAGGAAGTTGTTGCATTGTCATATAGTTACAGCAAGTATCAAATAAGACAAAACGATGGAAAGGCATAATAAATATTTTTAAAAACATAACGATTTTAGAATCTGATTTCTTATTTTCACGATAAAAGAGTTTAACAATATGTTTTTTTTTTATTCAAGATATATGTGTTTGTTTAGATAATAGGTTAAGATTAAATGTTAGCTTATTACTATTTAGTCCCGAAATAATTAAATTGCGATATGTCTATGATACCATGGTAGCCTTTCTACAAAATATTATTTATATAGTATAAATCTGTTCATTTAAAATTAATAGCGTTAATTTACTGTTTTTCTTGATTTTAGGGAAAATCTTCTAAGTCCCTCGTCATTTCACCTCTGATTATATTGTATATTTTCATATCATAGGTTGAGTACCGTATTTGAGTACCTATTAAGCTTACTCCCAGTAAATGCTAGCACTTTTTTATGTTTGTGATTATGTTTGTATTTGTTTTTCTAAAATTCCTTAATTTAGAGTTATTGGTTTTTGGATGAGTTTGTATTGCTCAGTTCTTAGTTTTCTCATTTCATAATACATGTAATGGTGTGTTCCGAGTACAGCAACTGTTGTTTGTCATTTTGTCTTTTTGTCGTTTTTAGCCATAGCATTGTCAGTTTGTTTTCGACTTTCAGTAGCCTTTTTGTATTTTTCGCCTCTCTTAAACGAAAGGTTTAAATCTGCAAGATTAAACTCTGCTACATGTTCATGCACCAGTCTAAGCCTGGTTATTGTTAGTCTTTATAATTGTCAAGTATTTTTTGTTTTTTTGTTTTTTTACTTTGGGAGCATTTAGTGATGATGTCAGATTCATTTGCAACATTGTTTTATAACTAGTTGCATGTAATTTGACAAATGAAAAAGACAAAGACCGCCTCCATGTGCGCCATTTTTACGCTGTGTTGAAGACCCATTGGTGGCCTTAGACTGATTTCTGCCTTTTGGTCGGGTTGTTGTCTCTTCAACACATTCCCCATCGCCATTCTAAATTTTACTTCCTATTGTAAAGAGAGGATTTTAGATTGGAGCCCAAACGTTGCACATCGACTTTCTTTAAAACAACTCTCCACAAGAGAACAAATGACACAGAAATTAACAGATATAGGTCACAGTACGTCATTTAACAATGAGCAAAGTCCATACCACAAAGTCAGCTATAAAAGGCCCTAAAATCACGAATGTAAAGCTATTCAAATGAGAAAACTAACAGCCTAATCAATATACAAAAAAATGAACGAAATGTGTAATATGTGTGATCAAATGTTATGACAAAATAAATCAAAAATAATTTTCAGAGTACGGTGTTTGGAAATGAGATGAGATTTTTGAATTATGTTTGGTTTAAAATATATATTATACAGGACAATGCAGTCCTGGACCTTATCAACCGTCTGTTCGAGACATTTTACTTGCAGCCAATGTGACGTAAATCACACCCATTATCATCAACCGTTTTTCATTTACTATGACATCTTGCTTCAACCGGAAATATTTCTTATAATTGCTTAAGTTTAAGGCTGCTGTGTATGTTCACAATGCATATCTTCTTTGTCATTACTTATAAAGACCAAAGAATAACTTCACCATAAACAAAGTATCATAGACAATAACGTCTCAAACAGATTCTGAGGGGGATTTAATTATTGAAAAACAGATAACGATTCAGTAAGATGTTAAATCAGAAATGTACAATATAAACAGCAAGTGTCAAAAAATCATTCAAGTCTTGCATATAAATATCTCTGTGATAACAGTTAGCGTGTGCAGTATCATTCGATCGATTCTGTACCAATGCCTTGATTCAAATGAAGCATAAATCAGACTTTTACAAACGGACTTCTCCTAAAAGAGAGGCAAACAATACCAATGGAACATTCAAACGAATAAATCATGGCTTAAAAAAAGATGAACAGACAAATAGCAGTACACAAAGCACAAGACTGATCATGAGCAACACGAATCCCACTGAGAATTGGGGGTGGCCTCAGTTGCTCCTGAATGGAAGACAGATCCTGCTACACATGTGGCACCCGTCGTGTTGATTAATTTTTTGTATATGGTAGAACATACATGTTTTTCAAGTCATTTTATCATTTCACTTCAAAGAAAGAAAAAAAACAGTTTTATATGTTTTTATAAGTCAAATATGATGTTTAATTGCGTTTAGAATGTAATTTTACAGTAAATGTATATATATTTACAAATAACAATTATTAGTCTTAGATAGTGTTCATTTATTGAGAAAAAAAAAGGAAATAGGAATGTACGATTAATGTGAATAAAAACGACGATGTTGCAAATTGTTTTTGATAAAAGTAGAATAAGAAGCTTTTGCTGCAGATCTTTGATGGTATCAGAAAATCGTATGCTGATCTCTAAACGTCTTATATTTTATTCTATTAGCGTATTCTTAGTGATGTATACCTCAATTCTCCTTTCATTCATAAAAGCAGCTTACAAACGAGATATCACGCCTAGAATATTGAAATGATATACATAGTTAACCAATATCAATTAGAAAATAGATTTAGCACAATCATGGTCTATGATATAACATTCTCATCTTTAATGATAAATTAGAGATATTTCCTAATTCATTTTTAGTTACTTCCAGTGATTTATAGTTTAAATCAGTCCAAGTTGTACAAGGTCAAAAGTAATCCTTTAAACTGTTCTCCAATCCTTCTGTTTGCAATTATAATCACCATCGGTAGGCTGGTTCCATAAACGAAGTATTTATGTGTCTTAGATAGAAAAAAAAAATAACAGAAAAAAGATAATTAATTGAAATGATACTTATCACATGAAGCTTAGTGTTGAAAAAGACTATTATATTGTTAGCAATTAAAGTAAGTACTTTGGACTGTTTTAATGTGACCAATCACTGTTGACTGTTGTTAATTAAACAAATCCACTGGGAAAAATTTAGTTGGCTGTTAATCTTTGGTATACAAATGCTATATAAAATCTATATAACCTCAATAATTAGTGACATGGCACGAAGACTATATGTATACATTAAACTTTTTTTCTAATTCTGATCAATGCTATAAAGAGTTGACCACACTTTATGAGGGTCTGGATGGGGTGTACAGAATAAAGCATAATGGGCTAAATCCTCAGAAGAAAATGAGGAAAAAAAGATTAGGGAAAATAGGGCTGATGAAAGTTGATGAATAATACAGAATAAACCGGTGCTTAAAAAATTAAAAAAGAAAATGATGAGACAAAAAATATAAAGAAAAGTTTAATGACAAGAATTATATATAATAGAAAAGAAGGACCAACTATCCAGACATTCTGTACTTTATTTTCCTGTTAAATTGACACTACACCGCTCACAGAGGAAGAGATTTGAAATGAAAATTGCAGGGCACAGATCTCATATTCTTGTATAAGAACTTCATTCCTCTAAACCGAAATTTATGTTGATGACAATTAACACGAAATTCCCGGTAGGAGAAAGAAAATGCTATCCTCTGCTTTACCATGAATTATTATGTTAGGTAATTCAAATGCATTTGCGTCGTGATGCTTGTAACAGGAAATACGATACCGGCGTTCTTAAGTCGACGATTGGTGACCAAGCTTGTTTTCATACTTAAAGGTTATCAGGATAAACAACACAGCTAAAGTAATATTCATTAAAGACGTTTTACAAAGAAGCGTTACTCAGCTTTCAATGTCCTTTAAGTTCCTTGCGCATGAAGTGACGGACACTAAGTGCATTCCATTTTAAAAACAATACAATATCCTTGTTATAAAAACGATACTCCGACATAGTAAATAATAAAAAAAAAAGTAAGATGTGGTTGTAGTAACCAGTGCCAAGAAAACAACAGATACCAAAAAAGGACGTTCAAACTCTAAGTAAAAAATAGAGTGAAAAAACAGACACAAAGACCAAAAGACCAACAACAGCTTACAATACACAAAATAGAAAACTGCGAATTCTGCACCATGAACCCCGCCAATAACCGGGGTTGATTTCAGGTGCTCTGCAAAGGTAAGCGGAAAGACACAGACGTGATAACAAATGAAACGATTCAAACCATACAAACCGACCTATCTTTTATTTATAAAGCAATAAACTAAAATCAAATATGACAGACAACCACAGAGTATTAAGTTCCTTACTTGGGACATGCACATAAAGAATGTGACGGGGTATCACATAAAGAAAGTGACAAGATCGAACGTGTTTGTGTGCTCTTTACTTCGCCCTAACTTAAATGCTGGTATGTGATAAAAAGGTATAACTAAGACATAATCATAATGCCAGTGTAGTTTATAATACCTATCTTTTTATGTCCATTATATATTTAAAGTAGCCGAATATCACACCCTAACCTAAATGCTGGTATGGGATAAAAAGGTATAACTTAGACATACTCATAATGCCAGTGTAGTTTATAATATCTATCTTTTTATGTCCATTATATATTTAAAGTAGCCGAATATCACACCCTAACCTAAATGCTGGTATGGGATAAAAAGGTATAACTTAGACATAATCATAATGCCAGTGTAGATCAGTGTAGTTTATAATATCTATCTTTTTATGCCCTCACTTTATAAGTAGCCGAATATGTTTTATTATTCCATATTGGTATTATTTTAGTAGGTTTCTCTATATGAATTAGATTTTGAATAAAAAAAACATATTCACCTGAGAAAGTGTTATTCACCGCGCTAAACGTCACGCGCTTTTACATGCAACGTTATGGTAAAATGTTTCATGTAAAAAAAAATTGGTATAAAAAAATTATGTTTGTCATTAGATACATTTTCTTCTCTCGGACTATGGTATAAAACAATTACTGTCTTTTGATCAGGTAAATAAATATGCGGTTTTATTGACTTTTGAAAAAAGGGATATTCACTGAGGCCGACAATTGTATATTATCTTCTTTATCACTCTTACTAGCCCACATATTATTGAAGTCTTTTGAATTGGAATTCTATCATCATTTCAAAATTGACATAAATGGCGATAATCTAGTATATAATAACAACCATTTCATTTCTATTCAAACGTATAAAGAAAGCTATTTTTTGGTGATTCATTTTATTCCAGCATAAAAAATAAAGAGACGTGATATGATTTCAGATGAGACAACAATCCACCGAAGCCTATCAAAGCCTGAATGTGTATCTTAAATCATAATATATAAGATCTGTGTTTTTTTTATATTTAATGAAGTTCTCACTGTACATGCCGAGTTGAACTCAAAGTCACAGTTAATTGGGTAAATTCATAAAGAAGAACTATTGAAGAAGAGAGATGAAAGATACCAGAGGAATATTCAAACTCACAAGGCGAGAATAAACAGATAACGACATGGTTAAAAACCAAAAAGACAGAAGACAAACAGTAGTACACATGTTAAACATGCCATGTTGCTCATGTTAGATCAAACCCGGTAATAAGTCTAATTCTAAAGTTTATTTTTATTTTTGTTCTAGCTCTAAGGTTAATACAGAAAGTAAACATAAACAGTCATTCAATACACTCTGTAAATTTTAACCTTTTGCAAATAGTGTTTCCGAAATAGATGTAACCATAAAAACTACGTTTTGACCTATGAGCAATTAACAAGGTTAAGGTCAGATGAACACTGACAAACGGACATTCACACTTCACAATCTTTCGATACAAGTACAGTTGACTTTGTACTTATAGTATCGAAAAAACGGACAATCTTTATTATGAAGATTGCATGTTATTACTAGTGTTATGATTAAAAGTACAAGCTCCATGGAAATGTACTGTTAACTTATTTTGAGTATCCAAGAAAATACTCAGCATAGATACAAATATTACATAATCTATGATCAGGTGTTTTAAGTGTAGAATTTGATGCAACTGTCATACAAGTGAGAGGTTTGGCTAGCTATACAACCAGGACTAATTCACCATTTTCTACATAAGAAAATGCCTGTACCAAGTCAGGAATACGACAGTTGTTGTCAATTCGTTTGATGTGTTTGAGCTTTTGATTTTTCCATTTGATTAGGGACTTTCCGTTTGAATTTTCCTTCGATTTTAGTATTTTGGGGATTTTACTTTTCACATTTAATTCCAATTTTTTTTTAAATTGTTTTGTTTTTAGCATAACACTTCAAAGTTCCCTAAGACCGAATTAATAGTCTACTATATCATTAGCCTGTCATCATTGAAACACTGGCCACTTCTATGTAATCAAATTCTACATGTTTAAAAATTTCAATATTTGCTCTGGAACATAGTTTTTCATATATTTACTAAATGCTTTTCAACTTCGTACTTTTTTTTGCCTTTTTTATTTCTTTTTATTCGAACGACTCTGATGAGTCTTTACTAGACGAAAAGCACGTCTGGACTTTAAATTTTGAAGTTGTCATTTTATAAATACACAAACATTAAACTGTAAAAAAAAACAAATGGCTGAAACCATTGCTCGGAGATAGTGTTTATAAATAGATTTTGTTAAAATATATGCACTTCCCAATCCTACGTAATATCTTTAAAAATGAACATGTAATTAAAAATGTAAATAATTTCATCATCTACATGATCTTCCACAAACATTTAACGTAAGCCAGTGAACTATAAAAATATTTTTCAAAGTCAAAAGGACAAGTTTACTTTTTGCGTACGAAATATGAAAAATATACTTAACCTTGAGTAAGAAGCTGAATTCAAATTAACCTGGTCAGACGTGAACGTCTAAGATGGGTTCCACTAGGGGATCAGGATCTGCCGACCCTTTTTGACCACATGAGATAATCCCCGTTATTGATGGAGAGCATTTTGCGCAGTCTTAGTATCATATACTGTACTCTGTTAACTTCTTAACTTGTTTCTTTTTTAGTGTTCTTTCTTCTGTTTTTTCTTGGTATTGACAGTTTCTCTCGACTTTTCTCTCTTTAATATTTTCCACAACTTTATAAAAAAAAGTTCTACGTCCGTATTTCTTAGTATACAGAAAAACTTAAAACTTCCTTTAAGATTGAGCACTGAATTGCGAATCTTGCAATTATTTTTGATATCGGATAAAGTTGTCCTGTTGCATATATAAGGAAAAGTAAGAAAAGAACGAAAAAAAAATCAGTTGCCTTTCAATACGAATTAGGGCAAGGAGAATGGGCATATGCTTGACGGAAATTTCAGAAAAATTCGTAACCTGTATACAAGATTTATGGTATCTAGGTGTTATACCTTCTGATGTATCAATCTTTATACAAATAGTTTGTTCCTATGAGTCGCACTTTTCGATATATGTTACAGGAGAAACAAAATACAATCAATTAGTTTTTAGAAATTTTATTTATTTTATTTTGTAGGTGATTAAGCATGTCCATAAAAAAAAAATGATTTGTCATAAAGGAAAATCTTCATTCATATGAATCAGAAAACATTGTCTATCTAGATTAAAGTCCTTATAATTTTCACAGAGTAGTACATCTCTTTGATTCATAATGCGGTTCTTTTTAGAAGAAACAAAAATGAAACATTTACATTTTTATTTATTTCCAGCATGTCTTTTACCTTAATATAATTATAATATTAGGAAAGCCTTCCTCAAAATAACTTGCAAATTAATTAGATTTGAATAAAGATATGAACAATGTTTATGAAACTATTCAAGATGGTACAAGGCTGCACTACATTTCTTGTTACACACTATCAGAAGTAATACATCTTTGTCTTTGTTGTAGTGTAGAGCAGATGGTATGTCCAGATCGTGCGTTTCGGTTAGTAGTGTTTTACTTGCTTTCCCGTCATGCTGTATTACCGTTAGCCAATTCGAATATCCACAAGTAACATATACATTTTGATGATCATCTACAGTGATGCCCCTCGGATCGACTAATGATTCCACTTTATGTACCCATATGTCTTCACCGGTCATGGAGATACAATGTACAGTATGATCACTTTCGACGGTATAATAAATTCTACCAATGGTTGTTTCTAAGTATAATCCACAGTCAACTGTTAATGTTTTTAGTACTTTTCCTGCAATATCTGTTATTACAATGCCTCCTGCACTGATGAATAGTTTATTGTCCTGGTATGATATTCCATAACAGTTATCATCAAATTTCACTTTCTTCTCGACAGTAGTGTTCTTTAGATTCAAAATCTCTAGATACTTTTTTATTTCCGTATGTAACAGCAATACGGTCACTGTCTATAATTGTCAAATCAAACGGTATTCCATAGCACGGGATGTCACGGATATGTTCCCCGTCTTCACTATACTCCATTAGTACGTTACTTCCATTGTAATTAGCAATCAACACATTACCATTTGATAGCATGGTGCATCCAGACAACAACGAATTTCCAAGTATAAAACGTTTTTTATTCACTTTAAATCTCTTCTTCAACTTTAAGTGGATGTTGTTAATGGTTTTTATTTTGGGCACTCGAAGTTGTATTTGGGCTTGATCAATCTTTGCCTCTTTGAATGGTAAACTAGTGGTAGTCTTCTTAATTGATATTTCCCCTAACTGACCTGTCTCATTCATAAACGCGATGATAGAAGGATAGAACTGTAAGTCAATTTCATAGTTCTCGACAGCCTTTATTCTTTCTTTAACGGATTCAACTTCATTGAAGGCTGTTTCGTTGATCTGACGCGTTCCAAGAAAAAGTTGAAAATAGTATGCAAATGATTTCAATTGCGATGTTTGCTCTTTCAGACTGTTTAAATTTCCTGCCGAGTTTTTCAAACGGTTTAAAAGTTTGCTTAGTTCGGACTTACATTTACCATGTTGTGTTTCTAACTCAAAAAGAAGTTTTTCTTCTAAGTCGTCTAATTTTTTCATTATTTTTGCGCGAGTATCATTGACTGCATTTTTGATGGTTTGTTTCCGGCCGTCTAAATTCCCCAATACTGAAGCACGGTCGTTAATGAGTTGTTGAACATTTTGTAATGCTATGGTTAAAGTGTCCTCTAAATCTGCCAGTGCCGTGGAACGTTTTGCGTTTTCGGCAGCTTTATCTAAAGGCATGACGTCAGAGCATGTCCTATGATTTGATGGGACGCAACCTAAACAAACTGCAACATCATGTGTCTTACAGTACAACTCAAGTCGCTTGTCATGGTATTCACAGGTAAGTCTGATGGAAATACTTTGTATCTGCCGGAAGTCGTCAGTAGATATTAGCCTGTGATTCCTTGTTGTTCTGATAGATTTATGGACCGTCTCACAATATGTACATAATCCCTCCTCACAAACTGTACACCACTTCTCTGCGTTTCTATTTTTATCTGCATAACCGCATGGACCACAACGAATCAAATCTGACATAATGGAATACCTGTAAAGTTATATGGTGTTTGTAAAATTTTAGCGAATTAAAACGATCAATCAGAATTTGATGGAATAAAAATTAAGAATTGGTTCAAGTGTTGTTAGATCACAAAAAAATTATGTTTACCTCTGTTTGATATACACCTGTTACATGTTGAATCTTATTCAAATTCATCTATTAGAAAGAAAGTTGTCTTGTAGTTTGTACACAATATCTTGGCAAAGAGAGCGAAAAACAGAGGCAAAAGAGATATGATGATGGCATATTTTAAATACATTGTTTTCACTTTTTGGGGTCATTTTCAAAATTTTGCTTAAGATTATTACTTCGTGTCATAGTTCAGTGTATGCTTAATTGTTTTTGTTAATATGTCTTTAAATTTGATTGAGTAAAGCTATTTCAATTAATATTTTATAGTGTGCCTATCTATGTTGTGGTTCATAAGTATTTCTCGTTCTTCTTTTTCCGACGTAGTCGGTATAGTTTCGCTTTGTGCCCTTTGAACTTAAGGACGCTTAACTATGGCAACAGAATACGCATGCTCGAAAATCCTTTCTGTGATTGGACAAAATGCTGTCATGGTGGGTGATTTGGTTGTGTTTGAAAAAACGTCTCGTTAATTATATCGTGATGGAAAGCAAGTGAAAAACTATAAATATTTGACTAGATCTTACAAAGATTTATATTTTTATTAAAAATAATTGTCCAATAGCTCTTTGCATCCGTGACAGCTGTTTATTCGGGACAATTATATAATTTTTAATGTAAACTTTGTTGTACGAACGTACATGACTTTTAGAACGCACCTCCGCATGTGAGATCTCCGCGGGGTTTTGGTGAATGTAAACAGAAAGATACGAGGACCGAGAATACTGAACACAAACAGAGAAAACGTTATTTAAATGGTATCTTTGTGCTTCTGAAGGTTATCGAAATGATAGTTTTAAACATATACTCAAATTTAAATACGTCGGATATTTTTTTTAAAGATAGTTCTTGTTTTATGTAGATTAGACCGTTTCTTGCATTCTTATATCTATATAGTTGACACAGTGTTTTATTAGTACTTGGAACATTTATAATATATCATTTTCTGATGTTTGTATAATTAGCTACGAATATTTTATATACAAAATCAGCACAGGCATTAGAATAGAAATAGATGCTTTACTAAAAGGAATAGGAACATGGTACTATTTTCAGTTTATATATATCAAAATATATTGACTTTCAGTCAAATGGTTGTTGTCCATATCATGAGCAGAATGTATAACAAAAATTACTGGGTAATTGGTTAAGAAAAACATATCAATTACAACATATGCCTGCAGGGAATCCTTCTTTTGAAATCACCCCTCATACAATTTAGGAATCATGTCTTGAAACCATTCATATCTGGAATAACATTATTGTTTGCTCACATACCTGGAACTAATGGAAAAAGTTAAGAAAGTAGCATCTGCAACGTAAACTATTTGAGGTGATGAACACATCTGTTTGACTGTCAATTGAAAAGAAATTGAAAAGTTGAGATCTTAAAATAGGTTATATATTTTGCCACCGAGGAACCTTAATGGAATTAGATCGTATACGTGCAAATAGCCTGTCAATAGCTCAAAATTATGACTTATTATGAATCGTCAGTACTGAAAGCCATTTCTCCGCAAACAAAAACAAATATTTCTAAAATATCAATCGCAGGATCTATTGAATCAAAATATTTTGTATGATTTGTTTGATGACAAATTGCTTTCGGTACTGGCGATTCATCACAAATCATGATTGAGGCGGTTGTCTAATTTTATTTAATTTTTATTAGTTGTTTTTCCATTTAAATCTGATTAAATAAATCGAAAGCTAAAATATGACAAAACATTTTGAATCGAAAACAAGGAAGTTAATCGGGTAATGAAATGCCTCATATTTTGTGGAATTCGAAATTGAAACATGTCAATAAAAAAGGAATACATATGCTATTTCGATTCAAACGATAATTTGATAGGTGCCAGAAGCTCATTTTTGCTAATCAACTTTTGTTTTTGCTAAACTACCTTTGATGTTCCCTATAAATTATAGCTCCTCTACGTCATTGTAACCAGTGTGTGTAAGTCACGTGATATAACAAAAATGCAACCTGGGTGTTTAAAAAGTTTTTAAAATAGGTAAATTTAAAAGGAATACTAACACTGAGGTAGACATGTTAAATGTATATGCGTATTTCTCCGTCAATGAACTGTCCCAGGTAGGGCAAGAGTTTAGCACTTATTAACATGTTAAACCTGACACATTTTTATGATTCGCCTAACCTGACACATCTGCTAGTGCTCAAGGGGTTGTAGATGGTTGGTGTTTGTTTTTTCTTTATTCTTTGTATTTTAATTCATGTCGTAGCTATCGTTTAATTGTTTCGCGATTTTGTCATTACGGACTCTTACTATTGATTGAGGGCCGTATGGTGACTTGTCTGCTAATAACTTTTCAAATTATAAGAAACTAAGGTTTCGACACCTGGTCTCATTGGCAATCTTTCGACAATTCATTATCATTCAATTATTTTTCTGTTTGGGTAATGATTATAAATGACGCAACTATCAAGAGACAAAATTGCTTAGATGTAAGCAATTTTAGTTCATCATACGGCATACAAAAATAAGTTAAACAAGTACTGCATAATACATCCCAAATGTTATAATATCAAACGAAAATGTTACTTCGTATTCATGTATGAAACAAGAAAAGAAAATTAAATATGGTAGCAGCAGCAAACGACTAATACTGAATATCAGGTTCAAACGTGGGACAGACGTATACAGAACGGCTTTAAACACGTTCACAAGCGCAGTGGTGTAACAGCACAATATCATAAAAAAAACCTGTAAAAACCAGTATTAACTCATCGGATGGACACAATTCAGCAAAACAACTTACAGCAGATTAGACACAAATCAGCACATAAAGAAAACTCTAAGTTAATGTTGATTCATTCATTTTCGTGGGTTTAAATTTTTGTCTTTCGGAAAACTAGTATGTTTGTGGATATCTAATTATCTTCCCCGAATTTTGCGTCACAACCCTAGAGAAAATTCGTTATTCATTGAAAATTTAATTTAATTGTACACCTGTACCCAATAAATCCACTAAAACTAGTCTTACAACAAATAATAATGAATCCACAGTACTGAACGCCAGTTCAACACCAATTACGGCAGATCAATCAGCAAATCAGGCATGACTGTGTATAATTAAACACTATTAATATAAGACAATATAGAAATTGAATACAAAAGCAGTCTTAAACCCCATTAGCACATACTTACAACTTCTCTTCCAATTAAATTGCTTGAACTTGTCTTTTAATTTTCATAGTACATATTTTTTTCGTGTACTAAGTAACTACGCATAAATGACCAAAAGGATAAGATTTCATTGTATCGTAATCAAGATATTTAATTGAAAATTGCTACTGGCTATTTGGGAAAATATGTTGTGTTCCAAATTAAACTTAATAGTTTGTCATTAGTTTTCAAATAAATTGTTTAACATCCTACTTGTTAATCTTTGGATCTAAAAATGTTTTTGACGATTGAAAGTGTCTTTCATGTAAATAAAGAGTAACAAATATGGTTCTTTATACCTTGATTTCAGAACAATGCCTTGCATCTAAAATTGTAATCATTTATATTCCATGCAATTACTTTGTACCCAAAAATAGAGTGAACCATGGAACCTTGTGAATGGAAATTAAAGCAATTTGATCTATTTCGTCATAAATTGATTGATTATTGGCTGCTTAATGTCCAGTGACAGATATTTCATGCATGTAAACTATCCACTAGACTCCCTATGGGTACATACCAAGGGCAGATCCATCCATTCTTAAAAGGGGTTTCAACCCAAGATAAAGGGGGAGGGGTCCAACTATATGTCCTCATTAAAAAGCATTGATCATCCCAAAAAGGGCGTTTCCACCACCCCCTTTTTAATCTACCACAGCAAACTATCTATATATTTTTATAATTTATCATAGTTTTAATTTTAATATAAAATTGAAAAATGTTTGCAAGAATGTAAAGCTTCCACTACAATTAAATTAAATTATTGCCTATTTTTGGTCAGTTTATTGTGTCTTCTTACTATGTAAAGAAGTACATGTATAGTAAATCACAGCTTTACATCAATAAATATACTTACAACAGCAGCTACAATCTTTTTATGCTTGAGTCGATGGCCTTTTGAAATCACATATTTTACTTACAGGATTACCCAAATTGTAAATATGTGCTAAATTGGATAGTGTATAGAAAGGTATAGTGCGAGGTTTGGCATGCCACAAAACCAGGTTCAACCCACCACTTTTATTCCCCTTTAAAAGTGTCCTGTACCAAGTCAGGAAGATGGCCATTGTTATATTATTGTTCGTTTCTGTGTGTGTTGCATTTTAACGTTGAGTCGTTTGTGTTTTCTCTTATTTTTGAGATATTGAGATCAGACGTGGCACGGTACTTGTCTATCCCAAATTCATGTATTTGGTTTTCTTGTTATATTTGTTATTCTCGTGGTGTTTTGTCTGATGCTTGGTCCGTTTCTGTGTGTGTTACGTTTCGGTGTTATGTCGTTGTTCTCCTCTTATATTTAATGCGTTTCCCTCGGATTTAGTTTGTTACCCCGATTTTGTTTTTTGTCCCTGGATTTATGAGTTTTGTACAGCGGTATACTACTGTTGCCTTTATTTATATACTATGAAACTCAGTGTTATAGTATATACCTTTATATACACTAACCGACACTTGTAATCTATCTTACTATAAAAAAGCCGCTCATGAAAAATAAATTAGTCTGTCTTAATATGTTTCATATGGTAACTTTGCTGACAAGGTTTGCTTTTCAAAATTGGCGTCTTATTTAGTCGACAGGGACCAAATTGGAACCTATTGTTTCATTGTTGGTATTTAAAAGTTTCGGGTTGAGTGAAATAAAAGAAAGCTCCTATTGTGTTCAAAAGATTCTTCTCAAAAGTCAAACGCATCCGTTTCTTCTTTCGTTATGCATAAAGCAGTCATATTTGAAAAAGTATAGCTTACTCTGCATGTTCACAAGTACTTGCAGCAACTCTTTGGAGAGTCAATAGACAGCTTTTTGCAAGATAAAATGTCCATAACTTGCATAGTATACACGCATTACAACAAACATAAAATGGAATCATAAAAACCAGTAAATCGGACAAAAAACAACGGACAAAAAGAAAAATCGTCAGGAAGCAAAAAACAAAAAGCAAAAGTGTCTGACAAAAAGCAAAATAATCGGACAAACAGCAAAAATGACCGAAAGCAACGGACAAAAAGCAAATCAATTCAACACCTTCACTTTTAATGTTGACATTATTTTCCTTTAAATAATCGAACACGCATAATGCATGCGTTGTCCATGTTTTGTTAAGGTGTTTTTAACTTCTAAAATAACAATCTTTATATAAATAGTTAAATCCTTAGCAGTGTAAGCAAACTAATGTGTCATACTTTTCAATACTTGTCACAGGCGAATCAAAATTCGCACAATTAGTTTGCAGAAATATTTTTTATTGATTTGTAGGAGGTCAAAACATGTCCGTCAAACAATATCAATATATTGTTGAACAGTATCATCTTTATTCATAACAGTTTATATCTAAATTGTAGTCCCTGTGATTTTCTTAAATGTCTATTACCTTTTAAAACTACATTAATATCATTAGGAAAGGCTGTTTCAACTCAACAAAAAACAAAAAATGCTTTTGAAAAAATATATGAAATTCGGAATATAAATCTATTCCAGATTGTATAAAGCTGCACTATATCTCTCGTTACACAGAAATAACATTTTTTTGTCTTTGTTGTAGTGAAGAGCAAATGGTTTGTCCAGACCGTCCGATTTGGTTAGGAGCGTTTTACTTGCCGTCCCGTCATGTTGTATAACCGTTAGCAAATTCGAATCTCGACCAACAACTAATACATTTTGATGATCATCCACATTTATGCCCCTCGGATCGACTAACGATTCCACCTTATGCACCCATATCTCTTTACCTGTCATGGCGATACAGTGTACAGTATGATCTCTTCTGACGGTGAAATAGATTCTATCAATGGTTGTGTCTAAGTATGTTCCACAGTCAACTCTTAACTGTTTTAGTACTTTTCCTTTAATATCTGTTATAATAATGCCTCCTGAACTGATAAACAGTTTATCGTCCTGGTATGATATTCCATAACAATCTTTATCAAAATTTACTTTGTTCTCGACAGTAGTGTTCTTCAAATTCAAAATATCTACGTACTTACTATCTCCGTATGTAACAGCAATACGGTCAGTGTCTATAACTGTCAAATCAAACGGTATTCCAGAGCACGGGATGTCACGGATATGTTTACCGTCTTCACTATACTCCATTATTACATTACTTCCCCAGTAATCAGCAATCATCAAATTACCATTTGATACCATGGTGCATCCAGACAGCCAAGTCCAAAAACCTTGTTCTTCCACGTTGAATCTTTTTCTCAATCGGATTTGGGTATTATTAATGCTTTTCATTTCTTGCATCGGAAGTTGTATCTCTGTTTGATTTAGCTTTGCTTCTTTGAATGGTAAACTAGTGGTAGTCTTCTTTGTATTTATTGTTATTTTTCCGAACTGATCAACTCATTAACTCCAGAAAACTAGATGTAACTGTAAGCAAACTTTTTTTTACTTCTTCATAGACTGTTTCGTTAATCTGGCGAGTCCACAAGAAAAGTTACATGTCGGATGCAAATGATGTCAAATTTGACGTTTTCTCTTTCAGACAATTTAAATCTCGCTTTGAATTTTTAAAAAGTTTAAACAGTTTTATTTTCATTTTCCATATTGTGTGGACTGCTCAAGAACTATGTTAAGTTTTATGTCTTTGATGGTTTGCTTTTGATCTACTAAATACTGTAGCACAATCAAAAATGGTTTATTGAAGATTTTAAGATTTGTTGGTAAAAGTGTACTCTAACTCAGTCAGTACAGTTAAACATTTTGTATTTTCAGCAGCTTTTTCTAAAGGAAAAACGTCACAGCATACTATATGATTAGCTGTTTCGCCACCAAAACAAACTGCAATCTGCTCACAATCCAAACATAGCCCCTCCACACAAACTGTTCACCATTTGTCTGCTATCTTATTATTGTCCAAATAACCACGTGTTCACAAAGAATCAAATTCAATATAATATGGAGTACCTGTAAAGTCAAATTTGTTGGTATGAATATTAATGAAATGTAACTATTATTAGAAATCATAAAATTATTTGATCACAAAATATGAATGCTTTTCGTCATTTAAATGCCTCTCACCATTACACGTTTTGTATATATTTTGATAAAATTGTACATGTAACTGAAATGATTGTCTTTTGTTTCGTACAACATGAATAAGCCAAGATAGCAGGGGGTACAGCGGCGCAGTACGTTTGCGCGGATTCGTCCTACATTTGCGCTAAAAAAATCTAGGTTTGTGCGAAATTTACCTGTTGAAAAGTTAATACATTTGCACGAATTTTTGAAAAATAAATCAATAACTTTTGAAAAATAATTACTAATTAACTTGATAAAATAAAGATAAATGAAAACTTAATTTGAACTATGCTATCGGTCATCTTACATACACATATTAATGATCTTAAAGTTCACTAACAAAATGTTCTGTGTTATCTCGGGGAAAAATATAATGCCACAAAACTTGAAGAGCCTATTACAGTCATTGTACAGAGAACGAAGAAAAGATTATCCGAGCCAACCAAAACTAGGACTGAGGTAATCTTTATTAATGGACATTCAAATATTGTCCTAAATTCTGTTATTAATTTTTTATATCCATTGATGCGGAAATGGAAACAACGTTCCAGTACTTTCTGCTTTGTTATTGTCAAAATATGAGATTACATACACTTATTTCTGGAAAGAAGTTAACCAGATTTTCGCTGACATAAATCTACTATTCAACCCTACAAAGGTTTATGTTGATTTTGATTTAAAAATGCATAATGTTTTTCCTGGAATGCATCCAAATACAACAGTTAAAGGTTGTCGTTACCATCTTAAAGAGGCTTGTTGGATACAATATAAATTGTATGCATAGGTAATGAGTACAAATATAAACCAACTGAGAAATATAGATTCCACAACTGCAACAAGTGTGTTACGATATTTCTCTGCTCGAAACAGTTAAATTTTAATATTTAAATAGTTAGAATTTAACTGTCGAGAGTGGAGAAATATCATAGTACACAAGATTTGAAGAAAGTTGTGTACTTTTTATGTGACGGCATCTGGTAAGGTCGCCTTTTTTCATGACGTCACAATAGGAAAATTCAGAAGAAACAAAGAAAATTTAACGTCACAATAAAATTTCGACCAATCATTTGCTGAGAACAAATTTTTCAATAGAGATTAGAAATATTTTTCTCACACCAGTCAGGAAATGTGAAAATAGCATGAAAATTAGAGAAAGGAAAGTAGTTAACCAAAATTTTCGGATTGCCTTTTCTTTCGGTGGAGAAAATTGAACAGTTTTGGAGATGATGTGAATGAAAATTGAAACATATTTTGCCGACTGCTTAGTAGAAAATTACGGTACTGGTCAGCGAGTCAAAATTTCAAACAACAATGTGGAAGCTAGGATGTGGCCAATGGAGAAACAAAACATTTCAGTCGTTTTAAGAACATTTCTATCAAAGAGTGAATATCTAGAGCAAAATTATATCATGTCAACAATTAGAGTTTACCTTTAATGAATCTTGAGCTCGTCTAGATTTGTTTTTAAACATTTCCCAATAACAACTTAATCCTGATATAATTTGAATACAATTGCAAATATAAACTTCAATTCTTTTTTTCGAACACCTCTGCCTCATAAATGTTAGAACAATAAAATTACAAAGAAATTTCGAAACCATTCTTGTCTGGAATAGTGTTTGTTTGAAAACTCAGGACGAAGGAAAAAAGCAGGTTCTGCGAAGGAAGCCGACCGGACTAAGGACTATGGACGAAACCATTTGACTGTCACTTGAAATGGAGAGAATGTTTGATAGGGTATTACATTATTAGAACAATGGGACTTTCCTTTTTGAATTTTCCTCGGAGTTCAGTATTTTTGTGTTTTTACTTTTTCATGCGTGCAAAGAGCTTTGTAATAAACTACTGACACATTGCATATAATATCTCCATTATTTCTCACCATTGGTGACATCGGTTAATAGATAAAAACAATTTTGAATAATTTCCAACTTGGATAGCAATCTTAAAATTAAGAATAGAAATGGGGAATATGCCAAAGAGACACCAACGTGACCAAAGCAGATAACAGCAGAAGTCCTTTCTTTCGGTGAAAGGGACTTACAAAAAATATATTATAATGTACCAGAGGACCGCAATCTATTTTATCACATTACGCAACTTTAACACCAGTTAAGGTGGGCTTTTTCTAAGATATGAACAACTTGGGTCTTTCAATCACAATATATTCATTGATATTTACGATAAAAATTAAAGAGTAGTTATGACTTTCTGTGCATGTGATTCATCACACGTAATACTTTAGGCGATGTTTTAATTTCTTATTTTTTCTTTATTCTGGGATACCTGGTTAACCCAAAAAATAATACCTTTGAAATTGGGAGGTTAATCGTAAACTTAAGATTATTTCGGGTCTTGTGAAAATGTAGTAAACCCATATAAAACAAAAAGAATACATTTTACCGTTTCGATTCAAATGATTGTTTGTTAGATACTGGAAGGTTTTTTTTATACCATAGTTTAATAGAATGAATTAATTACCTTTAATTTTTCTAACGACAGTATCTACGTCATTATTATCAGCAGGTTAGTCTCGTGATAAATCATAATTGTCACCTGAGTATTTAAAATGTTTTTAAAATGAGATAAATTTAAAAGATAAACAGAAATTCAGTTGATATTAGTTTTGTTTATATGTATGTCGGTTTATCTAAATGAACTGTCTCTGGTTATAGGTAGAAGGTTGGTCGCTCACAAACATGTTTGAATATAATTAAAGTCATCATAGATACCAGAATTGCAATTTTGTATTAGCACACACGCGCGTTTCATCTTCAAAAGACTCATCAGTGACACTCAAATAAAAAGATTAAAAGGCCAAATAAAGTACGAAGTTGAAGGGCATTGAGAACCAAACATTCCTAAAAGATATGCAAGATATAGCTAAGGTAATTTATTCCTGAGGTAGAAAAGCCTGAGCATTTCAAGAACTCAAAGTTATGTAAATAGTTGATTTTTAATCATGACCAAATCAATGATAATTCATGTCAACAAAGGAGTGCTGACTATTGGACTGTTGATACCCTCAGGTGGAAAACTCCATCAGCAGTGGCATCGACCAAGTGGTTGTAAATAAACTCATCATTGATAGTAGGTTTGAAATTTTGTATTTGCGCTAGACGCGCGTTTCGTCTACAAAAGACTCATCAGTGACGCTCGAATCAAAAAAAGATAAATAGGCCAAATAAAGAGCATTGAGGACCAAACATTCTTAAAAGTTTTGCGAAATACAGCTAAGGTAATCTATTCCTTAGGTAGAAAAGCCTTAGTATTTCAAGATTATCATAACAGTTAACTTATAATTATGATCATAGTAACCCATCCAATTATTAAACGGATATACAAAAACAGAAGCCTGGTATCCAGAGGTTGAACTTGATTGTTATCAGCTATAATTATTATTGTAAAAGTCAGGCCATTTTGTATGGTTTTTGTTGTTATAGATCTTTTTTTTTTGTCAACCCGAACCCTCCCTAAGATACCTTTTCGCTACGAACTTTCTTAATTTTTACACTGACTTGTAAATGTTAAAATCACTCAAGTTTAGTTATAAATCATAGTTGTCTAATGTACAATCACTTTCCATATCCTTTTTTTTTTATATGTAAAAATAATAAATTTGTACTGTCAGTTTTGCCAAGTCTTCTTCTTTTTAAACACTTAAACATGTGGTTCATATTGAGTAGTAGTGCTATTAAATTGTTAATCGTACTGAATAAGCATATCATAATTCCAAATTGACGTTAAACGATCAGCAATCAACCAGCAAAGTGGAAGAAGATAATTTACATCGTAGGAATTTCTTACGAAAAATGACAGTTTTTGATCCCATTTTTTTTTAAATCTTGACTTTAGCGGTGTTACCACCAAATCAAAGTACGTCACACCCGGTTGCATACGGAAAAGGATCTTAAAAATAATCCCTTGAAATTTAATAGCTGTAGGAAAATATCTGTGTTATAGCATATATATTGGGTGCTTCAAAGCACGAATACATTTTTATTTAGTCTTTCCATAGAAAATTTTGAAAACTTGAGGTGACATGGTTACTTAAGTTTTACAAAGAACGAAAACGGTTGAAAATTTGATTGGTTAACTTCCGGTGATAGTTATTTTCTTATATGCAATGAAACATAATGTGATTTTTTTCTATAGTACTGAACAGGATAAAACTTTACTCATTCCAAGTATTTCTTTATTTGATACATAGATAAATTATGCATAATTTTTGAAAAGTGCAAATTAAACAAAGACTTATGGGGACAAATCAATGGTGTTATTACACCTTATGAAATCTTAACAAATTACACTGCACCTACTTAGTAAGTATTGTATTTATTGAAATATTAATGACATATTTGTAATAAAAAGACTGGCGAAAATATGATAAAAGAGGGACGAAAGATACCAAAGGGACAGTCAAACTCATAAATCTAAATCAAACTGACAACGCCATGGCTAAAAATGAAAAAGACAAACAGAAAAACAATAGTACACACGACACAACATAGAAAACTAAAGAATAAACAACACGAACCCCACCAAAAACTAGGGTGATGTCAGGTGCTCCGGAAGGGTAAACAGATCCTGCTCCACATGTGGCACCCGTCGTGTTGCTTATGTGATTACAAATCCGGTAAATAGTCTAATTCGGTAGGTATACGCGTCACTTCTAAACCTGTTAATATTCCTAACAAACTATACGAAAAACTGTGAACCAACAACTTGCAAATAAACTCATCATAGATACCAGATTGAAATTTCATATTTGCGCCACACGCTCGTTTCGTCAACAAAAGATTCATCAGTGACAACCGATTAAAAAAAGTAAAAAAAATGCCAAATCAAGAACGAAGTTCAAGAGCATTGACGACCAAAAACAGTTTTTTTTTAAATATAGCTAAGATTAATCTTTTCCTCATGTAGACAAGCCTAAGTGTTTCAAGGATTCAAAGTTTTTGTAAACCATGTCAATGATAATTCAACACAGAAGTAAATATAGCACATTTTCGTCGATTTTGAATAAATATATATAAATGATTTGACCAAATTCGACCCATTCCAGTTCGATGTCTTTTGATTAAAAATATTTTGACTTCCTGTATGGGTTTCTCAAAGACAAAACACCCTACACCTCGTTGAAAATATGTCAAATTCATAAATTTTCAATTACAGCTTCAGAAAAGAAAAGAAAAAAAACGTTGATTTTATGTTTCTCTTTGTGGTTAAATTCCCTACAAATTGTCAAACTTGGACTAAGACTGAGATAAATTCGTTATCTACTTTCATTTCCGAAGATATTGATGTTATAACTCCTTTCAGTATCCAGTACACCGATCAGCTCCCCCTCAGGGTGTGCTTGGATACGTGAAGGTGGTTAAATATACACATCTACGAATATGAACGTAGATAACTTATATTAGTTGCTTTTGTATGAAGTGACGGACAATAAATGTATTCCATTAGAACAATACATCACCCTTGTTATAAAAAGGAAAATCCGACCTAGCAATTAACATTAAAGTAAAGTAAGATGTGGTAGTAGTAAATATTTGTCAATGAGACAATTATACACAAGGATAATATGACATAGATATACATACATTTGTGTAACCCTATGGCTTTCAACAATAACCAATTTACATACACTGTAGTAAAAAATAAGGCGAGTGCTACCAACAGGACGTTTAAACGCATCAGTCAAAAGTAGACTGGCAGAGTAAATAATAGACTAAAGGACAAATCAAAGTTAACAAAACACACAAAGATGTGAAACAAGACCAACCGGCCTATTTTTTTAACACAATAAACTTTAAGTAAATAATACAAACAGCCACTGACGTTCATGCTCCTGTCATTGGACATGAACAAAAAGCATGTGACGAGATTGAACATATTTGTATGCTCTTTATTCTGATCTAACCTTAATACTAGTACTTAATAAAAAAAAAAAGGGATAACTACGTTATGATCATAATGTCAGTGGTGTTTATAATATGCTAGTTTTCCTATTTTATTGCATCACTATATATGAAATGAAGCCGAATATGTTTTCTTATTTTCTTTATCACTTTTACTAGCCAACGTAATATTGTAGTCTTTTGAATTAGAATTTTATTAATATTAATAATGGCAATAATAATGGCAATAATCTAGTATATGATAACAACCATTGCATTTCTATTCAAACATATTGAAAGTTAATTTTTAGAGATTCATTTTATCCCAGCATAAAAATAAGGAGATTTGATATGATTGCCAATGAGACAACTATCCATCAAGTCTACAAATGCGTAACTCATTTAAATCATATATCAGATCTGGGGTTGTTTTTTTTTTTAATTCACTACCACCTCACTGTTCATGAGTCTTAAACTCAACGTAACAGTTAATTTAGTTAACAAGGACGAACTATTGAAAAAGGGAGATAAAACATACCAGAGAGACATTCAAACTCATAAGTCGAAAATAAACAGACAACGCCATGAATAAAAAAAACACCAAAAGACAAACAGTAGTACACAAAAAAAAACATAAAACCTTAAGACTGAGCAACACGAACCCAACCAAAAACTGAGGTGATCTCAGGTGCTCCGAAAGTGTAGGCAGATTCTGATCCTCCTTTGTCACCCGTCGTGTTGCTCGTATTAGAACAAAGGCACTAATAAGGCTAATCATTAGAAATTATTAGTGAAACAAGCAGCAATCAATCAACCAAACGAATGAATATTGTTTATGTATCATCTAGATTTGTACATTAAAATGTTGTTTTCATCTCTTATTTTTTTGGCTTGTATTTTGACTTGAAACCTGCAACAAAGTCACTACACTAATGATGTTTACCAGAAATCCTCTGCTATATCTGTCAAAAAGGCGCAATCAGATGGAAAGCATCAAGGTAACTACGTGTTTACTATATCCCCCACAACAAGCAACAAAAGACTGGAAGAACCACACTTTTAGTAATGATGATTACACGTCAACTAAACGTCTTTCCATTATACCTGTTTATATTCCTGTCACAATATACGAAACACAGATTTTGATTGTATGCAAAACGAATAATTCAAAGAGTCATGCCATTTCACTTAAATAGAAAATGTGTTTTTTAATTTAAATCTTGTATCCAAACGAACCGCTACAATATAAAAAAAAAGATGTGGTATTATTGTCAATTTTCAACCAGACAAAATAAGAATAGATAAACATTCTAAACCATGCAAACTTAACCTTCCTTAGTGAAGTATCGATAAAGAGACAGATGTCAAATGAACCTGGTCGAATGGAAATCTCCAAGACATGAGACAATAGTGAAGCAGAATCTGCCGACACTTTCCAAAACATGTGATAAAAACCGTTTTAAGTGGAGTGCGTTTCAATATTAGTATCATATGAAGTGTTCTTTTAACATGTTTGTCTTTTCCTTGTATTTTTTTCTTGTAGTTGTCAATTCCTCGTGAATTCTCTCTCTCCTTGGTATTTTCCGCCTTTTTCAAATTCTTCTATGTCCACAGTGCTTATTAAATAGGAAATTAAAACTACTAATAAGGTTGGGCACTGATCTATATGGTGTCTTCCTCGAATCCCGACATTGTATATGTAACCAATTTTATTTGCTAATTGAAAATTAAGCGGAATAAAATAATTTAAGACAGCAGAGAAGATAATTCTGTTTTAATTGGTTATTACTAACCGACTTAAATAAAAGAGTGAGCTATTAATACTCTAAATGTATGATGTCTCTAGTCTGGTCAAAGGGTCAGAGTGTCCTACTTAATTAAACGATAAATTGTTGAAATTAGATAACATGTTTTCACGTGCAGAGAAATTTCACTTATGACCAATGCATGATTGCATTTCATCTTTCTTATTGGTCAATGATCTTGCGGGTCAGCACGAGTTCACGTGTAAGTGCATTGTGGTCACTTCCTTTTATCATCAGCATTTGATGTGTAAACTTGTGATTCTTATCAAACAATTTGTTCAAAATTCCCACCCACATACCTCCCTTAATGTTATCTTTTGAAGTAGATATGTATATATGTTTATTTATGGGGCAGATTTTTCTCCCCACTTTTGCCATTCTTTGTCATTTATTCAATTGATATGATATCAGTTGATGTAATTTCGTATTAGTTATGTATTATTATTTCATATTAAATATGAACTTTTATGTCAAATGTTTTATTTGCAAAATGCATTTTTTGCATTTTATGATTTTGAATAAATGACCTTTTTTTCGTCAGTATAGTTTTTATATCATATAGCAAATCAAGCTCAGACTTTGGCATGTGTATACTTAGTATGTTTATGGTAACTAGCTGTCTGTCTTAAAAACTATTCCTTGAACGCCAACAAAAATATTTCAATAGAAGTTTATATCAGAATAGGTGTTTTTATATACAATACAATACAATACAAATATGTTTATTATAGTGACATTGTGTTTAACAAAATATGTACAATATTGAAATATTTCAATTAAATTACACCCGGCCCAATGAACCTATAAGTCACTTTAAATAGATACTAAAATTATATAAATTCAGATTCACATCAGGAATTTTATATCCAAATATATTTTTTAAATATAATTGTTGTCTGCGTTTTGTTAACGACTGTTCTAAGTATCGAGCTGTTTTTCGAGAATATTCAGACAATAATAAATTTAATTTTCACTGTTATTTAAATTCAATACAGTATCACTAAGTCCCTAGAAAAATAGATTACGTAGTCCATTGTAAAATTGATATTCAATCAGAAAGTGTAGTTCATTTTCAACATGTCCGGAGTTGCAAATTCTACATATTCGTTGGTATTCAGACTCACCAACAAAACGTCCTGTTTCAAATTTGAAGGGAGAGATACCACATCTAAATTGGGCTAGTACCGATCTTTCTCTACGTTTTAAATTGAGTTTAATATGTTAGGTTTCGGTTGAATATATAGATTTAAAGGTTCTATATATATGTGTACGCAGTTTCGGAAAGATAGATAAGTTTGTATGCCATTTTGTTGCACATATATCCATCAGATTGTTTCTGACACTACTAACATCACATTTTAGCAATTGTTGAAAGTTATCATCAATTGAAATGGAAGACACTATTGTGCTTACACTAGATGACCAATTGTTTGTATATAGTTCGTAGTCCCATAGGCACCTTTTAACAAAGTCTACTATTGTCCATAGCCATCAATCGGTTCCAATATCTAACCATATTACACCAGCGACGTTCTTTTGAAGGTAACCATCCAACATCTTCGTTGATTGCCAGCTTTGGAGCAAACTTGTGTACTCCTAAAAAAGTATCGTATAGTCTTGTTTTAAACATTGTCTACACAATTAAAGTCTTTATAACCCCTAACTGATGATCAGTAGTCGAGTATAGGCACAATACAAGAGCCATACAGTTTTTCATAAGTTGTTATGACAAATTCTTTTAGATGGTGTATCTTCGACATTATAGCTCTGAGTGCTCTTCTACCAGCTGTAGAAAGATTTTCAGCATTTGACGTATAACCTTTTTTCTCATTGTGATAACACACAGATATTAAATTGTCTGTATTTGCAATGTTCTTCGATTCTGAACTGAAATTCGCTTCATTTTTTACGAGATGCTCTAAAATGTACAACTTTTTACTTGTCTGTATTTTTAAGACTCTTTATTTTTGCACCAATCGTGTAATTCATCTAGCATCTTTTGCATATCACATTCATTCTCGGTCATCAGCACTATATCGTCCGCATATAGAAGTAAAGACAACTTCATTTCTCCAATATTAATACTTAGTTCAAGTTCGTTGATATCATCTACAAGATCATCATTAAAACAGAAAATAATGTCGGAGATAAATTATCACCTTGTTTTACACCAGAGTTACATAAAAACCAATCGGACATTTTATTGTTTAATCGAATACTTGCGGCTGTTTGCACATGTAAACTTTTAATAGAGTTATATATTTTCCCATCAATATTGTTCATCAACAGTTTGTACAACAAAATATCACGATCTACAAAATCAAAAACCTTTTTGTTTTTTATTATGCTGTTAAGGGTGAATATATGATCCTCACATGAAAAAAGTAACATCTTCATTTATATGAATCAGATAACATTATATGTCTATTATCATATTGTAGTCTTGTGATTTTCACAGAGTAGTACATCACTTTGATTCATAATAATGTCTTTATTAAATAAAACAAAATGATCTAACATTACCTAAATTATATTATTGCAAAGCTGTTTCAAATTATTTTAAAATTGTCAGATGAATTTGAGAAAGAATATTAAGGTTTATGAATTATTCTAGATGGTATAAGGCTGCACTTTTAATCTCGTTACCCAAAATCAATATTTTTCTGTCTTTGTTGTAGTGAAGTGCAGATGGTTTGTCCAGACCGTCCGATTCGGTAGTAGTGTTTTACTGGCCTTCCCGTCATGCTGTATTACCATTACCAAATCCGAATCTCGACCAACAACAAAAACGTTTTGATGATCATCCACAGTGACGCCCCTCAGATCGATTAATGATTTCATCTTATATACCCATATTTCATCACCTGTCATGGATATACAATGTACAGAGGGTTCACTTCCATCGGCAAAATAGATTCTATCAATGGTTGTTTCTATGTATAACCCACAGTCAACCCTTGAAGATTTTAGTATTTTTCCTGTAATATCTGTTATTACAATGCCTCCAGAAACAATAAATAGTTTATTGTCCTGGAATGATATTCCATAACATTCTTTATTAAATTTCACTTTCTTCTCGACAGTATTGTTCTGCATATTCAAAATCTCTATGTACTTACTTCTTCCATATGTAACAGCAATACGATCATTGTCTATGAGTGTTAAATCAAACGGTTTGTCAGAGCATTGTATTTTACGGGTATGTTTACCGTCTTCACTATACTCCTTAAGTACATTACTTCCCTTGTGATCAGCAATCAACACATTACCATTTGATAACATGGTACATCCAGACACCCAACTCATTAAACCTGTTTTGTTCACTTCAAATCTCCTCTTCAACTTCAAGCGGATGTTTTTAATGGTTCTCCTCTCGGGCATTGGAAGTTGTATTTGGGCTTGATCTAGCTTTGCTTCTTTGAACGGTAAACTAGTGATATTTTCATTTACAGATATTACCCCGAGCTGTTCTACTTTGTTCATAAACGCAATGATAGCAGTGTGTAACTGTAAGTTCACTTCATAGTTCGGTACAGACTTGATTCCTTCTTTGACAGATTTTACTTCTTTGAAGACTGTTTTATTGATCTGACGCGTTCCAAGAAAAAGTTGAATATCGGATGCAAATGATTTCAATTGCGAAGTTTGCTCTTTCAGACTGTTTAAATTTCGTTGCGAGTTTTGCAAACGGTTTAAAAGTTTGCTAGTTCGGATTTACATTTACCATGTTGTGTTTCTAACTCAAAAAGAAGTTTTTCTTCTAAGTCGTCTAACTTTTTCATTATTTTTGCGCGAGTATAATTGACTTCATTTTTGATGATTTGTTTCTGACCGTCTAATTTCCCCAATGCTCTAGCACGGCCATAAATGATTTGTTGAATATTTTTTAATGTTATGGTTAAAGTGTCCTCTAAATCGGCCAGTGCAGTGGAACGTTTTGCGTTTTCGGCAGCTGTATCTAAAGGCATGACGTCAGAGCATGCCCTATGATGAGAAGGAACGCAACCTAAACAAACTGCAACATCATGTGTTTTACAATACAGTTCAAGTCGCTTGTCATGGTCTTTACATGACAGGCTGATGGAAATATTTTTTTCCACCGAAAGTCGTCTGTGGATATTAGCCTGTGACTCCTTGTTGTTTTGATAGATTTGTGAACTCTCTCACAATCTGTACATAGTCCCTCCTCACAAACTGTACACCATTTCTCTGCGTTTTTATCATTGTCTGCATAACCACATGGACCACAAAGAATTGAATCCGACATCATGGATAACCTGTAAAGTCGTATATGTTGGTATAAATGTCAATAAATTATAACGATAAATAAAATAGAGTACCTGAAAAGTCATATTTTTCACGCAAAAATACCGGTAATTGAATTATTACGATCACTTAAAATTGAGTGGTATTGAATCAAGAACTTGATTCAATTCACAAATTCGGGCAAATAAGCTTGTGTCTTTTTTTTTTAACAGTCTATAGAACTGAGGACAGGGCACTTTTGAAATATTGAATTTCATAATGTTATAAAGGATCTTGTTGATTTTGTCTTTTTATTTCACATGCTTTAAATATAAAGTGTAATAAAATTTGAATTTTGATTTATTTAAACTTTTCGAGTTTTAAAATTTAAGTTGTACGGGTACCTCATTTGGGACAGGCTCATACAGAATGTAGCGGGATTAAACTAGTTTGAAGGACTCCAAAACCATGATCAACCTTGGCCAGTGGTGCAATAGTACAACATAAGAACAAACTATATAAATCAGTTCAAAAGGGCTTTGCTCGTAAATAAAGGCAACAGTAGTATACCGCTGTTCAAAACTCATAAATCCATGGACAAAAAACAAAATCGGGGTAACAAACTAAAACCGAGGGAAACGCATTAAATATAAGAGGAGAACAACGACATAACACCGAAACGTAACACACACAGAAACGGACCAAGCATCAGACAAAACACCACGAGAATAACAAATATAACATGAAAACCAAATACATGAATTTGGGATAGACAAGTAGCGTGCCACGTCTTATCTCAATTTCTCAAAAATAAGAGAAAACACAAACGACTCAACGTTAAAATGCAACACACACAGAAACGAACAATAATATAACAATGGCCATCGTAAGATCGATACAAAGCAGAAATATATCTATAAAAATACGCATGGACGTATGCAGGGATTTGAGAGCATCTCAGTTACTGACAGCTATTTGTTTGCAATTATGTATGCTTTAATACTCAGAACGAATGAAAACAAATCGTAACATGTTCTGAGAAGTGGACTGACCGGTGTGAATGACAAGACAAGATTATACATTTAACCACTTATGTATCTCTTACTAAAATCGGTAGTATACGTGCAAATAGCTTGGCAATCACCCAAAACAGAAAGTTTGTAATTAACATTCCCATACCTTATTTCCATAACTTGGAACAGTAGAATATCGGCCCATCAATCAAAACTAATTAGAACGTTTTTAGCTTCGGTATCAATCTTACCCTTTTTATTGATAGGTACTAAGCACCGATAAAATATAAAGAACTGGGGAACATAAATCAATCTCATTGATCGATGTTAAATATTACTATACTATACATAAAAATGAATGTTGTGGTGAACTATTTTGGTCGGAAGAATACCACCACAAATTCAACAGTAGGGATTTTACTTTTTACAGCACTGTTAATTTTTTTACCACAACAAAACTGCACCAAACTGTACCGGTATAACGTATGTTTTTATCCGTATGACAAAATCTCGAAACAAGAATAATAATGCAATACCTTTTTTCATTTCAAACATTTAAAGATCATGTTCATCTGTCTTCAATTCTACACTATTTGTCATAATTCAGTTCTAGAATTTAAGAATCATTAGCAAATTCATTGGATTTACAAAGTTATTATACCCGACTCAACAAGGTAAGCAAGTATAATGTTGTTGACCCTTGAGTCCGTTTATAAATAGCGTAAACAGCTGTCTTGTCGGGATTATTTTTCTGAATGTGAATAATAGAGAATTGTTATTTCTATTTATATGTAAAATTCCTCGTCCCCAGTAACTATAATCGTGAATTAAAAATCTGACATGGTTTAGCTCTAAGTGACTTTCTATATTGATATTCATAGGAGTATCAAACTAAAGTTTTAAACGATAATGAACAACTCAGTTCAAATTACTGTTTAACTATGTAATCTGAAGGGTTAAAAAACTTACCAGATTATTGTAATGGATACAAATATCGAATTAGCGGATCATTTTTAATTTTTCAGTTGTGATGACACAAACATGAATATCCAAATACACAAAATATATGTCGAGGTTGAACGAATCTTTTATCTTTAAATACCCAAAGCATTGTTTTAATTGAATGCTACTTATATTAATCATTCTTATACATTTACATATTATCTCTTAGGACAAAACCTTTGAGCGTTTATCACATACATAATTTTATTAAGTTTAAAATGCAACTAAAACTATTTCAAACATGCACGCATTGATCACGTTGTCGCCATTTAAACCTGTACAGAATATTATCAATTTACTCTGATCAGATCGACACAAAGAATCAAAATATCTAACAAAAGACAAGATATAAAGCACTGATATTATGATATAGCAAAGTGCTCTCGACCAATGAAATTGAAGGATTTAATGTCTTAATTGTGAAGAATAAATGTGAAACATGTTCTTAGTAAGGGGTTATCCTATTGCTAAGGTCTATTTAGAATTCAAAATAAAATGTTTCTATAAATTAGTTACAACTTCCTCAAAGCACATTTATCTGATAGAAGGATTTATCACAGTGATTGAAACTGACTAATAGTTGAATTGTGAAACAAACAAAAAAATCAAAATAAGTTGTAGTTTACTGGTCCATTTAAGTTATTACCTTTCATGTTATGAAAATATTAATAAAACAAATAATAATATCAAACCAATGCAAAAAAAAGGAAAAAAGATAAAATCAAAATAACCTTAACCTTTAGTTTTCCCCAATTCGGAATACTGGACCAACGGTTGGGGCAAATAGTTATTTAAATATTCCGATAAAATAAAAATAAAAATAAAAACAAGCACAGAAATTTAAGTTTTGAATATATTTAAACATTAAAATGTTATTTTATTTGAACATTCCCCTGACATAATGAAATATTATTTGATTTAAAAAGCCGGACCAGAAATTGGCTGTGAAATAAGATTAGTTGAATGAATGAATGAATTTTATTTGCCAAAGCATATAGAACATGCTATGGCAATACATAATATATACATAATGTTACAAAAGACTGGTAACAGAGAACAATACAATAATACCATACATGTTGTAGCTAACCAATAATATCAGATCTAGCTTTCCATGCACTCTTCAAATAGTTACAGAGCTTAATTGTTAGAGATATAGAATTAGCTTTCAACAAAAAGATAGTTTAAAAATAGTAGGCCATGAACAATAATAGCGTGGAAAAAACAATATTCTAATTGCCCTATATTCTGGACATGCCAATACAAAATGGAATTCATTCTCAACACATTGCATATTACAACATACACAAAGATGCATTTCTCTTGGTATATCAGAGAAGCGACCAACTTCAACATTAAGTTTCAATGTACCACTTCGTAGTTTTGTAAGAATGTTACTATTATTAATGTAGCCAAAACAATTTTCAAGACAAAAATCAAACTTTATACTACTATACACACTTAATTTCTCACATATATATCTGCTGACATTTTTGTAAATATTGGTCTTTAATGCGTGTCTTTATAGCATCAAACGATATATCAATATTATTCTGATCAATCCAAATATGGTTCATTCCAAGACTAAATAAAAAAACCACGCACATTAGATGCCCAATTAATTTTACCATGATTTGCATCGTCATATAAAATTTTATATACATCATATACAAAAGCTGGTTTATATGTAACAATACGTAACCAATATTTTAAGATTAATTGTTTTCTCAAAACATACATAGGTAGATGACCAAGCTCGCCACAACGAAAACTAATAGGAGCACGTTTACCTAATTTTAAAACAAACCTACAAAAACGGTTATGAATAATCTCTATGACGTTGGCACGGTGAAAACTCCATATTTCGGAAGAATAGTTCAGTACCGATCCAACCATACTGTCATAAAGAAGACATAGTTGCTTTATAGAAATGTAAATATTATCTAAACATTTTAAGAGTGATGAGTGAGCTCTTGATCCTTGTTGGGATAGTCGCTTTTGCGTGTGTAAGAATTTCCCGTTAAAGTGCATCAACATTCCAAGGTAAACGTATGAATTTACGATTTGAAGTTCTTGATTATTATACATGAAATGATTATTTACAGGTTGCCATCCATTTCTAAACACAACTATCTTAGTTTTATCACTGTTAACTTCTATGTTCCATTTTCTACAGTATTTGGATAGGTTGTCAAGTAGCTGTTGAAGAAGTTTGGCAGATTTGGCAAATCAGACAGTGTCGTCTGCAAAAAGTATCAAATAAATTAAAGGACCGTTCAGGTTCACTACATCTTCATTATCTGTAACAGTTATATCTTCAATAATATCATTAATAAAATAGAGGAATAATAAAGGAGATAAAGGTTCGCCTTGTTTCACTCATAATAAATTGTCATAGGCATCAGAAAGAAGTCCACCAGATCTTACTCGGAGACGCACAGACGTATAAATTGATTTAATTATGGCCACAAATTTACTTCTGACTCCACGCGAAGTAATTTATAAATCAAAATTCTCCTGCTCAATTTATCGAACGCTTTTCGAAAGTCAACGAAAGCGCAGTATAGTTTCGTTTTTTGTTGGAGAAATATGTACAATTATACCATGTAAAACAAAAATAGCATCAATAGTTGAATGTTTAAGACGAAAGCCAAATTGATTGTCGATTAGTTTATCTTCATCTTCGGACCATTCTAGTAGTCGAGTAGTTAGAATAGACGTGAACGGTTTTGATAAGACGCTCACTAAAACAATGGGTCGATAGTTATTTGGATCGGTCAAATCTCCACTCTTAGGAACAGCAATAAAAATACCATCTGCCCAAGTATCAGGAAAAGTTCCACTTTCAAAAGTATAGTTGAAAAGTTTATTTAGAATTGGAGCAAAAGATATTGCAAACATTTCGCTAATAATTTGGTCATCTCCGCGCTTTTGTTCAATTTTGGTTTTTTAATCGACTTCACAATTTCATCTTCAGTTATTTCAGTGTCTAGGATATCTATGCCTATATTTTCAAAATGTTCATTATTTATTAAGTTCGATACTTCATAACAAAGATCGGGTGGATTTTCGCCGAGAATTCTTTCGAAATGTTTTAACATAACATCATTTTCAACTGTGCATCGTGTTCTTTTCGTAGGCCTAATAGTGGACCAAAATTTTCGTGGATCAGTTTTTGCAATATCACAAAGTTCAATACCCATTCGCCGTTGATTGTTAACTTTGGCTTGCCGTTTAATCCTGTTAAATCGATTTCTAGCATCTATATACGATTGTCTATTAACATCAGTTGGGTGTCGAAAAAGAAGTTACGGACTTGATGAAAAATATGACGCTCTGATTAACACTTTTCGTCAAACCAATCATTGTGTTTTCTTTCTGTATTATTATTTTCCTCTTTAATTAGGACTGATCGGCCAAAAAAATTTAAAAGCACTGTCATATAATATACGAGTGATTTCCCCTACAGCTTATCCAAATGGTTTTTAGAAGAGATGTTGTCTACCAATGAGAACAACGCACTACGCTCTGTTTGTAAGACTTCCATGTAATCACTATTGTTATTTGAATCCCATTTGATATATTTGTATAGCTTGTGATATTTGTTCTGTGGACGATTGGTTAAGAAATTAAGTTGAAACAATGATGGCGAATGATCAGAGAATTCATTAAATTGCAGCACGTTAAAGTCACTTATAAGTTTATAGTCGATCGGCGATACCAGTAAGTAATCGTTCACGCTTCGTCCTCTACTTGTAGTCCAGTAGTATAGCAAAGTTGAATAAGCTTATGACTAAAAGAGTTCACACATTTGTTCGTATTGATTTAAAACATGTAAATAAAAAAGGATAATTGCTCGCTAACGCTCGTTCAAAGCAAATTACAACAAATAATAACCTAATGTTTCCCTAGCTAAAATATCAAACAGCACTCTGGCATGCCTGGTTATAGTGAAAGACTGTTAAGATAAAACCAGATAAAGAAATGTAGATAAAAAGCAACGTTAAACTCCATTGTATACTATAACACTATAAAAAACATTCATCAAAAATAATAATTTGTCTTTATGAACATGTTTTGTGGTAATTTTGCTGATACGGTTGACTTTACAAAATTTGAGTCTTATTAAGTCGCCTGGCATCATAATATATTGGAATGTCAGAGTTCTTGAAAAACTCTTTTAAAAATTTTGAATTCATTTTGAACACCCTCTGAAAAAAGATGATTAACGATCATTATTGGAAAGATATATATAAACAATTTTGTAATATGGATATTTATTTAAAGATTCATACATTGAAACAAGTATATTATTGGATTTATCCAATCAAGATATTTAAATTATCGAGCCTCGGCGATGACTTTAAAACTCATAATTCAGCTATCGAGATTGGATAAATCCGATAATCTACGAGTAACTATGCTAGAATCGTTTTCTCTTTTGTTTAACAAAAATCCCCTTCGAGAGCCCTCCACATTCTACAAAGTTAAAAATTTCATTAACACATGTGAGCACATTTTGATTTATCCTTTGAGCTAATAAACGTTTTGACTCTCAAACCCATCCAATCATCTTTTGAGATCACCTGTAAACACATTGATTATTATTTTTTTATACAATGGTTTCGGGGGGAAAGAAATAATTTAAAACGAAGATTTGTCGCTTCTTCGCTAAGTCTGCTCATGAGCAAAATAGGCTGCTTGAGGTCAGGGTCACGTGTTTCCTGTGAAATTTTACTGCTTTTGATGGTTAACATTTTGAATAATGAAATCAGCGCGTCTGTATGGCATAAAGCAGGATATGTTAAGGTTATATGGAAGAATTGAAGTCCAAAATATTCTTTCGAAATTTATTTTAGTCAACACGAGTTGGTTGTCTTTATGGAATATCTATTTCACAGATGACAACGGATAGGTTTCAATAGTCTTTATATAACTACAAAACCCGTCCCTTTTTCCATAAATATGACCAACAGAATTAGACTTATCACAAGGTTTGTAAGAAACATAAGCATCTTTTTCCAGAGGGAATCCTTTTTAAATGGTGTGGTACTCTTTCCACAAAAATTCCAAAGTGACAACATGTTAGCACAAAGAACAATTTGATGAAAAAAATGGCTTTATGTATAACGTTGTGTGATCATGAGGAAGAGCGAAACAATTAGGAAAAATTCATATCGTGACCTTAACCTTTCATTCTTACCTCAAATTTCTGTTGGTAAATCAGGGACCTTAAAATACTTTAAATCTCTATTACTTATAATTTACGTGTAACATGTCTGCACCACAATGTCATCTATAGAAAGGGGTATAACTATCATAAGGTGTTTCTGTATGGTTTTGCTCAAAATTTAACAGAACATCGTGTTGATGTAACGAACAATCAGCTGGAAACAATAAATTATTTGATTTCTTTTACGATAGCAAAGGAGCATATGAGCAAGAAAACTGTGTACTCTTATAGTAGAAAGTGTACGATTACTCAGGGTCAACTTGCTATTAAACCAAGAGTTCCAAATGGTGAAGTAGAAATCATCCCTTCGTAAAATTTTACGGACGCCATCACGAGTTGGTTGACCGTTATGGAATAACCGTTTCACAAATGATATCGGATATGTTCCTTACTTCGTAACTACAATCCTCTTCCCTTTCTCGAATGTGACCTACCGAATAATACTATTTACCGGATTTGTAATCACATAAGCAACACGACGGGTGCCACATGTGGAGCAGGATCTGCTAACCCTCCCGGAGCACTTGAGATCACCCCTAGTTTGTGTTTGGGTTCTTTTTTTTTTATTCTTTAGTTTTCTATGTTGTGTCATGTGTACTATTGTTTGTCCGTTTGTTGTTGGTTTTTTTTCATTTTTAGCCATGGCGTTGTCAGTTTGTTTTAGATTTATGAGTTTGACTGTCCCTTTGGTATCTTTCGTCCCTCTTTTGCAAAGCGTATTCATAATTCGATTTCTTAAAAATAAAAACTTTAACAATTAAAAAACCAATTGTTCAGAGAACCATTCATGCTCTTTCCACCACTAAGGATCTTTTTTATATGAAAATATTAAAATTCGGTTTTATATGTCAATTTTAACGTCAGATGACAGCTTATTGAACGCTGATTCCAAAAATATATGGTTTCTCTACAAAAAAATATAAATAAGGGAGATCATTTTTTGCTTCCGGTTTTAAAGATGTTACTTCCGGTATGTTTTGATAGCTTACTTGACACTGATTCCAAAAATAGAGGGTTCTATATACTTTTACATTAAATTAGCACAAAAAAATGGCTACTTCCGGTTTATAAAAGGTCACTCCCCGTTGGCTTTTTCAAGGAAACATTGCTTGCAACCTTTTGCAAAAAGTCCCATGGCTTTATCATGTATACATAAGAGGAAAAGGCAAAGGTCAAAATCTAGAACGTTAAATTTACCTATGACCTTGAGCTCAATTTCAAGGTCATCAACCAAGGACCTCAAATAAAAAAACTAGACCTCTACTTTATATTGTTGATGAGTTATATTATCTTACAACTAATATTAGATATAAAAGGGGGAAAACTCGCATTAAATGTTACCTACCCTTTTAAGTAAAATTTACCTGTTACGACATGTCGCAACTGACAATTGTATGAAAATATTTTGTCGATATCTTGTATGATTTCTAAAAATATGAGATAACAATCTAAAATTAAAAATAAGAACATGATCAATTTGTCGCTTTCTTTTTTAGGGGAGATAACTCTTACAAAGAAAAGTGTTTGGTTAAACAAGGTCAGTTTCAAAAGCGTACAGACTGTATGATATCAGTAAGTCTTTCCACACGGAAAGTTGGAGAGACCTAAATATTAAGAAAAAAATCAAAATTTGTTTCCACGGTAAAATGGAAAAACCTTAAGATATATTAAAGCTGCTCAATACTTTCCTCCTTATCGTATTGAAGTCATAATCAACTATACATTTGACAAATTAAGGAACTAAGAAAAACACCTATGATAATGATAATCTATTTACAAACGTATAAAAATAGAAAGCGCAAAACTTTAAAATATGTATGAGTGTTCCAATCTCAATGAAAGAATTGTGACTGTCCTGCATATATGTGCGGTAAGAGTTATAAAATTCAAGATAGCTGCCGTTGTCATGAAAAACAAGTTTTGGGTGAAGTGAAAACAGCTATAGTTTACAATTCCAAATCTAATCATATCTGCATTTTATCGATTTCATCGTTGGTTCACAAAATAGTCCATCTACTTCACAGGTTGGTTTTTTTTTACAATTTCACAGTAACTTGACAGTTGATATACATTTGTTTGATGTGTTTCAGCTTTTGATTTTGCAATTTGACTACGGACTTTCAATTTTGAATTTTCCTCGGACTTTTTTTACTTTTTACTTGACATTCATGCCAAAACAATTTTTGTCCAGAGTTATTCGTCAACCTGTTGGGTTTTGTACACTGTCGAGCAGTTGGTCTTTGCGTTCTAGTCCCTTTAATTGATTGGATTGTTGTCTCATTGGCAATCGTTCGAAGCACTAACGGTTTTATACTACCGAGCATAGATAACATTATTCGTATTAGGAACAAATTTTCTGTGTTCGCTTACTGCATGTTTATTTTGCCTGTCTATTGTACTGCTTCGTGCGCCGCTGATGTGTCTTATGTAGACGAAAAAGCACGTCTGATTTCCAAAATCATATAAGTCATGTATCTGGAGTTTATGCCTATTATCTTTATGAAGCTCAAATAACAAATAATTAAAAATTTAAGTTCTTTTCTGTACACACTCTGTTTTGACTTGTGACATGATCTACAATCAAATTAAATATTATTTAAGGTAGCTGGCTTCTCAGTTTCAAAGTAATTAACTTTTCAAAACACTAGCATATATTGATAAGGGATTAATAAAGGAATCAAAAGAGCAAAAAACATATATAGGTCACCGTGCTTGTTTTCGAGGTATTAGGTGTAACACCACTAATTCAGGCCCGGCCAGAAAGCACATACCAGAAAGTAGTACATATTTAACACAAAATAGTTCCTGAGTGTAACTTTCAAAATATGTAGAATATTTAGGTATTTTTGGTATCAAATGAAAGCTGAAGGACTGGTGATCACTGTAGAACACTTTTGGACCTTTAGTTTTGAATATTAAAAAACTGCACCAAATTTTAAAAAGAGGGTACATTTGGTCTGTTTGTCAGATCTGAAGTACCTGTTTTGGTACATCTGAAGTTCCGGGAACCAGTTCTTTCTTATATGCCATGCAAGGTATGTTGATTTTTTCAGTACAAGACACCATAAAGTGTTGCTTTGAAATGCAATGATTGCTACTTTATTTGAACTTAAAATAAAAGAGGTGTGCCTGCTTGAAACGGAGGAATTTAACATAGAAAGCAATGGGACCATGAATTAGTGGTGTACTTCCTATTACAGAGAATCACCAGAAATCCAATTTTTAGAAGTTGTACCTATTCCAATGAAAATAAGTCAAATATGATGTTAGTAATCATGATTCATCATCTTTTTTTGGTCAACCAACCTGCTTATGGGAAATTTAAGCTCTTAAATTGGTTTACTCAAATATGTTAGCCTTTTATGGTCATACAACATGCATGCAGTTAGGACTTGACTCCAAGTTCTTATTTTTGCATTTTTTCTGATTGAAATCCATAAAACATGCATTTTATGACTTGTATATGGAACAGAACCGCTCTTGGTCAAAATAATTTTCTGATTTTTCAAGATTTTTTGTTTTTCTTATGGTAGCCTTTTACAATCTAGGCAAATGGTATATACTCATATAAGAATTCTAAAATCTCACTGTGCATGCACTTTTCAACCAGTTTAGCAAGTTATCTAGCTGAGGGATATATAAATTGCTCTTATTAATCTATGTTTTACCACAGAATTTATGGTTCATACAAAAAAAAAGCCTTTTTTGAATTTCAAGAAAAAAGGGGGGATAATTTCTCATTTATGTCTTAAGTTTGGACTAATATATTTTTGTTTAATGAAGAACCTCTGATAAAAATATGACTATTAGTAAGCGCATAGCTTTACTTATAGAAATTAATAAATAAAACAATGATATTGAGAATAAAAAAAAGTATATTGGCCACTGATAATATACATATGCAGTTTTCTTTGAATAACCCATATGTTACTACCAGTCCAATTTGAGCTTTGAAGTAATAAAATAGTCTTTGGACTAAAGCTTTATATGTTTTTTATTGCTTGAAATAGATCATAGAATGAAAAAAAGTAATGCTCAAGTCAATATAGCAAGTTTGGTTCTGTTATAGGTGTAACACCACTAATTCAGGCCCGGCCAGAAAGCACATACCAGAAAGTAGTACATATTTAACACAAAATAGTTCCTACGCATGAGTGTAACTTTCAAAATATGTAGAATATTTAGGTATTTTTGGTATCAAATGAAAGCTGAAGGACTGGTGATCATTGTAGAACACTTTTGGACCTTTAGTTTTGAATATTAAAAAAACTGCACCAAATTTTAAAAAGAGGGTACATTTGGTCTGTTTGTCAGATCTGAAGTACCTGTTTTGGTACATCTGAAGTTCCGGGAACCAGTTCTTTCTTATATGCCATGCAAGGTATGTTGATTTTTTCAGTACAAGACACCATAAAGTGTTGCTTTGAAATGCAATGATTGCCACTTTATTTGAACTTAAAATAAAAGAGGTGTGCCTGCTTGAAACGGAGGAATTTAACATAGAAAGCAATGGGACCATGAATTAGTGGTGTACTTCCATTAGCCATTAAAATTTTGGCGGGAAAATGTTCTCTCTTGATTTTTCATAGCTTTATCATTGACAAGTTTAAGTCTTCAAAAACTATTAAAAAGTGATTAAAATTTTATAAGATTTTAACAGACAGCTTATCATTATACATGTAAAAGAATTATAAAAAGAAATATGGGGGTCACCGGGCAAATTTTGTTAAGGCATTCAAATGGATAAAACCAGAGAATTCCGAAAATCTGACCAAAATTCCAAAACATGACAAGCGAGCTTCCTTAATAGACTGATGTTTGAATCAAAGTCACTGTGACTACACAAAATGATATATCTCTATTTCGGTACTCATTCATCTTCTTCTTATCAACAAAAAGTATATTTAATTTAATTTCTTTTAAAATAACTTAGCCGAATAATATTGTTGTCCTTTCTGTGAAATTCGTGCATGTTGACAAAACATTCAATAACTTCATGTAATTCAGTTCTACAACCACTCAACATTGTATAAGGTAGCATGTCCATAGTGGTCACATCGAAGTAAAACGTTTTTGTCTTTGTTGAAGTGTAATTTAGATGACAAGTTCAGATCATGGATTTTGATTAATAAAGTTTTAGTAGCCTTTCCGTCATGTTGTATAACTATCAGCGATTTCGACTTTTCATCAGCAACATAGACATTTTGATAATTATCAACAGTGATGCCCTTCGATCTGACTAAAGATTCATCGTTATATACCCATATTTCCTCGCCTTCCGTGAAGATAAGTTTAAGTTCGACCTCTTTTTGTGGTAAAATATATTCTATCTATTGTGGTTTCTATGTACATTTCACATTCAAAATAGAATGTTTTCAGAACTTTGCCTTTAATATCTGTTATTACAATGCCACGTGTTATCATAAAAAGTTTATTGTTCTGGTATGATATTCCATAGCAGTCGTTCTCAAATTTAACTTCTTTATCCACAGTATTGTTTTTCAAATTCAAAATCTCTACATACTGTTTATTTCCATATGTGACAGCAATACGGTCAGTGTCTATGACTGTCAAATCAAACGGTTTACTAGAGCATGGTATGTTTTTGTTTCACTTCAAATCTTTCCTTCAACTCGATATGGACATTTTCAATGCTTTTCGTTTTAGGATTTCGAAGTTGTACCTGAGCTCGATCTACATTTGCTTCTTTGAACGGTAAGCTAGTGATAGTCTTCTTTAAAGATATTTCCCCGAGCTGATCTACTTCATTCATCAATGCGATGACAGAAGGATGTAATTGTAAGCAAATTTCAGAGTTCTCCAATGTCTTGATCTCTTCTTTGACGAATTCTACTTCTTGAGAAAATCTTTCATTGATCTGACGTGTTCCAAGGAAAAGTTGAACGTCGGATGCGAATGATTTCAGTTGCGGTGTTTGTTCTCTCAGACGACATAAATCTCGTTCTGAACCTTATAAACGGTTTAGAAGTTTGTCTACTTCAGATTTACAACTACCATTTTGAATGTCTAATTCTAGAAGAAGTTTTTGCTCTAAGTCCTCTATTTTTTTTTTATTCTTTCTCTAGTTGATTGTATTCTTGATAGTCTGCTTATATTCATTCAAATTATTTAATTCTGAATCACAATCGCTAATAATTTGATGAAGTGTTCTCTAAATCATCTACTGCAGTTGAACGTTTCGCATTTTCAGCAGCTTTTTCTAAAGGAGTGACATCAAGGCATGTCCCATGATGAGATGGAAAGCAACCTACACAAAATGCAACATCGTGTGTTTTACAATATAGTTCGAGTCGAGTCGTGGTCTTCACAGTTAAGACTGATAGAAATGCGTTTTATCTCATGGTAGACTTCGGTGATTATCACCCTGTGATCGCTAGTTGTTCTTTATTGATTTATGAACCTTCTCACAATATGCGCATAATCCCTCTTCACAAACTGTACACCATTTCTCTGCATTTCTCTTTTTTTGTCCACATAAACGCATGGACCACAAAGAACCAAATTTGACATAATAAAGTACATGTAAAGTCACATTTGTTAGCATGAATATTGATAAAATGAAACGATTATTAAAATTTGTAAAATCAAAAATTGGTTCAATTCTTATTTGATCACGAAATATGAATGATGTGCTCATTTAGATTCCTCATCATTACACGTTTGATATATATATTCTATTTACAGTTGAAAGGAAACTGAGGTGACTCGTCTTGTGTTTTGTACAAGATGGTTTGACCAAAATAATGGTAAAAATGGTAGAAACTTTTTAAAGGAATTAACTTCACATCAGAGCAATTTTCAAAAGATTCTAAGAGTCTTTCTGTACTAATTTATACTTTCAGAGAGTGATAAATAATCTGTCCCTTTATTGAACATATTTTTAAAGATGGATCAAAACTGCAATTACAGTACGAACAAGCTAAACCAAAATCTAAATAATATGCACGTTCTTTCAAATTAACATAAATTCATGGGAAAGCCTTACGATGCACAATTCAACAAAAAATCTGTTTAATTTGTAATGTTTGTGAAAATGGTCCACAAAAGCCGTTTAAGGTCTTGAATAGCATTTAGATTTTTTAATACACATGATTGAGTGAAATTTAAAACTTATCATTCAATTTTTTCGATATTCAAATATTTTCTTCTTCACGTTAAAATAAGTGAACTAAAGGAGAAAATACATGATTGATTTACTTTTCTTGTTGTAACATCAAGGGGGAAATATTTCATCTATAAGCAGTACTGGAAAAAATTTGCAACTTAACAAAACTCAGGTTTTGCAAGGCAGTTCGACTGGGATTGCGAACAGTATTTGGCACTGCCATTAAAAATGGCGGGTAGAATAGGGGCAGACAAATCGACGATTCTACACTATTTGTATACGTATACATATAGCTGACAAGTAGTTTTCATAGGTTTCTGGGTACCTAATATTGTGTTCTGTTATTTGTATTCGGTATACATATGTATACCAATGACAAAAACAATGACTAGAAGATCTGAACTACAATTAAATGCATTTAAGAAAATAAGTAAGAAGATAGAAGTATGTATTTTATGGATCACATTTTAAGTTAAATGCAATTAGCAGAAGTTGACTTCATTTTATCATTTACAGAATGTGTAACACAAATTATTAAGTAAAGTTCAGCACAAATTCAAAAACAACATATCCAGACCAAAGCATTAGAAATTTCCTAACACAAAGACGTCAAGACTTTAAACTGGTAGTAAAATGAATAAATTAAGATGATGAAAAAATAGAACGTCGTGCGTATATAGACAACATTTCATTTGTTTTTAGAACATTTTTAACATTTCTCAAAAATAACATATTCCAGATATTTTTGTTAATACAAATGCAAATATAAACTTCAATTCTTTTCAAAAACAAATCAATAAAGCAGGTTCTGCGAAGAGGACCGACAGGATCAAAGTCAAAACTATTGACTGTCACTTGATAGGAGAGTATGTCAGATAGGTGTATACATTATGCAACCAATGGACTTCTGAAAGTCTTACGGAAACGGGTTTCATACGTGCAAAGAGCTTTGTACTAACCTACTAAGACATCGCATATAACATCTCAATGTCTTCTCACCATGGATTGAGAACATAAATTCATTAAACACGAATTAAGGATAATTTCTTACTTTGATAATAATCGTATTCTTTTGTTATTGAAAGAAAGTAACCAAGGATTAATTTTAATGTAATGAAAGACTGTGATCAGTTTTATCACAGTGCTCAATTATAAATCCAGATAAAGTATTTTAAACGGAGATTACCAAATAAAGTAGTTCAAAGATATGAACAGCTTTTTAGATTAAAACATATTTTTTTTATAATTACGATTATTAAATTAATTATAATTAGGAGCAGTTAAGACATTATATGCATGCTTTTCATCATGCATCATACTCAATGCGATATTTTAAAATTCTCTTACTTTTGTCTATTTTAGCGACATCTTTTTATTGACATCTTATAGTTCGTTTCTGTATGTGTTACATTGTCTTTTTTGTTGCACTTCAGTGTTTCTATTGTTTAGTTGTTTTTCTATAATTGATAAGTTTCCCTTGTTTTTAGTTTGTAACCCGGAATTCTTTTCTCTCAATCGATTTATGACTTTCGAACAGCGGAATACTACTGTTGCCTTAATTTAGCCAACAAACATTAACCTTTGAAATGGGTAGGTTAATCTTAAATTTAAAATTCTTTCGGATTTGGTGAAAATGTATGAAAACCCATATAAAACAAAAAATATCCATTTTAACATACTGTTTCGATGCAAATGATATATTTTTTAAATACTAGAAGCTTATTTGTGCTGCCTATTTTAATAAAAATAAATTAATTACCTTTAATTTTCCTTACGACAGTATCTACGTCATTGTTATCAGCAGGTTATTCTCGTAATGAATCATAATTGTCACCTGAGTATTTAAAATGTTTTAAAATAAGATAAATTTAAAAGATATAATGACATATAATTTAAAATAATAGCATAGATATATGACGATTTTTTCAAATGCCGTTGCTCAGGATATATTTGCAAGTGTTCACAAACATGGACAAGTTTTAGATTAGTTTTATTAATATTCAAGAAACATTTTTGTATTCCTAAACGGAAGATTATACAGAAAGTATAAGAAGTATACTTATCACCGAAATTAATTGCATTTACCTGTGTATAACATGACGTTATTTTTATCAAAGTTAATGTTTTTCTGAATCGTTTTTTGATTGAGCTAAGCAATTCCAATTGAAATTTGATAGTGTGTCTTTCTATGTTGGGATGCTACTTTATTGTTTCAGATGAGGGAGAAGATTTGGTACCATTAAAATGTTTAATCCCGCTGGAATTGTTTGCACCTGTCCTTATTCAGGAATCTGATGTTCAGTTGTTTATGTGGTTCATAAGTGTTTCTCGTTTTACAGTTTTTATATAGATTAGACCTTTGGTTTTTTGGTTGAAAGGTTTTACAATTGTAATTTTTAGGGCCCGTTAAAGCATGCTGTTCGGTGTGGGCCAAGGTTCCGTGTCGAAGACCGTACTTTGCCCAATAATGTTTTACTTTTTTAATTGAAGAGTTGTCTCATGGGCACTTTTACCACATCTTCTTACACATATTGAACCTATCAAATCTTATACGCCTGTACGATGCCAGAAGCCTGGTATTAAATTATTTAGTTGTTTGCTGTCTGCTATAGTTGCTGTTGTAAAAGTCAGGCCGTTTGGGTTGGTTTTTGTTAATTTAATCATGTTTTGTTCATTAACCCGAGACCTCCTACAGCTACCTTTACGCAACAAAATTACATAGTTTTTACGGTGACGTGTAAATGTGAAAATCACTGACCAGTACTCCTTAAATATAGTTGTCTGATTGACAATCATTTTCCGTTTTGAATTTTCCTCGGAGTTCAGTATTTTTGTGATTTTACTTTTCCTGAAATACAACAATATCTGCATTTACTTGGTTATTCTTTTAACTCAAAATAATGATCAATGACTATCATGAGGTTTTTTTATTTTCTATTCTGAACTTTTCATTTTTGCGTGGTTACATGCCTTCTACCAACGCCAGATTGTGTATCTCATTTGAATCCTATGTTAAATCTTTTGTTCGAATTCAATTTACAAGAAGAAAGAGTTATACCGTGAGCACAAATTAGAATCACACCCAAATAAATTCACAAAAAAATATTCAATTCTTAATTGAACTAAACTAAATCAAAAACTCAAACGAATGGGTTACAACTGTCATATGTTATTCAATTGGATGATCGTACTTAAAAAGCATAACACAAACCAATTGAAAACAATATGGTTGAAACCACAATACCCTTGCTCGAAAATTTTGTTTTAAATTTTATTTAAAGAAACAAAATATGTTGTCTTGAAACTTGCAAGCAAGATATATGGCATCTAAGTCTTTCTACAAAAAAGTTTATGCCGTCATTGACGTGTTAGCATTCATATGTGTCGTCCTTGAAAGGCGAATAAAAATTTGATCAATGTGTTTGCATTAATAATATTTATAAATCATATCCATCAAACAAAACAAATAAATTGTCAAACGATAACATCCTCATTTAAATGAATCGGAAACATTATCTGTCTTAATTATAGTCCGTGTGATTTTCACAGAGTAGTTAATATCTTTGCTTCTAAAATCAGTCTTTTTAAAATAAAAAATACTGATCAATTACTTTTCTTTTAATGAATTTGCCTTAGAATATGAAATAAGTTGTATAAACTATTCAAGATTGTATAAAGCTGCACTACCATTCTGGTTACAAATAAGTAACATCATTTTGTCTTTGTTGTAGTGTAGCGCAGATGGTTTGTCCAGACCGTCGGTCTCGGTAAGTAGTGTTTTACTTGCCTTCCCATCATATTGTATTACCGTTAGCAAATTCGATTCTTGATCAGCAATAAATACATTTTGATGATCATCCACAGTGATAAAATTGAGAATGGAAATGGGGAATGTGTCAAAGAGACAACAACCCGACCAAATAAAAAAACAACAGCAGAAGGTCACCAACAGGTCTTCAATGTAGCGAGAAATTCCCGCACCCGGAGGCGTCCTTCAGCTGGCCCCTAAACAAATATATACTAGTTCAGTGATAATGAACGCCATACTAATTTCCAAATTGTACACAAGAAACTAAAATTAAAATAATACAAGACTAACAAAGGCCATAGGCTCCTGACTTGGGACAGGCGCAAAAATGCGGCGGGGTTAAACATGTTTGTGAGATCTCAACCTCCCCCTATACCTCTAACCAATGTAGAAAAGTAAACGCATAACAATACGCACATTAAAATTCAGTTCAAGAGAAGTCCGAGTCTGATGTCAGAAGATGTAACCAAAGAAAATAAACAAAATGACAATAATACATAAATAACAACAGACTACTAGCAGTTAACTGACATGCCAGCTCCAGACTTCAATTAAACTGACTGAAAGATTATGATTTCATCATATGAACATCAGGCACAATCCTTCCCGTTAGGGGTTTAGTATCATACCATCATAACATATATGAGAAGAACATAACCCGTGTCATGCCAACAACTGTTTTTAGAATAAATGTGTTTAGTTCCGACGCAAAGACCTTATCAGTGACTCAATATTAACGCCAAAATATGCAATCTTTAATGACTTGACAACAGTATCGTAATTATATCCCTTCTTAATAAGTCTATTCAAAGGTTTTGTAAGTTTCTGAGGTGAATACTGACACCTTTGTGCTTTATACAAAATATTTCCATAAAAAATTGGATGTGAAATACCTGAACGTATAAGAAGTCTGCATGTTGAGCTATATTTACGAATGATGTCTTTATACCGATGATAAAATTTAGTAAATGTTTTGACTAGTTTGTGATATCGAAAACCCTGGTGTAATAATTTTTCAGTAATACATAAATTTCTCTCGTTAAAATCTAAAACATTGTTACATACACGACCGAATCGTACAAGTTGAGATATATAAACACCGTAAGATGGTGACAAGGGAACGTCACCATCTAAAAACGGATAATTAACGATAGGCTTTCAAATCGATTAACGATTCCACTTTATGTACCCAAATTTCTTCATCTGCCATGGAGATACAATGTACAGTATGATCATTTCTGACTGTAAAATAAATTCTATCAATGGTTGTTTCTAAGTATTTTCCACAGTCAACTCTTAATGTTTTGAGTACTTTCCCTGTAATATCTCTTATTACAATGCCTCCTGAAATAATAAAAAGTTTATTGTCCTGGTATGATATTCCATAGCAGTCATTATCAGATTTCAGTTTCCTCTCAACAATATTATTTTTCAAATTTAAAATCTCCACGTACTTATTATCTCCATAAGTAACAGCAATACGGTCATGGTCTATGACTGTTAAATCAAACGGTGGTCTAGAGCACGGGATGTTACGGATATGTTTCCCGTCTTTGCTATACTCCATTAGTACTTTACTTCCCTGGTAATCAGCAATTAACACATTACCATTTGATAACATGGTGCACCCAGAGCGCCACATATAACAACAATGTGTTTCCACGTCAAACTTCTTCCTCAATCGGAATTTGATATTATTAATATTGTTCATTTCTTGCACTGGAAGTTGTATTTGGGCTTGATCTAGCTTTACTTCTTTGAACGGTAAACTAGTGATATTTTCCGTTACAGATATTTCCCCGAGCTGATCTATTTCGTTCATTAACGCAATGATGGCAGTGTGTAACTGTAAGTTCACTTCATAGTTCGGTACATACTTGATTCCTTCTTTGACAGATTTTACTTCTTTAAAGACTGTTTTATTGATCTGACGCGTTCCAAGAAAAAGTTGAATATCGGATGCAAATGATTTCAATTGCAATGTTTGCTCTTTCAGACTGTTTAAATTTTGTTCCGAGTTTTTCAAACGGTTTAAAAGTTTGCTTAGTTCGAATTTACATTTACCATGTTGTCCCCTGCGAGATGAAATTCATGAACTGATGAACCCCCATGAACTGTTCATGAATGTTCATGAACAATGCATGACTGTTCATAATGAGTTCATTAAATTTGTTCATGAATTTAGTTCATGAATAGTTCATAAAATGCAGTTCATGAATATTTTCTGAACTTTAATGAACTGTAAGTCAGTTCATAATGTTCATAAATTGTTCATAACACATGTTCATGAACATTTTATGAACTTTTAATGAATAAATGAATTCATTAAGTTCATAAATAAATTCATAAATTTGACTGTCATACAAGTTCTCATAAACATTTATACATTGTATTATGTCATCACAATTAAAGTGCTTTTAGCATGACCTCCAGGTTATTCATTTACAGATCTTGAGATCATTTTGAGACAAAATTCAGTTGAATAGCAAAAGTGTAAATACATGTACATGTTTGTTTATCAAAAAGCATTAAAAATATATATATATATAAAAAAGAAGATGTGGTATGATTGCCAATGAGACAACTATCCACAAAATACCAAAATGACACAAACATTAACAACTATAGGTCACCGTACGGCCTTCAACAATGAGCATTGAGCCCATACCGCATAGTCAGCTATAAAAGGCCCCGATAAGACAATGTAAAACAATTCAAACGAGAAAACTAACGGCCTTATTTTTGTGAAAAAATGAATGAAAAACAAATAACACATAAACAAACGACAACCACTGATATACTCACTTTTGCTGTGCTGCGACTCCCCAAAAGTTTAAAGAATTGAAACCAACTTTGGGACGTACATGTACATCTATACAGAGGGACAAGGGTAAAACTTATTGCCCCCTCCGCTATGGCAGAGGCAAAATTAAAAAAAAATCATACAGATTTGATTAGTTCCCTTTCACAGCATGCAGGTAGAGCCTCATATTACTTCAATACATGTGATACATGATGTGTTTACAAATGTAGTGTAAGCTTAAGTAATTATAAGCAAAATTATGTCCATAAAAAAATATTTCCTTTTCATTGAACAACAGAAATTAGCTCAGCACCTTTTTCTTTTTTTTTTCATACCACACCAGAAGAGTGTTATATTTTGAGAGTCATACAAAATTTGGGACTAACTTTGAAGTTTTGTAACTTACTTTGAGCTGGAGATGTTTCTCATGTTTCGTTTTTACAATCATGACAATGGTAAACTTAATTTCTTTCTTCTAAAGATGTAATTTCTGATTGTCTCTCCAAGTTCAAACATGTGCCTTTCTTAACCATCATACGGCACATACAGGAACTTGGAAACAAAGCACAGATTAATGACAATTCATTCTTTCCCAAACATTGCAGACCGGTGTCAATAATTATCATATTTAAGGAATTACGTTTACCTATTGTAAAACGCTTCAACGACTTTGACAAAAGATTGCAATGCAGACAAATGATTACAAGTGACTGGGAATAGAAAAACGTCATAATTACGTCAGCAAAATGGTGGTTTTGACGCTTACAATACAAATGAAGATGAAGTAATATAGCTGTCAAAATAAAGCAGATTTGTTATCAGATAAGTAAATTATATATATTTTTGATTATTTTTTTTTGCTGAATAACTATTTGTTGAAGCATTTTAATAATTATTGATTAATGATATAATAAATATAAAACACCAGAAAGTGAAAGTAGCCTTTACATTTTACAGTGTTGGTTTGATGTTTTCCATTCAGGAATAACTGATAGATTTGTACAATATATTTTATTTCAAGGTAAAAATAATTCATGCTTCAGCCATTCTTATGATTGTGTGTGGGCAAATTAAAAAGGGAAAAAGGGGGGGGGGGTACATTATTTGAAATGTCATGAAAAGGCTGAAGTAGTATTCATGTTATTAATCTTACTCTATTGATATTTTAATAAAAACAACAATTATTAAATTAAATTATTACATTGTATTATACCTGTTAGAAACTGTTTAATCTTGAGTGTTTATTTAAAACAAATATCAAGGACTTTTGATTCTTTGTGGAGGGATTTTTGATTTTGCAGGGGGAAACTTAGATGCATTTATTGATTAAAAGATCTGTTCAACTGGGAAGAATTTCAAGCAGAACAACTTCACCAAGATGTTATGTAGCATTTCTAGTTGGAAGTCCAGCAATTTCAATTACAGACAGGAAGAGAAGTTTACTTATGATAATAACACAAAAATGAATATCAAGAAAATCCTTTTTAATAATTTCATGAACTTTAGATGAACAGTTCATGAACTACAAGTGGACAAACAATGTTCATGAATTAAATTACTGATGAACAGTTCATGAACACAGTAGTTCATGTGTTCATGAATGATTCATGGACTGGTATGGGTCATGAACAAATTCATGAATCATTCATAAACAATTCATGAACTATACATGAACAGGACATGAACTACAAATGGACAAGCGTGTTCATGAACTATAAAATCATGAACAATTCATGAATAATAAAAGTTCAAGAAAAATTTTTGTTCATGAACTTTAATGAACCAAAGAGTTCATGAACACTTTCTGTTCATGAATAGTTCATTATTCACTGGTTCATGAACATGCATGTCCATTTGTAGTTCATGTCTAGTTCATTAACTGTTCATGAATCTTTTATGAACAATTCATGAATTGTGTTCATGAATCATTCATGAATCATCCATGAACATTCATGAATTATTCATAATCATTTCGCAGGGGGCACTGTGTCTAACTCAAGAAGCAGTTTTTGTTCTAAGTCGTGTAACTTTTTCATTATTTTTGCGCGTGTATCATTGATTGTATCTTTGATGGTTTGCTTCTGACCGTCTAAATTCTTCAATGCTGCAGAACGGTCGTTAATGATTTGTTCGAGATTTTGTGATGCTATTGTTAAGTGTCTAAATCGGCCAGTGCAGTTGAGTTTTTAGCATTTTCAGCAGTTTTATCTAAAGGAATGACGTCATAGCATGCCCTATGATGAGATGGAACGCAACCTAAACAAACTGCAACATCATGTGTTTTACAATACAGTTCGAGTCGTTTGTTATGGTCTTTACAGGTTAGGCTAATGGAAATATTTTTTATCTGTTGGAAGTCATCGGTTGATATGAGCCTGTGATTTCTTGTGGTTTTGATAGATTTATGAACCTGTTCACAATCTGTACATAATCCCTCCTCACAAACCGTACACCACTTTTCTGCGTTTCTAGTATTATCCGCATACCCACATGGACCACAACGAATACAATCCGACATTATGATGTACCTGTAAAGTCATATTTGTTTTTATGAATATTAATGAATTATTACGGTCAACTAAAATTGGTTCGTATAAAATCAAGAATTTGTTCAAGTGTTGTTAGATCACGAAAAAATAATGTTTACTTCTGTTTGATATCTTACCGTTTCATGTTGAATCTTATTCAAATTCATCTATCAGAAAGAAAGTTGTCTTGGTATTGTGAGCAAAAGAGATAGGGCATTTTTCAAATACATTGTTTTCACTTATAGGGTAATTTTCAAAATTTTGCTTTGCTTAAGATTATTACGATGTGTCATAGTTCAGTGTATGTTCACTTGTTTTTGTTAATATGTCTTTTCAATGAGTAAAGCTTTTTCAATTGATATTTTATAGTGTGCCTATCTATTTTGTGGTTCAAAAGTATTTCTCGTTTCTCTTTTTTATGCAGATTAGAATACCGTTGGTTTTCCTTTTTGAATTGTGTAATACTAGTAATTTTTTAGGCCCTTTATAACTTGCTGTTCGGTGTGAGCCAATGCGCTGTATTGAAGACCGTACTTAATCCTATAATGTTTAGCTTTTACAAATTGTGAATTGGGATGGATATTTGTCTCATTGGCACTTATATCACATCTTCTTATGTCTATACAGACTAGTGTCCTATCATTTTCTGATGTTTGTATAATTAGCTACGAATATCTTATACAAAAAATAAACAGAGGCTTTTGAATAAAAATATATGCAATGAATGTGTTTAATGAATTTGATAGATGCTTTTGTTTGGGTTTTTTTTGTACCCATATTTTTACAATTTTATTTATTATGTCTGTTAATGCGTTGTTGTAAATATAACGGAATGTGATGCGACTGTATGTCATAATGTCATGTGAGAGATTTAGCGCTATAAAATCAGGTTTAATCCACCATTTAAAAATGCCTGTACCAAGTCAGAAACATGACACTGGTTGTCCATTCCTTTGATGTGTTTTGTCATTTGGTTTTGCTACTTTTTACTAATATGAATAGGAACATGGTACTATTTTTAGTTCATATTTATCAAAATATATTGATTTTCATTCAAATAGTTGTCGACCATATCATAAACAGAAAGTATAATAAAAATGACTGGGTATTTGGTTAAGGGAAAAATCAATTACAACATATGCCTGAAGGGAAACCTTCATTTAAATACGTTTGGTAAAATAAACAAGAATTCTTTCTTTTGAAATCCCCCAGCATGCAATTTAGAACAATAACAATAGAAAACATATCTTGAAACCATGCATATCTGGAATAATTTTATTATTTGCTTATATACTTGGAACTAATCAAAAAAAATTAAGAAAGCAGGTACTGCGACGTGGACTGATTGAGGTGATGAACAACGCTGTTAGCCTGTCACTTGAAAAGAAATTGAAAAGTAGAGTTTTTTATAAAAGGGTTATATATTTTGCCACTGTAAAACCTTAATGAAGTTGGATTTTATATAAGCAAATAGCTTGGCAATCACCCAAAATCATAATTTATAATGAATCGCCAGTTCTGAAAGCCATTTCTTCGCAAATAAAAACAAATATTTCTAAAATATGAACAACATCAATTGCAGGATCTATTGGATCAAAATATTTTTTATGGTTTTTATATGATGACAAATGACTTTTGGTGCTGGCCTTTCATCACAAATCATGATTGAGGCGGTTGTCTAATTGAATTTTATTTTTTATCAATTGTTTTTCCATTCAGACATTGCCTTCTGATTGAACAAAATCGATAGCGAAATATGACAAAATATTTTGAATTGGGAACAAGGAAGTTAATCGATTAATGAAATGTCTCATATTTTGTGGAATTCGAAATTAAAACATGTCAATAAAAAAGGAGTCCATATGCTTTTTTGATTCAAATGATTACTTGATATATAGATGCCAGAAGCTTTATCTTTGCAAATCAAGTTTTATTTTTACTAAACTACCTTCGATGTTTCCTTTATATGAAAGCTCTCCTGCGTCATTATAACCAGGGTGTGTAAGTCACGTGATATAACAAACATGCAACCTGTGTGTTCAAAAAGTGTTTAAAATAGGTAAATTTAAATGGAAAATTGATATTAAGTTTGAAGTGTTAAATGTATACGCGGATTTCAATAAACTGGCCCAGGTAGGGTAGTTGAACACTCACTTACATCATCCGGACACATTCTTAATAGATCTTGTGCTCAAGGGGTTGTAGTTGATTGCTGTGTGTTATGTTTGTATTTTCGATATTCTTAGAATTTGAATGCATGCCGTTGATATTTTTTAATTGTTTAACGTTATTGTCATCACGGGGCATAACCAACGATTGAGTGCCGTATGGTGTCTTTTGAAATTATAAGAAACTAAACTTTCAACTCCCTCATGCACAATTGACCCAGAGATATTATATGTCTCTAAATTGACTTTAAATTGATTCTTTTGGGTAACTTTTGGTCAAATAGCTCAACAGCTGTTTCAAATAGAGAAAAACGTTTCGGAGGCAAAACATTTATAAGGTGTTGCTTTTCTTTTTGTAATTAATGTCATCGTCTTTATGGAGATTGTCTATTTGGCAATCTTTCCAAAATTCATTATGTAAACATTACGGTGTATTACACTGTTAGTAATGATTGTCCATGACACAACTATCAATAAGAGACCACATGGCGTAGATGTAATCATACAGTATTTAACAATGAGTTTAACATCAACCGCATAGAAAAATACGCCAAATATAAAAATTCAAATGAGAAAACCATTGGTCTTATTTAATAGGTGTAAAACAATAAACGAAAATTAAATATGATTACAGCAACTAACGACAACTGCTAAATAACAGACTCAAATATGTGACAGACACATACAGAACGTTGTTAAAAAAAGTTTGCTATAGCTCATTTTTCCCCTTTTACCAGTGTTGTAACAGTACAACATCATACAAAACCGTAAGAACAGTTGAAAAGGAATTGACTCATCAGATCGATACCAAGCACCAAAAACAACTTATAAAGAACTAGACACAAACCACCGATCTAGGAAACTTGCAGTTGCTAAACGCTAGGTCACAGCCAAATGCAACAAATAATAGAATATGATGTTTCCCAAACTAAAATATCGATCAGCATTCACGCTTACCTGTCTATACTTAAACACTGTAAAAACCCAAATTAATTCAAAATAAAAATCTATGTTAAATTCCATAAGTTTGTTGATACTGTTGGCTTTTTCAACATTTCGCCTGGCAACAAGTATTGGTATGTCAAAATTTGAAAAAACACCATTTGAAATTCATAAATTATTTAGAACTACTACTGTCATATTCCTGACTTGGTGCATACACTTTTTCTTGTGTAGAAAAATGGTGGATTAAATCTGGTTTTATAGCAAAATAAACCTCTCACTTGTATGACAGTCGGATAAAGTTCCTGTATTGTGACAACGATTTTTGAACAAAACAAACAGACGTAAAAGGTAAAAATGTAAAAATTGGGATACTGCAGTCAACATTATGTTATTATCTTAATTACTATAAATACAAACAAATTTTAATATATTAACAAACATTTACCATGGCACAGTAACACAATGATTGGAAGTACCCAGCCACGTCATATGTTTAAGGGCATACGATACAGTTTTGATCCCGTATTTACATTTGACAAAATTTTGTATATAGACTACTTTTTACCTGATTAAATCAAATATGTAACAAAAAATATACCTTGATGTGCTACTTTTTTAGTAAAATGAGGTCGAAATTTGGTATATTTGATAAAAATTCGGATTTGTGTCCTTGATTTCCCTTTCGAAAGAAAGACATAGCTTTTTTTGTTTAAAAAGATAAACACAAATTGTTATTTGTTCAATAATTTGTAATTTCTATATTTTGTAAGTATGCATCTTTTATTCAGAAATAACTCATATTCATCAAAAATCATCAATAGAGAAAAAAGCGACATTTTTTGCTGTATATTTATCAAAATTAAAAAAAAATTGCACTATTTACATTTTCATGAAAATTGGCACACATAATTTTCTTACGTAGTTAAACCAAATGACTTTGAAAAAAGAGGGGGCCATGAACTCGTTTTCAAATTAGATAAGTTTGAATGCTAAAAATCAGTCGAAAACTGAATCTTTTCCCGATAAGTCATAGTTTGACGTCGCGAAAATAACAATTTACGTTAGCAACGTCATTACCTCCGCTGTAACTGTATCGTATGCCTTTAAAGAAAGAAACACAAAAAGGCATATAAACAATGCCTTATAGCAAAAATTAGAGACAAGAATACAGAAATTATCATAGAACAATAACACAGTGACGGGATATTTAAGTACAGAGCCACGTCAATTATAACAAAGGAACACAAAAAGTCATACAGACAAAGCATATCAGCAAAAATTATAGACAATAATACAGAAATTATCATAGAACAATAATACACTAAAGGAATTTATAAGTATAGAGCCACATAAAATGGAAACCACAAGGGAAACGTTTTTTTCAATTGGTTGTTTTTAAGAGTTTTATTTAATGTAAATTAAGCTCTTCGGGGTTGCCAAATTATAACGTGTTCTTCTCGGAGAAAACAAACACCTTCTAAGAAGGTCATCAGTCTGCTAGCTCGTTAAGTGTAAACAAGCAGTCATATTTGGAAGAGTATCATAACTCTGTATGTTGATAAACACGTGCATAAGCCCTTCGAGGAGTCAATAGAGGGCTTGTTCGAAGACAAAATGACACTATTTAGTAAAACTTCTTTCACAATTTCCATTTTCCCGAATTCTTGTTTTCAACAAAGGCGATCAATATAAACTTTGCATATTTGTTTTGCATTTATTCTCAGTTTAATTAAATTGAAATCTGATCGTTGATTTCTTTAGGGTTATGAATTTAATAGGAAGTGTAAGGTCGATTTTATTTTGCATAGAGTGTTAACTGTTACATGTACAAAAACTCAACTTGGTTTTATGCCTATTTTATATCCGTCTCGCCGTCCCGTTTCAGATTAAATGTTCTGGTTTGAGGTAGTCAGTGGTCAGTGGTCATATCAACGTGAAAATTATAACACATGTTCATTATCAACTGAACTGTTATAAAATATATCATACAAATATGAAATAAAGAATAACCGATACAGTTGAGTGAACCTCATATCTTGACTAATACCTAGAAGTTGACAATGAGTATCGGTTGAAAACAAAACCTTACGCCAAAACAGGTGATTTCAACTTCCTAATTTTTAACTTTCTATTTCTATGTCGCAACATTCAAGCAGTGACTGCATACGAAGTATATATCTCTCAGTTGATACAATATTAAGTAAGTAAGTAAGTAATGACTTTATTTTAAAGAGGGTGACTTAATTAGCATTCACCAATCTACCTTGAGGGCTTGTATTTCCTGTCATAATTTCCTTGATAGTGTGTTGTTGCAAACACGGGAGCTATTAAACAAAGAGGTCCAAGTGATATGCAGTTGAAATCGTCTCTTTATGGACACAACCGCGAGTTGGTTGACCGTTATGGAATATCCATTTCAAAAATTATATCACACATTTCGGGGCCTTTTATAGCTGACTATGCATAATGAGCTTTAATCATTATTAAAGGCCGTACAGTGACCTATAGCTGTTAAACTCTGTGTCATTTGATCTCTTGTGGAGAGTTGTCCTCCCACTTTCCCCGATTTTGTTGGGGTTTGTGTAGCTCGGTCTTTAGTTTTAATGTGTTTTGGGTACTGTTATTTGTCTGTTTGTCTTTTTTTTTCTTTTAATTTATTTTCTGCTTATGAGTTTGAATAAATATCCCTTATGTATCTCTCAGCTTTCTTTTAATAGTCTATCTGGAATTTTCCCCAAGCATTCAAGAAAGAAAACGTGTTTTTGTACTGTGATAGTTTTTGCTCAAGCGGTTGATCAAAATGTAGACTTCCTCTTTACAGACGACACTAGAAATTCAATTTAGAAAATTAATACTTTATACAGTAGTATCGAAGTACTATAACACATATAATATCCGTTACTTGGAGAGATTACCTTCCTATACAATCTTGCGTGTGAAATAAACGTAAATAGTTATCAAAGGTATATACCAGGATTATAATTTAGTACGCCAGACGCGCGTTTCGTCTACATAAGACTCATCAGTGACGCTCAAATCAAAATATTTATTAAGCCAAACAAGTACAAAGTTAAAGAGGGTTGAGGATCCAAAATTCCAAAAAGTTGTGCCAAATACTGCTAAGATAATCTATGTCTGGGATAAGAAAATCCTTAGTTTTTCGAAAAGTTCCAAGTTTTGTAAACAGGAAATTTATAAAAATGATCACATTATTGATATTCATGTCAACACCGACATGTTGACTACTGGGCTGGTGATACCCTCGGGGACGAAACGTCCACCAGCAGCGCGTGGCATCGACCCAGTGGTGTAAATAGTTATCAAAGGTACCAGAATTATGATTTAGTACGCCAGACGCGCTTTTCATCTACATAAGACTCATCAGTGACGCTCACACCAAATTATTTATAAAGCCAAACAAGGACAAAGTTGAAGAGCATTGAGAATCCAAAATTTCCAAAAAGTTGTGCTAAATACGGCTCAGGTAATCTATGCCTGGGATAAGAAAATCCTTAGTTTTTCGAAAAGTTCCAAGCATTCCTCTTGGTTTGCTAGTAGATCGTTTTTAACAAGGCTACTGATTAGATAATCATATCTTAAAATTTATTATTTTCCCCATTGATGACACATATAACTATGATCAAGCCGACAGCAAACTAAATGAATCTTTACAAATATTCAAGACATCATTTTAAAAGTCGGATTTCAGTTATATCGCTCAGCAATTTCAGGTAAAATATATGTTCCGATATACTATTGAAGGTCGCCTGTTCGAATTCTCACCCTACACGCAAAATTTCACGAGTTTTATCCCCGGTTCCAGTATACAAATATAGAATTTTAAACGTTTTTCGTTGCTTTTTTCACTAGGACTGCAGCATTGAAGACGATAAAAAAAAGTTAACAATACTTTAGGAAAAGGTGTGTGAAAAATAGAAATTTTGCAAATATAAATTCCTATATGTTATGAATTAACTCATCACAGATACCAGGATTAAATTTTGTATTTACGCCAGACGCGCGTTTCGTCTACAAAAGACTCATCAGTGACGCTCGAATCCAAAAATGTTTAAAAGGCCAAATAACGTACGAAGTTAAAGATAACATTTAGAATGAAAATGGGGAATAGAACAGACAAAAGCAGATGATCACCAATAGGTCTTCAATGAAGCGAGAAATTCCTGCACCCGGAGGCGTCCTTCATATGGCCCCTAAATAAATATATATGCTAGTTCAGTAATAATGAACGCCATACTAAACTCCAAATTATACACAAGAAACTAAAATTAAAATCAAAATTAATATATTAAAATAATACAAGACTAACAAAGGCCAGAGGCTCCTGAGTGGGGACAGGCGCAAAAATGCATTGAGGGCCAAACATTCCTAAAATAATTGCAAAATACAGCTACGGTAATCTATTCCTAAGGTAGAAAAGCCTTAGTATTTCAAAATCTCAAAAGTTTTGTTAACAGTTAATTTATTATTGTTAACATATCAATTATAACTCAAGTCAACACAGAAGTGCTGACTACTTGGCTGGTGATACCCTCGGGGAAATTAATCTCCATCAGCAAGAAAGGATATGAACTAATGTTTGTGAACTATTGAAGATTGTATAAAGCTGCACCTTTATATTTGTTACACAAAATCAATATGTTTTTATCTTTGTTGTAGTGTAGCGCAGTTGGTGAGTACAGATTGTCCATTTTGGTTAGTAGTGTTTTACTTGCCCTCCCGTCATGCTGTATTAGCGTTAGCAAATAGGAACTTCGATCGACAACAAAAATAGTTTGATGATCATCCACAGTGATGCCCCACGGTTCGAAAAACGATTCCACCTTGTATACCCATATTTCTATTGATATCCAATGTACAGTTTGATCACTTTTGACGGTATAATAAATTCTATCAAATTCTATCAATGGTTGTTACTAAGTATAATCCACAGTCAACTCCTAATGTTTTAAGCAATTTTCCCGTAATATCTATTATTATAATGCCTCCTGTTACAATGAATATTTTACTGTCTTGGTATGATATTCCATAACATTCTTTATCAAATTTTACTTTCTTCTCGACTTTATTGTTTTTCAAATTTAAAATCTCTATGTACTTATTTCCATATGTAACAGCAATACGATCATGGTCTATGACTGTTAAATCAAACGGTGAGTCAGAGCATGGTATGTCACGGATATGTTTACCATCTTCACTGTACTCCTTAATCACGTTCTCTCCTACATGTACATAATCAGCAATCAACACATTACCATTTGGTAACATGGTGCATCCAGAGAAATACGTCATTAAACCTTGTTTATTTACTTCAAATCTCTTCTTCAACTTCAAGCGGATGTTTTTAGTGGTTTTCATTTCGGCCACTCGAAGTTGTATTTGGGCTTGATCTACTTTTGCTTCTTTGAACGGTAAACTAATGATAGTCTTCTTAATAGATATTTCCCCAAGCTGATCTACTTCGTTCATTAAAGCAATAATAGAAGTCTGTAACTGTAAGTTCACTTCATATTTCGGTACAGACTTGATTCGTTCTTTGACAGATTCTACTTCTTTAAAGACTCTTTCGTTGATCTGACGCGTTCCCAGGAAAAGTTGAATTTCGGATGCAAATGATTTCAATTGGGATGTTCGCTCGTGCAGACAATTTAAATTTCGTTCCGAATTTTTCAAACGGTTTAAAAGTTTGCTTAGTTCGGATTTCGATTTACCATGTTGTGTTTCTAACTCAAAAAGAAGTTTTTCTTCTAAGTCGTCTAACTTCATTATTTTTGCGCGAGTATCGTTGACTAAATTTTTGATGGTTTGCTTCTGACCTTCTAAATTCTCCATGCATGCAGCACGGTCGTTTATGATTTGTTGAAGACTTTGGTTAAGGTATCCTCTAAATCGTCCAGTGCAGTTGAATTTTTAGCATTTTCAGCAGCTTTCTCTAAAGGAATGACGTCCGAACATGCCCTTTGATGAGATTGGACGCAACCTAAACAAACTGCAACATCATGTGTTTTACAATAAAGTTCTAGTCGCTTGTCTTGGTCTTTGCAGGAAAGGCTGATGGAAATATTTTTTTATCTGACGGAAGTCGTCGGTAGATATAAGCCTGTGATTCCTTGTTGTTCCGATAGATTTATGAACTTGTTCACAATCTGTACATAGTCCCTCCTCACAAGCCGTACACCACTTCTCTGCGTTTCTACTATTGTCCGCATAACCACATGGACCACAAAGAATCAAATCCGACATTATGGAATACCTTTAAAGTCATATTGTTATTATTAATATTAATGAATTATTACGTTCAATTAAAATTGGATGGTAAAAAATCAAGAATTGGTTCAATTGGTGTTAGATCACGAACAATGAATGTTTTCTTTTTGTTTTATATATCGCCATATTATGTTGAATCTTATACAAATTCATGTATCTGGAATAAAGATATCTTGTATTTCTTACACGACGTTTTGGCAAAAAAGAGGCAAAAGTGATAGAACATTTTTCGAATTAATTTATTTTACTTTCAGGGTCATTTTCAAAATTCTGATTAAGATTATAGTTGACGATTTTTTTTTATTGGTACTGGGAACTCACTCATGTTCTGGCTACGCAATTTGATATAACAATGACCAGAAAGACCCCATTTTAGTAAAAAAAATTTGGAGAGGGCTAGGAATCAGTGTTGAAACAATGTATGTCTGATATTCATTAAAATTTCATAAAATGTTTCCTTGGATACTGAACTTGTTCAATTTTGTATTAAGTGTTCTTTACAGATTTGAAAATGTGTATATGTAAAAATACATAGCAACGATTAATTTCAAGGTATCGGAGGACCTTAATGTTTCTTATTGGTCAGTAGTAATTACAGTTTAAAGTTATTTCACAACAGCAACAAAAATATTTCTCAGAATATATCGTTTGGGAACCTAGTTGATAAAGTTGAAGTCATGTGACAGGATTTGCTCAAATTTGAAATTGCCTGAAGAAACGGGAAGATGGTCTGGAATGCCAAAAATGAGAGAATTTGTCATCTCTGTGGAAATGGAATAGAAGATTCATTATTAGTTCAAATGTCAAAAACAGCTTTTAACATTATGTCATGTAGAACTTTGCCAAACTAAGCAATATATTAAAAAATACTTACACGATACTTATGATGTATGTTTGTCTTTTTTGAGTTGAATGTTATGGTAATTTGTAAATTGACATTTTTTTTACAATGTGCATGCATTATTATGTTTGACGTAAATGTATTAAGTACAAAAATGGATTTACGTGTATATATGATGTCCTCTTGTTCACCTGTGAGTCTGAAATTTAATATATAAGTATTGTCTATTGTCAAAAATGAACAACACCAATTGCATGGGCTAATGGTTCAACCTTTTTTGTGGTTTTTATTTGGTGAGAGAAATGGCTTTCGGTACTGGCAATTCATCACAAATCATGATTAAGGCGGTTGTCTAAATGCATTTTATTTGTACTTGGTGTTTTCCTTTGACATCTGATTAAACTAAATCAAAAGCCAAAATATGAAACAATATGTAGAGTTGAGAACAAGGAAGTTAATCGGGAAACAAAATGACTAAGATTTTATTGAGGTCGAAATTAAAACACGTAAATTTAAAAAAAAAAATGCATAAACTGTTTCGATTCCAATGATTATTTGATAGATTCAAGAAGCTTCACATTTGCTAATCAAGTTTTATTTTTGCTAAACTACCTTTGATGTTCCCTATAAATGACAGCTGCTCTACGTCATTGTAACCAGGGTGTGTAAGTCACGTGATATAACAAAATTGCAACCTGGGTGTTTAAAAAGTTTTAAAATAGATAGATTTAAAAGGAGTACTGACATTAAGTTTGAAATATTAAATGTATATGTGTACTGTGAATAAACTGTCCCATGTAGGGTAGGAGTTGAGCACTCACAAATTAAACCAGATACATTCTTATAATACGCTTATCTCAAGCCATCTGCTTGTGCTCAGGGGTTGTAGCTGGTTTGTTTTCGTTATTCTTTGTATTTTAAAAATGCCGGTGATATCGTCAAATTGATTCTCATTTTTGTCATCAAGGGACCTTACCGAAGGGAGATGGATTTGTATTATAAAGTTCTTCTTGTTTCAAAATCACTATGTTTTGATTGTAATTTATGCACTTTTGAAAGAAAATTTTTTTAACTAAAGTTTGAGGTAATTATGGTATCTGTCGTGTCCGTTAAAAACTTTTAAAATTATCAGAAACTTAGGTTTCAATTCCATCAGGAACAGATGAATTATGTTTGATTTGGTTGACTTTGTCTAATAGCTCACCAATTGTTTCAAATATTTGACTTTGACCGTTCATGATGGAAGTTAATTAAGAAAAGAGCTTCGAACTCAAGAAATTTATAAAGTGTTGTTTAATTTTTTTGCAATAGTTAACATCGTTTTAATAGAAATTTGTCTCCTTGGCAATCTTTACACAACTCATTAAAATGTAAATATTTTGCTGTGTACGTAATGATTTTCAATGATACAAATGTAAGCAAGAAAGATAACGGCGTAAGCACGTTTTCATCATCATACGTCATTTAAAAATGAGTTAAATACGTACCACATAGAAAAATGCTGGAACACGCCAGATATAAAAAAAAAAAAAATACGGGAAAATCAAAGGTCATATTTATGTATAAAACAAACAAAAAAATTGAATATGGTTGGGGCAATTAACGACAACTAGCTGCTGAATAACAGGTTCAAACTTTTGGACAGACACATACAGAACAGGTTGAAACACGTTTGCGTTTCCAATTACCTCGGAAGGTGACGTAACAGCCCAAAATCATTAAAAAATATTAAAAAAAAAAGTTGAAAAGGAATTGACACAACAGATCGATACAGAGCACCAAAACAATTAACAAAAGACTATACACAATTCACTATAAATATATAAGTGAACTTGTAGTTACTGAATACTAATTAAAAGCCAATTACAACAAATATTGAAATAGAATGCTTCGAACACTAAATACCAATCGTCAATGGCCCATGCTGTAAAAATTAAAACTAAATAGATTGAAAATAAATTGAAAATAAAAACCAATGTTAAAATCCATTGTATAAAAAAAAATATAAGTTGATTTACAAATATTTGTTATCATTATTTTAGTGAAGCTTTGTTTCAAGTGATTGCTTTAAGAGTTTAAGATTACGTATAAGGTCTTCGGGGTAGCCAAATTATAAAGTGCTTTTCTCGAGAAAAAACAAAAGGTTTAAGAAAGGCTTTAGTTTGTTAGTTGGCTATGTAAAAACAAGCAGTCATATTTAGAAGGGTATGATAATAACTCTGCATATTGACAAACACTTGATTCGAGCGTAACAGATACGTCTTTTGTAGACGAGACGCTCTTCTGGCGCAAATACAAAATTTCAAACCTGGTACAGAGGGTTTGTTGAAACAAATGACCTTATCCAATATAACCTCGTTTGACAGTTTGCCTTTTTAACTCACCTGGCCCGAAGGGCCAAGTGAGCTTATGCCATCACTTGGCGTCCGTCGTCGTCCGTCGTCCGTCGTCTGTCATCGTCGTCGTCGTCGTCTGTCGTCGTAAACTATTTCAAGAATCTTCTCCTCTGAAACTACTAGGCCAAATACTTCCAAACTTTAACTGAATGTTCCTTAGGGTATCTAGTTTATAAACTGTATCCGAAATTTTGATCTATCAACAAACATGGTCGCAATTGCTTAAAATAGAACATAGGGATCTAATGCAGTTTTTGGCTTATATCTCAAAAACGGAAGTATTTAGAGCAAATCTGACATGGAGGTAAAAATATTCATTAGGTCAAGATCTATCAGCCCTGAAATTTTCAGATGAATCAAACAACTCATTGTTGGGTTGCTGCCACTTAATTGGTAATTTTAAGGAAATTTTGCAGTTTTTGGTCATTATCTTGAATATTATTATAGATAAAGATAAACTGTAAACAGTAAAAATGATCAGCAAAGTAAGATCTACAAATAAGTTAATATGACCAAAATTTTCAATTGACCCCTTAAGGGGTTATTGTCCTTTAATGACAATTTTTCACAATTTGTTCATCATATTTGTATACTTTAAAAAATCTTCTCCTCTAAAACCACTCAACCAATTTCAACCAAACTTCAACTGAATGATCAGTAGGGTGTATAAAATAAAGTTTGCGTTTTACTTTCCTTTCGTCAAAAAACATGGCCGTCATGGCTTAAAATAGAACACAGGGTAAAATGCCGTTTTTTGGCTTTTATCTCAAAAACTCCAGCATTTAGAGCAAATAAGACAAAAAGTTAAAGTATTTATTAGGTCAAGGTCGACTTGTCCTGAAATTTTCAGCCGAATTGTGTAACTGGTTTTTCAGGTATAATGCCCCTGAATTGATGATTTTAAAGAAATTTTGCAGTTTTTGGTTATTATCTTGAATATTATTATAGATACAGCTTAACTGTTAATAGCAAAAATGTTAACCAAAGTATGATCTACAAATAAGTCAATTTGACCAAAATTGTCAATTGACCCCTTAATGAGTTATTGCCCTTTAAAGACTTTTTTCACAATTTGTTCATCATGTTGACTTACTTTTAAAAAAATCTTCTCCTTTGAAACTGCTGTATCAATTTCAGCCTAACTTAGGCTAAATGAGTTTCAGAGTATCTAGTATAAATTTTATATTTTATTTCCTTGTATGTCAAGAAACATAGCTCCTATGGGTAAAATAGAACATAGGAGAAAATGATTATTTTTTTTTTGCTTTTGAAGAAAATAGGACGATTCAAAGAACATTTAAATAAATTGAAAAGCCAAAATAATCATTGATTAGATATTTTACCAAAAAAATTAAGGTTAGCACTTCAGGCTCTTGAGAGCCTCTTGTTTTAAATTCTAATGATTCATCACAGTCGATGAAGATAAACTTGCACATTTACTTTGCTTTCATAATCCATTTGATTGAATTGAAATCTGATTGCTGATTTCGTTTGATTATATCTTTAACAAACCGTGCAAGGTCGCCGTCCCGTTTCAGAATCAAAGTTTTGGTTTTAGGTAGTCATAGGGCATATCAACTAGAAAATTGGTATACATGTTCATTATCAGCTGAACTGTTTTAAGATATATCATACTAATATCATGATGTTAGATAAAGGATACAATAGATACAGTTAAGTCAACCTCGTATATTGACTAACATCTAGAAATTAACAATGAGTGTCGGTTGAAAAGAAAACTTTACGACAAAAAGGGTGATTTAAGATCCCATATTGTTAACTTTCAATTTCTAAGTACTAGCAATATTCCAGCAGCAACTGTTTACGGAGTATGTGAGTATGTTTCTTTCGGTTGATATAATATTCCAGGGCTTGTATTCACAATCATGAATGCCTTGATAGAGTGTTGATGCTAACAAATAAACAAGGAAGTTATTAAACAAAAAGGTCCAAGTGTTGAAGTTAAACTCGTTTTATCGTAAATTTTACGGACGCCACCACGAGCTGGTTTATCATCATGGAATATTCGTTTCACAGATGATATCGGATATGTTCCAATTGTTTGAAAAAAATTATATAATGACAAAAATACTGAATTCCGAAACAAAATTCCAAATGGTCGTCCCTTATCAAATGGCAAAATCAAAACACATGTCATATTCCTGACTTGGTACAGGTATTTTCAAATGTAGAAATTGGTGGATTGACTTGGTTCTATAGCATTTAACGTGTCACCTGTATGACAGCCGCATCGAATTTCATAATATTTACAACGATGCGTGAACCAAACAGGCATGCTAGGTAAAATTGTCAAAATAAGGGCACAGTAGTCATCACCGTGTCACAATCTCAATCAGAACAAAATCAATCAAATCCCGCCCTCTTTTCCCGAAATAAAACCTACCGATGTAGACTTATTACAGGGTTTGTATTGATATAAGCAATACGAAGGTTGCCATAGGTGGAGCAGGATTTGCCTACCTTTCGAGAGCACCTGATATCACTCCAACATTCAGTCTTTTTATGTAGTGTTTTGTGTGCCGTTAATTCATTGTTGCATGACAAGTCTTAATGTTCCTTTGGTAAATCTCAACTCTCTTTTAATATTCTACCTGAAATATTTCCCCCAGAATAAAAGAAAGAACACCATAAATTGTTTTGTGATAGTTTTTGCTCCACCGTTTAATAAAAATGACGACTACCTCTTTTAAGAGGCGTGACAAATGACGCCAACAGAAAATCAAGTGGAAAAAAAGGAATGACTAAATAGAGTAGTATTGAAGTACTATAAAAGATATTATATCCATTATATGAAAAGATTGTTTTCCTACAGATCTGCGTGCAAAACGGACGTAGAGTATTCCTCTCGATTTGAATTAGATTGTTACTAGTAGATCATTTTTAAGCAAGGTCAATGATTAAAAATAGTTATAGCTCAAATTTGATTGTTTTCCCCTTTGATGGCACATCTAACTGATCAAAACTACAGCACACTGAATAAAGCTTTACAAATATTCAAGACAACATTTTAAAAGTCGGATTTTAATCATGTCGCTCAGTAATTTCAGGTAAAATAATATGTTTTGATGCATTCCAATTAACTCTTGAAGATTGCCTGTTCGAATACTTACCCTACACGCAAATTGTCACGCGTTTGATCTCCGGTTCAAGTGTTCAAATAAGAATTTTAAACGTCTTTCGTTGATTATTTTACTAGGACTGCAGCATTTAAGACGATAAAAAAGAAACCAATACTTTAGGATAACGTGTGTAAATAATACAGATTTGGCAAATAAAAGTTTCTATCTGTTACGAAGGGATGTCTGATGATACTTGGTGGGGTGGTGTTTCCCTACCCCATTCTCGTTTGATTGTACACTGTCACTGGTGTTAATGTGTTAACTATCTTATAAGAATTAATAATTATGTTACATAAAAAATATATATTTTTAGAACCTCAAAGTTGTATCATGTAGCCTTGATACTGTGAGTTTTAGTAGGTTTCTCTGTTCTGGGATAATATTATTATGTAACTTGAAAAGGAAATGTGCATGCATTACCTGACTTGTCAACCACACGCTGATTAAAAAATAAATAACAAGTACCTCTTTATAAACTAAAGACAAAATCACCGTTTATTATATTAGTAAAAACTTTATACTACATTAATATGTTGACACATATCAATATTTCGTTTTAAGAAATCTCATAATATTCCTTGAGAATAATTAACTTTATTGACAAATCATTGTAAATTACCTGATGTGTCTTTATTCTAGACTGGTGACTGGATCTGTCTTTTTTCTAGACTAGTGGTATGGTGCCATTGCAAAACATACTTTGGTCCAATTATCGTTTTCAATGATATGCAAACGACCGTCTTTTAAATACAAGAATCAACGGGTGCTAGATCATTACAAGAACTTTAGCTAAGAAAAAGTCAATTAAGACATACTGTGTTTTCAATAATGTTTTCAATATTTTGCCACTTCCGCGTTTTAAGCACGAGTAAGTTCCTATAAGAAATAAACTTGTCTAACATTACAGTATCGTTCATTCTAAATGTATAAGAAATGTTAATTTTCTTCGTATAGAATAGAAACAGCTTAGGAGAATAATTATAACGTCTACTTTCTGTTGCACTATTGACCCAATGATACAACTTACTTGTTTCATACTTGAAGAATGAAATATAAATAAGTACTTCGACCATAACTATGACTATTATACTCTATTTATTATGTTCCAGATTACAGTAAGTAAGCGTATATGTAGGTAACTTGAACAAGTATAAGCTTTCAAAAGTACTTGTCTGATTCATGTACATATATCGAATGTGACTCGTAGAAGTGCATTTGTAGATGATGGCGAAAGCTTTTGTTTAAATTTAGGAATTATGATAAGGGGGACTCATATTGTGTTTTAGGTTTAGAATGTCAATTACATGCACTAAAAACATATAATATTATCATGGTATATATTTTGGTTAAATTGTACAATAGAGACCGGGGAAACTGATAGAGTTAATACAGTATGTTGTGATCAAAGATTTGTAATTATAAGAATCCTTGCTGTGATGAAGACATCCTTTCAGTTCATTATTTGTTATTCTTATAGTGATTATAATTTCGTTATATTCTTTCTATATAGTAAAGTAAGAACTTGGCAGACGAACTATGTTCCGATACTTCAATTCTAAGGATTTGTGTAAAAGTGTTAAAAATCGTTTGCAACATACATATCAATTGGTTCTTAAATTTTCAAAGGCCAAAACGCTCACCCAAATTTTCACCATTCAATTTATGACTAAAAAACTAACAAAAGTATATCAATAAAAATATCTCGCGAAAAAAAGATTGTTTGGTAATCCAGATTGATACCAAATATTTACAAAAAGTAGGAACGTACACGCTTTAGTTTTTACAAGGTGTTTACAAGGATTTCTATCCTTGGAAATCAAGTAAAAAAAGTGCTTTGGACGCATGAAATTTCAGATTGCATTTTTATTTTTCATTTTCAGTAGGTGCGTGCCTATTGATACCAAAGAGGTACCAAAATTACTAAAAGATAAGAACGCAGATGATTAAGAAATGCCCAGCATTTACATGGTTTTTGTAATACATAACTGCACAAAAAAATAAGCCTAATAAATTGTAGTCCATTTTGTTCAGGTCTCCCAAAAACTGGCATTTTTTGTTTGTTATGGTCCGAGTACACAGTTATCGTCCTTTGATTTTCGTTGTCCACAAATATAGTCCTTAATGTGGACAGTGTGTTACTTGCCAATTTTTGTTATACCCCTTCCAAATTTAATTCTCCATGTTTTATGCCTCATATAGCAAGTTGGGGGGTGAAATGACACTGTAAAAAAATTTGGGTCATAAATATTTAGGTAAAGTAGTGATTAGGTCCAGCTGAAAAAGGTCAAAAATTAGCACATCGGAAGCTGTCAAAAGATTTCAAGACCCCCTTAACACAAAATTGTCCATATTTTGAGTTAGAGCTGATGAAGTTTTCTATAATTTTGATATAATTTGTCCCAAAAGTAGTACAACATACTGTAAAAATGTTATTGAGAAAGCGCAGGTGGGATTTTTTTTATTTACATTTATTGTCTAAAAGAAATGCACTACGAAATAACTGTGTACTCGGACCTAAGAGGTGAAATCAGGAAATATAGAATCTGTACTTTGGCAACTTCCCTGAATGATATGATGGTGTCAATTTGTCAAATAGCATAAAACTAAGGGATTTAAACTTTTATTTGACAGAATTTCTGCAAAAATGACCAATTTTGCCATTATATGGTCAAAATAAGCATTTCATAGCTTTTTCAATTTTGATGCATAAGTGGCATTTTGACTTTCTATCTGACATGTTTTCATGTGTCAATTTTTGTGTTTCAATGCTTTAATCCAGTTGTTTTACTCATTTGTGAACTCTGAATCTACAGAAAAGAAGATTATCTCAGACAATATGAGCAAAGTGTGTTGTATAAATGACCCTCATTTGACACCCTGTTTGGATCAAGTTAAATGTGAGGAGCATGGCACATAAAAGTTGAAGTCCATAATAAAGACCTCACTAAATTTGTATAAAAAGCATTTAACAATGTCTTTTGTACCGGTTTCATTTCACATAATATCTTTCTTTACCCCCTGTAGGATACCATGTGGTTCAACTATAAGCCTGTTGAGACTAAAATTGCATGCAAGTTTTTCACTAAAAAGTGAAAAATCTTTGTATCAGACCATACTGTCTGCTCAAAAAGTTGAATGTAAGAGGCTTTTTGTGCTCAGATTTATTGTATCATGTCACCTGAGTATAGAAATGATAGAAAAGACATTTTTTTTTTTTATTTCTTATAGCTTCAATATGCATTTTTAAATGTAAATATGTGCTACGGCCTAAATTGACCCTAAATTATTTTTAGTCATACTTGGCCTAAGACCCTTTTAAACTAATATGATATGTTATTTGTAAGTTTTCTTTCCATTTAAAGTACAATAAGTACATATGTAAGGATTATTTATAATCAAAAAGCTTCACAAATTTAAAATTGCTGGAAAAGATTACATCTTCATGTAAGGCTCCCCTTCATTGGAAAACCTCCATTTTTAGGCACAGGCTCATATAAATTTGACTTTTGAAAAATTATGCTAAGTCTGATATATCAAATGAGTACTCTATTGCTTTAAATACATGATGTATTATATATTAAGGCATTTTAAAAGTATTTTTTTGCAATATTTTAATTTTAAAAGCCCCAAATGTTGATAGTTGAAATTTCTCAATTTTAACGTCCAAATTTAACACGTAAAGTTAAATATAGAAATAATCATAGTGTCTATAATATATATCCTATTGTTATGAAACTTTGTAAGCAGTCTTATAATATATTAAGCTTATGTCATACTAAGTTTTATAAAGATTGGTCAACTTTTTCTATCCTATTAGGTCCGAGTACACAGTTATCGTCCTTTGATTTTCGTTGTCCAAAAATATAGTCCTTAATGTGGACAGTGTGTTACTTGACAATTTTTGTTATACCCCTTCCAAATTTAATTCTCCATGTTTTATGCCTCATATAGCAAGTTGGGGGGTGAAATGACACTGTAAAAAAATTTGGGTCATAAATATTTAGGTAAAGTAGTGATTAGGTCCAGCTGAAAAAGGTCAAAAATAAGCACTTCGGAAGCTGTCAAAAGATTTCAAGACCCCCTTAACACAAAATTGTCCATATTTTGAGTTAGAGCTGATGAAGTTTTCTATAATTTTGATATAATTTGTCCCAAAAGTAGTACAACATACTGTAAAAATGTTATTGAGAAAGCGCAGGTGGGATTTTTTTTATTTACATTTATTGTCTAAAAGAAATGCACTACGAAATAACTGTGTACTCGGACCTTATCAGATGTTTTGGCACTGTTTGTGCTGTTAGTTATGCAAAATATAAAGCAAATGTTTTTTTTCCTTAAGAAAAACTATAACAGTTTTATAAACATAAAAAAATTATTTATATACATTACGTTGTTTCAAATTAAAAGGGGGACATCCAAGTACACATGATGGACAAAAAGCAACGAAATTGAATGAGTTTAAAAAATATAACCAAAATGCATCGGTCACCAAGAAAATAATCAATAACAATAAAACAAATGAATGCGAACGGGGAATAGCTTATTAACACTAAAGCATTGAACAATTATACGTATTTCGATTAAACAAGATATATTAGGCATGATCCCATCTTTGCGACACGATAGACATATATATTTATCCTGCTTATTCATATGGACCACCTGTCGTAGTGTCAGTGATGACTACCGCTTATCTAAATATTGCATAAAAAGCTAGGGACGTGAAGTTGTGACTAAGGAATCCAATACAAGATTAGTAAAGGTTGTCTCAATCTGCTAACAAATCATGAAAATTTCAAAATTTTGATAACTGAAGCAGAATGTGATTCTATGTCGTTCTTTGGAGATTAAAGTTCAATTTCATGTAATGTCTACTGTAACAAACGTTTTAGTTTTAAGTACCAAATACTCTTACTGTTTAATTAATTCAATAATAGTATTGCTTTTAAAATCGTAGAAAGGGTTCCATTACAAATTTGGGGGAATTTTTGGGACGATAGTATTTCAATTATTTTATAAGCTGAATTTCTATAAAGGGACCAGCTTGTCTCCTGTGAGTTGCCAGATCTCCAACCTTTATACGACTATGACACATAGTTCAACACTTCGTATATTTGTCAGGTTGCAGATATTGAAACTTTACAAGTGCATAAAAAATAATCATTGGTGTTTCGCTTTGTTGCTTTATATGGATTTCATAATTCAATCCTTTATCAACCGATTTTTCTTGTTTGTTCTGTTGTCGTGCTGTTACATTGTTCATATGAAATGGTGCCCCATGCAGGTCAGGGAGAGGGTTGGGTGCCTGTACACATGTTTAACACCACCATATTCTGCAGTGTTCCTGTCCAAAGTCTGTAACCAGAAATTATATGATTGCTGTTTTTTTGTAAATCATATTTGTGTTTCGTTTAGTGTTTAGTACCTTAATCAGGCTGGAATTTTCCTGTTTAAATTGATTTACATTTGTCATGTTGGGGCATTTTTATATGAATGACTAAGCAACTTTTACATGAATTTGTCTGTGGTTGAGATTTTCTATCCTTTTGTCATCATGCCACATAATCCCGGTCCCATATGTTTAAGGTGATATTTTTCTTAATTTATAGTAATAACTAATACTAAATTTCAACTCCTCCTAACATGTTAGAAAGAAATGAATGAAAATCAAATAAGCTGTAGAACACTAGCCAATGTTATGCACAAGTGCATAATATATTATTCCTGACCTTCATGTTATCCGAAAATACAAGCAATCGAATTCACTTACAATAGGTGGTCAATAACTTTCCAATTCTCCTTAATTATGAAAATCTTTACAGTTGTATGACACTATTTGAGAATATGCATGAGATAATATCATTCCAGTCCTAAATGCTAAAGGGGAGATAATCAAATTTACTAACTTTAAAATTGCAATATGTAGTAAAAGTCCTCTTTTAAACGAAAAGCATGTTTTAAGGAAACTGTACATATGTTTATTCTCTGTAGAACCCCAATTAATATTGAGCAAAGGGAAATGGTATCCCAAGCCAACATTTTACTCATGAAATAGCAGAATTTTCTTACTTCAATATACATTTATTTTTAAATGAATAGGTATCATTATGAGGTTTCACAGTTTTTGATCAACTAAGCACCCACAAAATGGTTGAAGCAAAGTTAAACACTCAGCAGTGCTTTCAGAGAAAATATTTAAAATGCTGTTATATTAATGATGTTATATTACCCCTAGCTTGATAAAAACACAGTTTGCTCAGTTGAAAGCCAACATAGCCAAACAAGATCAGCTACATTTGATGATAGAGAATTTGAAAATGCTTTGGGTATTGTGATATACAAAATCATTAGCTTATCATATTTGCAAACATTTTGGTACAATGGTCGCTAAATAATTCTTTATCAGCAAATGTAACAGAACTTATTTGTTAGCTTTCAACTGTGCAAATTGTGTATTTTTTATCAAGCTATGTGTAAATTTATGTGTAAATGTGTAAATATAGAGCACTTCAACTATTTTCTTTAAAAGCACTGTTGGGTGTTGTAGCTTGGCCTAAATTGACTACCATTGTACCAAAAAGTTATTCAAATGTGATCAGCTAAGGATTTTGTAAATAATAAGATCAACAGAATTTTCAATATCTATGAATGGTACTTCATAGTGAAATAATATAAAATTGAGATTGTATTTGTTACTGATCAAAAAATGTGTTATCTATATTCATTTATATCAACAAATTTTCTCCAGATATCAATGAAATGTATAAGCATTTGATTTTTCAGGCATTCTGTTAAAGGTATAAAACCACTATATCATGCTCCATTGCTTTCTATATTAAATTCAACAATTTCTAACATGCATGGCTACTTTGTCTCAAGTTCAACTAAAGTGGCAGTTATTTTATTTCAAAATTATACCTTATACTGACTTATGCTGAAAAATTAGCATACCTGCATGTTAAAGAGTACTTGTTCCTTGAAGTTTGATACTAGTAGTACAAAAACAGGTACTTCTGATCTCAACAACAGGAAAAATGTGCTTTCCTATCAAAATTTTATATACTTCTTAAAAATATTCAAAACAAACTATCAGCAATGGTTCTACAGTGTTCCCAAGTCCCCAAACTTTTATTTGATACAAAAACTGCCTAAATATTCCAGCTTTTGACAAAGATACAGCTATGTGTAGAAACTATTTTGTTTATAATATGTACTACTTTCTTGGGTGTTCTTTCCAACTGTGCCTGAATTAGTGGTTCTATACCTAAAGCTTCTAAATGGATGTCTGTAAAGATGTTCTATCATAAGCCTCAGTCTGAATGTTTTATAAGATACTATTTCCTTTGGTATATCATATTATTAAGGCATAAATAAATAGTATATAACAATTTTATTTGGTTTAGAACTCAGTTTAACATTAATTTTTCCCTATGTCTTATTACATTCGTTAACAATATTATTTGGTTTGGAACTCAGTTCAACATTTATATTTCCATGTATCTTGTTTCTCAATTTTCAATTAGAATGACTAGTAGCAATGCAAGTTATTATAAAATAACAGATATACACCAATAAAAATACTCATTAACAGGTTGTACTGATTTATTACATGTATAACAATCATATCATAACTAAATAAAACAAAAAAACAAACAAAAAACAAAATCTATAACATATTTGAAGCAAACAAAGAAAATTCAATTACATGCAAATGTCTATAAACAAAACATGGAGATCATGAAAACCTAAAAATCATATTGCACAATCCCTAAAAGAATTGAGACAGATCTACAACAATAAATTATCAAAATAAACAAACATTTTATAATGAATGGATGAAGATGATAAACAAAAGATACAATATCAACAAAATATATGAATGATGATCTTAGTAAATAAGATTTGATACACAAATTAACAAATTGCTACAATTCCAGAACATAACATTTAAACTTAAAGGACACTGTATTATTTTTGGTCATTTGAGCAAATTAGAAAATTTGTGTTGTTATTTCTTTTGACCATTATTATATTCACAACGCAGTATGATACTTTATCAATGAGAAAACATCCCTTACAGATCTATGAAGATTTCTTTTGAATTAAGGAAGAAAGGACATAGGGGTAATGTCAAAGAGACAGTACTTCAAGGGAGAAAAATAAAACCAAGATAAATAGCTTTATACCAGCCCTAATTCATCATGGCTTTTTTAATGGGAATTATCGTGTGTGATGGTAAAAAAAAACTATATTAAAAATAAGTGAACCTGGTCAAAACAAGAATGTGTCCCCAGTGCACGGATGCCCCACTCACACAATCATTTTCTATGTTCAGTGGACTGTGAAATTGGGGTCAAAACTCTAATTTTGCATTAAAATCAGAAAGATCATATCATTATAAAGAACATGTATACCAAGTTTCAGGTTGATTGGACTTCAACTTCATCAAAAACTACCTCGACCAAAAACTTTAACCTGAAGCAGGGCGAACAACAAATGAACGGATGGAAGAACTAACGGTACAACGTACAGACTAACGGAAGCACAGACCAGAAAACATAATGCCCCTCTACATATTAACCATAGAAATGACTATTGAAAATTGGATCAATAATACTTATGAATTGAAATAATCTAAATATTATGAATGAATAGCATACAGACATACAAAAAAACTAAAGTAAAATAAACATAATAATACCTTAATATAGAAAAGAGATCTCAATTTAATACAAGTATTGACTGTATAAACAAATAATAAAATAACAAGATTTGTTCAATATTTATGAATCATTTCACAACTCTATGTAACTTTCCCTTCAGAAATTTCTGAATTCACTTCATTATTTCTAAAAAAAAAAAAAAAAAAAAATACAATAATGGACTTCACATTCTATTTAAATAAAGGAATAACGGGACTATAGTTCATCCAATATATCAACATCTCTCTAGGATATAAATTATAATCCAAGTAAAAAATAGAGAAAAGTAAATTATGACAGAATTAGCAATTGCCTACCCCCTTAAAACCAAGTCATAAAATTCACAGTCCCAGAAACAAAGTAAATGCATCAGTTTTAACATTTCTATGAGGCTATCTTTCTGAAGATGAATAAATGGTTCTTTTTACATCATCTTCTAAAATTCTTTCATGCTTGGGTTTTAACATTGATTGTATTGACCTTCACATTTGTTACAAAACAAGAATATCTGATAAGACATTGAAACTTAGAACTATAAAAATCTTATCTCCTTGAAATATGGTTCCTGAGAAACTTTGACAATATAGTCACAGAATTAGCTGTTAATATAAAAGTATAGCCTATGGTACACTTCAATTTTTCAAAGTAAACTAAGCTTACTATGGGGGTATGGGTGTTACTCATTGTTAAAGACCATAAGGGGACCCCATAGTTTGTTAATTTTTGTGTCATTTGGTCCCCTCTTTTAGAGAGTTCTCTCTTTGGCAATCATACCATATCTTCTTATTTTTATAAGATTCAAAATGAAAATCTCTGGTGACTTAAATTCTTACTAAGAAGTCTCTGTATTAAGAAATGCAAGAAAACTCTATGAATTTTTGTTAACCAATTTGGGTTTTTATTTGATACAATATTTACCCGGTAATATATTTTCACTTAATGAATATAATCCATTCAGAGAATTCATTTGTTTAACTTTCTATTCTTAACCCTTTCGCGGCGAGTGTATCCTTGAGGATACACAATGCGCAGGGCGGATGTATCCTTGAGGATACACGGTGCGCAGGGCGAGTGTATCTTTCAGGATACATAAATGTTGTCCCAACAAAAGCCGCAATTTTCCGCTATTTACCGTTCTAAACAGTTGAAATCAATGTTTCAATTAAAATCTACGATATCTGAGGGTATTATTTCAGTTATTCAACAGCATTAAAAACATCGTGAAAGGGAAATAAATTCAATCGGAAATTTTATTTTCTAAAATTAGAACCGGAAACACGTTTTGAGGTCATGTGGGGGTTTCAAAATGGCTTCTCTCGATAACAATGAGTGGAAGTACAGCTGTTTTCTGTGTTTTGATGAGGCCCTCTATAATTCTTAGGTAGTTTTAACTATATAATAAAAAATAAATGGTTCAATATATCTTAAATACATATGATGGCGATCTTTTTAAAGCCTTTGATTCCCCCCACAAATCGGAACTAGACAAGTAAGTTTTTTTGCGTTCATGGCTTTGCTACAAAATCAATTCTCGATTTCGAGGGAACAGAGATGTGGCTTTGAAATGCTGGTACTCGAGTGACACATACACTTTGATTGAATATCGGGTGAAATAAGCGGATAGGGATGTGAATGTACGGGAGAACAATGCAACAAATTTGAAAGTAGTTTAGGAGGTGAAACTTCGTCTGCTAGAAAATGTTGACGAAACTAAAATTTGCAGGTTCAGTGAAACTGATATAATTAATGCCGGACAAGAGGTCTTACTTTATGGGGAAAGGTTATAGTGAGGGCTATAGTGAGTCAAATATAAATTAGAAAGCCAAAGGCAAAGGGGAGCAGGAGGTTAATATTAATTGGTGAGGAGATGGTGGTCATTGGTGGCACAACCAATGAGATTAGTAGTGTTGAAAAAGGTCTACACATATATTTGCTCCTCGTGGGAATACTGGGCTAAGTCATGTCATGGGTGCTGAAAAGGAGGTGTCAGATCATTTCAGGCAACTTTATATGGACAATCCTTTTCTTGAATGGATTCTAAATTATCAAAACTGATAACTTTAAGCTTTCCCTGATTTTATAGGTGCTGTTATGACACTATCCTAGATAAGGGGGAAAGGTTGAGCGCTCACAAAAACGTTTAACCCCTGGCACACTCATTATGTGCCTGTCCCAAGTCAGGAGCATGTAGTTCACTGGTTGTTGTTGGTTCATTTCTGTCATTTTCATTTCAGATTAATTGTTTTGTAATCAAGTACATGTAGCTATATATATAGACAGTTAGTTTTCTTAGTCGAATTGTTTCATATTTCCCATGTCTGGCGGGCCTTTTATAGCTGACTTTACATTATGTTTTTTTTTTCATTGATGAAGGCTATAATTGGTTGCCTTTAATTGCTTACATCCACTGTAATTGAACTTTGTTGGATAGTTGTCTTATTGGCAATCATACCTCATCTCCCTATTTTCATATTCACTACAAAGGCAAAGGCCAAATGACAATAAAAATGCCTTGGAGCTACAAATCAGAAATGAAAGCATTTCTTGGTCTTGCATACCATTTACTAAGTTATGTTGGTTAACAGATCCAATAATGGTCACCTCAATATTTTCTTGTACAATGATTAGGGACAGGTATACCCATATTTTATGGTACCTTCATTTCTCTAACCATCAGGGTAAATGAAACTTGATTATGTGAACAAAATGTTGATCCTTTCTGTAATATTAAACCTGTTGTTTCATTAGTTGAAACATTAAAGATCAAAACAAATGTCTTGTTAAATATAATATATATATTGGTCAAGTTAAATGTGTAATAAATGATTGCCAGTTTGCAAGATAAGAGGTCAATTAGTTATCAAAGGTACCAGGATTATAATTTAGTACGCCAGACGCGCGTTTCGTCTACATACGACTCATCAGTGACGCTCATATCGAAATAGTTATAAACCAAACAAATACAAAGTTGAAGAGCATTGAGGATCCAAAATTCCAAAAAGTTGTGCCAAATACGGCTGAGGTAATCTATGCCTTGGATAAGAAAATCCTTAGTTTTTCAAAAAATTCAAAGTTTTGTAAACAGGAAATTTATAAAAATGACCACATAATTGATATTCATGTCAACACCGAAGTGCTGACTACTGGGCTGGTGATACCCTCGGGGACGAAACGTCCACCAGCAGAGGCATCGACCCAGTGGTGTAAATAGTTATCAAAGGTACCAGGATTATAATTTAGTACGCCAGACGCGCGTTTCGTCTACATACGACTCATCAGTGACGCTCATATCGAAATAGTTATAAACCAAACAAATACAAAGTTGAAGAGCATTGAGGATCCAAAATTCCAAAAAGTTGTGCCAAATACGGCTAAGGTAATCTATGCCTGGGATAAGAAAATCCTTAGTTTTTCGATAAATTCAAAGTTTTGTAAACAGGAAATTTATAAAAATGACCACATAATTGATATTCATGTCAACACCGAAGTGCTGACTACTGGGCTGGTGATACCCTCGGGTTAAACTACCTCTTTGCCATTGTTGACTACAGTACACTTTGAACAGGGGTGGCTGACCAATACATCTAATATTTTTGTTATTATCAAAAAACCTTGCAATGGCTCAAAAAAGTATGTTTCATTTTACTTTGGATAGTTAAATTTGTACTGCCTACATAATTATTATTTACCATTCATCCAACCTAAAATTTCTTCAGTTGTCTTGTTTGCTGGTAAAAAGGATTGATAAATATATATTTTGAGCTTGGGTAAGCAGGGGAAGGCCATTACTAGACATAAGTTCACACACATGCCTTCAAACTGGAACAATAAAGAGAAAAGTCAAGTTTGCTGTATTTAATTTGTTCTTGTTGTTTGTTAAAATTTTATTGTTGAAAGTTCATAATTTAGTTATCATATTCTCTTAGTTAATTGTAATACTGATTTTATAAATGGAAAGATATTGATTAATTTTAAAAAAATCTAAAGTTTTGTGACTTGATATGGGAAAAATGAAACTGCCCTGAATTATCAAGAAAGGATGAAACATATGACAGATATGTGTACATATGTAATGAGAGTAGAAATTCATTGTGTAAGTGATTATGCTTCACATGATTACAATGTATTATATATATGATAACTATTCTAAAGTATCTATCATAATTAAAATAGTAATTTAATATATTGTATATACTCAGTGATTAAAGGCTTTTCAAATAACACAATCAGAAAATCTAGAACAAAGCTGTTGCATATTGGTAATAGAGGAAGTTGAAAAAACACAAAACCTTTGAAAAAAAGACCAAAACTACAAAAGTACTTGTATATATTATAATGGTTGACCCTGGTCAGGGACGTATATAGTCCTTGCCCTGGTTAATTCATTAATCTATTTTGTTTTATCTACTTATAAAAAGATGACCAACTATATTCTGCTTTTTTATTTTTCTAAAATAGGCAGCATGGACTAATTGAACCAGAGAAATAATACTATATGTCTGATTGAACCAAAAATATTATTTTTTTTAGCAGATTTTTTTTAATTTTTTTTAAAGTATTGTAATGTTTACCAGGGAAAATGAAACAACAAACATATCTTGTTTGTTTAATAACACTCTTTAATGCCAGTGTTTACAATATTAACAACGTATCCGTGGTATCCGACCGTATATGATCGTAAAGGATGATCTATCACTTTGAAAACGAGTAGTCGTTCGTCGATTAACAAAGTTGGCTTTTCATCAATACAAATGGCGGTCGGAAACGAAAAGTCAAACGGTCAATTTATGAGATATAAAAAGCTTCGGTTTTGCTATAGACGATGTTTAAATGACAAAAACGAGTGATAAGATAAATAAGAGGACTCGGTAATAATTATTTGCTGAATATAATCCGTTTAAACACATTTTTAACGTAAACAAGTGCATCCGAATGTCGACATTTTGGCAACATTGAGCTAACAAGGTAACAAAAACCGATCTTTCAAGCATTGTAAAGACATTATTCTTTGTTTTAATTTTAATTCACTAGAAAAATCTTTTACAGAGCAACCTTTTGAACTTCTGTATCAGTTGTTTAGGCGATCTGAGACTGCGTTCTCGAGTTAGAGCACGTTTTTCAATCTGCAACTTTTCTTGAAGCACCGGTCACGAAATTAATTCAGGCTGGGGAATCTGAGCGTGCAAATTTGCCTCGGCCACAGAAACCCGCGGAAAAAATAAAATAAAAACAACGAAAATATATTCCTTTACCTGTGTATAACATAACGAAAAAAAAATTCAGGGTCGATGTTTTTTCTTAATTTTTTGGACATTTTACAGCGTTATAATACTTTCATTTTAATTATTCGTCCCTTATTTTATTAACTTTGTAATTTCATTGAAATCTGCATACCACCCTAAAGAAAATTTGCTATTCCTTGAACATTTAATTTTGTGGTTTACCTGATCCCACGAAATCCACGAAAATTGATATCCAACTAATAATTATGAATTCACAGTATTTAAGGTGCGTCTTTCTATGTTAGGATGCTACTTTATTGTTTCAGATGAGGGAGAAGGTTTGGTACCATTTAAATATTTAATTTCGCTGAAATTGTTTGCACCTGTCCTAATTCAGGAATCTGATTTCAGTTGTTGTTGTTTGTTTATGTGGTTTATACGTGTTTCTCGTTTTTCCGGTTTTAATATAGATTAGACTGTTAGTTTTCCGGTTGAAAAGGTTTTACTGTTTGGTGTGAGCCGAAGCTCCATGTGTAGACCGTACCTTGATCAATAATGTTTTTAATTGTGACTTGGATGAAGAGTTGTCTCATGGGCACTTATACCACATCTTCCCACACATGTTGAACCTACCAAATCTTATACGCCTAAACGATGCCAGAAGTCTGGTATTTAATCAGCGTCGTTATTTGCTGTCTGCTGTTATTGTATTTCAAATAGTTGTTGTTGTAAAAGTCCCGCCGTTTTGGTTTGGTTTTGTTAATTTGATCATGTTTTTGTCATATAAACACGAGACCTCTTATCGCTACCTTTACGCAACAAACTTACATAGTTTTTACGGTGATGTGTAAATGTAAAATTCACTGACCAGTACTCCTAAAATATAGGCGTCTCATTGACAATTATTTTCCATACTAGTTTCCTTCTTTTTTTTTTTACATGAAACCCATTTTGAACTGTCAGTTTTGCCACGCTTTTGTTTAGATTATTGTAATAAAACAATAAAATATAAGCCGCGAGGCAATACAAAACTAAATAATACGCTTCCATACTATATACAGAAATTCAAGAACTAACAATATACGTCCTAATGAACAAGTTTTTATTTTTGCTTTTGTGGTTGGCTTTCGAAATGTTTCTAAACAATCCCTTTCATAGGGACTTTCTGTTTTGAATTTTCCTCGGAGTTCAGTATTTTTGTGATTTAACTTTCCCTAAAAGACAACAATATATTCATTTCCTTGATGCTTTTTATAACTCAAAATGATTATCAATGACTATCATAATGCTTTGATTTCCTATTCTGAACTTTTCATTTTTGTGTGGTAACATGCCTTCTTACAACCCCAGATAGTGTATCTCATGTAAATCCCATATCAGAATAATTTTTTTGAATTCACTTTAAATGAAGTAATAGTTACACCTTGAACACAATTTTAAAATAACACCCCAATGAATTTAAAAAAAGCATTCAATTCTTAATTGAAACAAACTAAATCAAAAGCTCAAACGAATGCATTACGACTGTCATATGTTATCCAATTGGATGATCGTACTTAATAAGCATAACACAAACCAATTGAAAACAATATGGTTGAAACCACAATACCCTTGCTTGAAAATTTTGTTTTAAATTTTATTCAAAGAACGAAAATATATTGTCCTCAAACTTCAGAAACATATGTCATAAGTATAAAATGTATACGGCATCTAGGTATTCAACCTTCTGCAATGTTTATCTTTATACAAAAAGTTTATGCCGCCATTGGCGTGTTAGAACTGATAGGTGTCACACTTGGAAGTCGAATAAAAAATTATCAACGTGTTTGCATTAATCATCTTTATAAAATCATATCCATCAAACAAAATAAATACATTTTATCACCGGTATAAGGAAATAATTCGTAAATATAACTCAACATGCAGACATCTTATACGTTCAGGTATTTCACATCCAATTTTTTATGGAAATTTTCTTTATAAAGCACAAAAATGTCAGTATTCTCCTCAGAAACTAACAAAACCTTTAAATAGACTTATTAAAAGGGGATATAGTTACGATACTGCTGTCAGGTCATTAAAGATTGCATATTTTGGCTTTAACATTGATTCACTGATAGGGTCTTTGCATCGGAACTAAACACATTTATTTCTAAAAAAAAACAGTTGTTGGCATGACACGGGTTATGTTCTTCTCATATATGTTATGATAGTATGATACTAAACCCCTAACAGGAGGGATTGTACCTGATATTCATATGATGAAGACATAATCTTTCAATCAGTTTAATTGAGGTCTGGAGCTGGCATGTCAGTTAACTGCTAGTAGTCTGTTGTTATTTATGTATTATTGTCATTTTATTTATTTTCTTTTGTTACATCTTTTGACATCGGACTCGGACTTCTCTTGAACTGAATTTTAATGTGTGTATTGTTATTCTTTTACTTTTCTACATTGGCTAGAGGTATAGGGGGAGGGTTGAGATCTCATAAACATGTTTAACCCCGCCGCAATTTTGCGCCTGTCCCAAGTCAGGAGCCTCTGGCCTTTGTTAGTCTTGTATGATTTTAAATTTTAGTTTCTTGTGTATAATTCGGAGTTTAGTATGACGTCCATTATCACTGTACTATTATGCATATTTTTAGGGGCCAGCTGAAGGACACCTACGGGTGCGGGAATTCTCGCTACATTGAAGACCCATTGGTTGCCTTCTGCTGTTGTCTGCTCTATGGTCGAGTGGTTGTCGCTTTGAAATAATCACCATTTCCTTTCTCAATCGGAATCATTATCTGTCTAAATGAAAGTCCGTGTTATTTTCACAGAGTAGTTAATCTCTTTGCTTCTAAAATCAGTCTTTAAAAAAAAAAATACTGATTAATTGCTTTTCTCTTTTCATGAATTTGACTTAGAATATGAAAAAAGTTTTATACACTATGTCCACTATTCAAGATTGCATATTGCTGCACTATTTAATTTGTTACATATAAGTAATACGTTTTTGTCTTTGCTGTAGTGTAGAGCAGATGGTTTGTCCAGACCGTCCGATTTTGTTAGTAGTGTTTTACTTGCCTCTCCGTCATGCTGTATTATCGTTAGCAAATGAGAATATCCACCAGCAACAAACACATTTTGATGATCATCTACGGTGATGGCCCTCGGATCGACTAACGATTCCACTTCATGTACCCATATTTCTTCATCTGTTATTGAGATACAATGTACAGTATGATCTCTTTTGCCGGTATAATATATTCTATCAATGGTTGTTTCTAAGTATGTTCCGCAGTTAACTCTTAATGTTTTTAGTACTTTTCCTGTAATATCTGTTATTACAATGCCCTCTGAACTGATAAATAGTTTATTGTCCTGATATGATATTCCATAACACTTATTGTCAAATTTCACTTTCTTCTCGACAGTAGTGTTTTTCAAATTAAAAATCTCTAGATACTTTTCATTTCCGTATGTGACAGCAATACGGTCAGTGTCAATGACTGTCAAATCAAACGGCGAGTTAGAGCATGGTATGTCACGGATATGTTTACCGTCTTCACTATACTCTATTAGTACATTACTTCCCTGGTACATAGAAATTAGCACATTACCATTTGATAACATTGTGCATCCAGACAAATACGACATGAAACCTTTTGTATTTACTTCAAATCTCTTCTTCATTTTCAAGCGGATCTTTTGAATGGTTCTCATTTTGGGCACTCGAAGTTGTATTTGAGCTTGATCTTCTTTTGCTTCTTTGAACGGTAAACCAGTGATATTTTTCTTAACATGTATGTTCCCTAGCTCATCTATTTCGTTCATTAACACAATGATAGAAGTGTGTAACTGTAAGTTGAGTTCATAGTTCGGTACAGACTTGATTCCATCTTTGACAGATTTTACTTCTTTGAAGACTCTTTTATTGATCTGACGCGTTCCAAGAAAAAGTTGAATATCGGATGCAAATGATTTCAATTGCGAAGTTTGCTCTTTCAGACTGTTTAAATTTCGTTCTGAGTTTTTCAAACGGTTTAAAAGTTTGCTTAGTTCGGATTTACATTTACCATGTTGTGTTTCTAACTCAAAAAGAAGTTTTTCTTCCAAGTCGTCTAACTTTTTCATTATTTTAGCGCGAGTATCATTGACTGCATTTTTTATGGTTTGATTCTGACCGTCTAAATTCTCCAATGCTGAAGCACGGTCGTTAAGGAGTTGTTGAAGATTTTGTAATGCTATGGTTAAAGTGTCCTCTAAATCGGCCAGTGCAGTGGAACGTTTTGCATTTTCAGCAGCTTTATCTAAAGGCATGACGTCAGAGCATGCCCTATGGTGCGAAGGAACGCAACCCAAACAAACAGCAACATCATGTGTTTTACAATACAGCTCAAGTCGCTTGTCATGGTCTTTACAGGTAAGGTGGATGGAAATATGTTTTATCTGTCGGAATTCATCGGTGGATATGAGCCTGTGGTTCCTAGTTGTTTTAATAGATTTATGGACTGTCATACAATCTGTACATAATCCCTCCTCACAACCTGTACACCACTTCTCTGCGTTTCCATTATTGCCAACAAACCCGCATGGACCACAAAGAATCAAATCTGACATTATGGAGTACCTGTAAAGTCATATTTGTTGTTATAAATATTAATGAATAATTACGGTCAATTAAAATTGGATGATTTTAAATCGAGAATGGGTTTAATTAGTGTTAGATCACGAAAAAAAAATGTTTTCCTTTGTTTTATATATCACCATAACATATTGAATCTTATACAACTTTTTGGAATTTTTGATCCTCAATGCTCTTCAACTTTGTAATTGTTTGGCTTTTTAAATATTTTGATATGAGCGTCACTGATGAGTCTTATGTAGACGAAACGCGCGTCTGGTGTATAAATTATAATCCTGGTACCTTTGATAACTATTATACAAATGTTATTACCATAACATTCAACTCAAAAAAGACAAAACTAAGCAATATATTAAAAAATACTTACACGATACTTATGATGTATGTTTGTCTTTTTTGAGTTGAATGTTATGGTAATAACATTTGTATAATAGTTATCATGGGTACCAGAATTATAATTTATACACCAGACGCGCGTTTCGTTTACATAAGACTCATCAGTGACGCTCATATACAAATGTTATTACCATAACATTGAACTCAAAAAAGCAAAAGTGATAGAACATTTTTCGAATTAATTTATTTTACTCTCAGGGTCATATTCAAAGTTCTGATTAAGATTATAGTTGACAAGTTTTTTTTATTGGTACTGGGAACTCACTCATGTTCTGCTTTTGAAGCTACGCATATTGATATAACAATGACCAGAAAGACCCCATTTGTATTCTGTTTTGGAGAGGGTTAGGTATCAGTGTTGAAACAAAGGATGTCTGATATTCATTGAAATATCATAAAATGATTCCATGGATACTGAACATGTTCAATTTTGTTTTAAGTGTTCTTTTACAGATTTGAAAATGTTTATATGTAAAAATACATAGCAACGATAAAAGTCAAGGTATCGGAGGACCTTAATGTTTCTCATTGGTCAGTAGTAATTACAGTTTAAAGTTATTTCACAACAGCAATATTTCTCAAAATATATCGTTTTGAAACCTAGTTGACAAAGTTGAAGTCATGTAACAGGATTTATATAGCAAAATTTAGATGTTCAAATTTAAAATTTTCCTGTAGAGACGGGAAGATGGTCTGGAATACCAAAAAATGAGCGAATTTTTCATCTCTGTGGAAATGGAATAGGAGATTCATTATCTATTCAAATGTCAAAAACAGGAAATAAAACTGCTCAGTAATAAATATATACCACAATAGTATACTGCAAATCCAACGGAGTACAAGTTAACACAGCTTTCATTTTGCTGTATTTTACCATGTGCATGCATTATTATGTTTAGTGGTGTAAATGTATTAAGTATAAAAATGGGGTAACGTGTATATATGATGTCCTCTTGTACACCGATGAGTCTGAGGTTTAATAATAAAGTATTGTCTATTGTCAAAAATGAACAACACTAATTGCATGGGCTATTGATTCAATCTTTTTTTCTTTTTTTTTTTTTGGGGAGGGAAATGGCTTTCGGTACTGGCAATTCATCACAAATCATGATAATGGCGGTTGTCTAATTGCATTTTATTTGGTTTATTTGTTTTTTTCCTTTGACATATTATGGTTAAACTTAACCAAAAGCCAAAATATGAGAAAAATAAGTACAATTGGGAACAAGGAAGTTAATCGGGAAATGAAATGCCTCAGATTTTGTGGAATTCGAAATTAAAACACTACCTAAAATTCCAAAAAAATAATATGCTGTTTCGATTCAAATAATTATTTGATAGATGCCAGAAGCTTCACATTTTCTAATCAAGTTTTTACCTTTGATGTTCCCTATAAGTGAGAGCTCCTCTACGTCATTGTAACCAGGGTGTGTAAGTCACGTGATATAACAAAATTGCAACCTGGGTGTTTAAAAAGTTTTAAAATAGTTAGATTTAAAAGTAGTACTGACATTAAGTTTGAAATATTAAATGTGTATGTGTACTGTCAATATACTCTCCCAGGTAGGGTAGGAGTTGAGCACTCACAAACATGTTAAACCAGATACATTCTTACAATACGCTTATATCAAACCATCTGCTTGTGCTCAGGGGTTGTATCTGTTTGGTTTTCGTAATTCTTTGTATTTTAATAAATGCCGCTGATATCGCCAAATTGATTCTTAGTTTTGTCATCAAATGACCTTACTGAAGGAAGACTGATCTGTATTATAATGTAAAGTTCTTCTTGTTTCAAAATCACTCTATTTTAATTATAATTTATGTACTTTTGAAAGAAATAAACTTAAACTAAAGTTTGAGGTACTTATGGTATCTGTCGTGTCCGTTAATAACTTTTAAAATTAAAAGAAACTAAGGTTTCAATTCCATCAGGAACAGATGAATTGTGTTTGATTTGGTTGATTTTGAATGAATTTGACTATTTGTATGTCCTTTTATTTTGTCTTATAGCTGACTTATATAAATCCTGAAACCAAATTTCAGAAATCCTTGTATTGTAGTTCCTGAGAAAAATGTGACGAAAATTTTCAACTTGGCTATCATGTGTAAAATCATACAAGTGTTTGGTAAACAGGAAGTTGTCAAGTGATCAATCTCAAAACGCATCACACGGTATAGCTGACTTAGATAAACCCTGAAACCAAATTTCAGAAATCCTTGTATTGTAGTTCCTGAGAAAAATGCGACGAAAGTTTCATGGGACGGACTGACTGACGGACGGACTGACGGACGGACGGACTAACGGACTGACAGACAGAGGTAAAACAGTATACCCCCCTTTTTTCAAAGCGGGGGTATAAAAAAGGGAATGTTTAAATACAGTAGGATTGAAGTACTATAACAGATATTATATCCATTATATGAAAAGATTGTATTCCTACAGACCTGCGTGCGAAAAGGACGTAAAGTAAAGCAAGGTCACTGATTAATAATAATTATAGAACCAAATTGATTGTTTACCCCTTTGCTGACACATTTAACTGATCAAAACGACAGCAAACTTAATAAAGCTTTACAAATATTCAAGACAACATTTTAAAAGTCGGATTTCAGTTATGTCGCTCAGCAATTTCAGGTAAAATATATGTTTTGGTGCATTCCAATAAACTGTTGAGGGTTGTTTGCTCAAATACTTACTCTACACGCGAAATGTCACGAGTTTGGTCCCCGGTTCTAGTGTTCAAATAAGAATTTTAAACGTTATTTCGTTGCTTTTTTCACTAGGACTGCAGCATTTAAGACGATAAAAAAAGTTAACAAAACTTAAGGAAAACGTGTGTGAAAAGGGATTTTGCAAATATAAATTCCTATCTGTTACGAAGGGTGTCTGATGATACTTTGGACGTTATCTGTCCAACGTAGAAAAGCGTGATAGTCAATTTGATGGGGTGTTGTTTCCTTACCCCTTTCTCGTTTGGCTGTACACTGTCACTGGTATTAATGTGTTAATCAACTTATAACGATTAATAATTATGCTATATAAAAAAAATTATATATTGTTAGGACCTCAAAGTTGTATCATGTAGCCTTGATACTGTGAATTTTAGTGGGTTTCTCTGTGTTCTGGGATAATATTATTATGTAAAAAGGCATTACCTGACTTGTCAACCACACGCTGATTAAAAATAAATAACAAGCACCTCTACATGAACTAAAGACAAAATCACCGTTTATTATATTAGTAAAAACTTTATACTACATTAATATGTTGACACATATCAATATTTCGTTATAAGAAATCTCATAATATTCCTTGAGAATAATTAACTTTATTGACAAATCATTGTAAATTACCTGATGAGTCTTTATTCTAGACTGGTGACTGGATCTGTCTGTTTTCTAGACTTGTAGCTGGGTGCCATTGCAAAACATACTTTGGTCTAGTTATCGTATTCAATGATATGCAAACGATCGTCTTTTAAATACAAGAATCAACGGGTGCTAGATCATTACAAGAACTTTAGCTCAGAAAAAGTCAATTAAGACATACTGTTTTTTCAATAATGTTTTCAATATTTTGCCACTTCCGCGTTTTAAGCACGAGTAAGTTCCTATAAGAAATAAACTTGTCTAACATTACAGTATCGTTCATTTTAAATGTACAAGAAATGTTACATCTTAGGAGAATAATTATAACGTCTACTTTCTATTGCACTATTGACCCAATGGTACAGCTTAATTGTTTCATACTATTACTTGAAGAGTGAAACATAAAGAATAACTAAAACCATTACAGCTAAGACTATTATATTCAATATAGTATGTCCCAGATAAAAGTAAGTAAGCGTATATGTAGGTAACTTAAACAAGTATACGCTTTGAAAAAATGCGTCTGATGCAAGCATATATCGAATGCGAGAAGTGCATTTCTAGATGATAGCTAGTGAAAGCTTTGGTATAAATTTAGGAGTTATATTAATGGGCTCAGATTGTATATTAGGTTTGATTTTGTTGAACAGTTGATATTTTCGTGATTATTTGAAGGAAAGAAAATGATAAAAAAAAAAGCTGGTGTCATTTGGTAACGTAAAAAAATATATAGAAAAAGCTTAACTTCATTGTCAAGGATATGTATAGCAGTGTTAATTAAAGCATCAATGATATTGTGATTCAGATAACTTTTAGCTACTTCGACATTTTTTCGAATCTAACTTTTAAAAATTATTTTTATAATATCACTTTAAAATTGCTATTCTATTGCCAAAAGATGGAGAACTTTGTATGAGTTAGTCACTACAGGTCACTGTACAACCTACAACTATGAGCAAAACAGATACCACATAGCAGGCTATTCATTATCACTGAACTAGTATATATTTGTTTAGGGGCCAGCTGAAGGACACCTCCGGGTGCGTGAATTTCTCGTTTCATTGTAGACCTGTTTGTGACCTTCTGCTGTTGTTTTTTATTTGGTCGGGTTGTTGTCTCTTTGACACATTCCCCATTTCCATTCTCATATTTATAAAAGATGACAAATATAAAACAATTAAAACGTGAAAACAAAGGGAATAATTTATGTAAAAACAAATAATGAAAAACAAATGTGATATACAGCAACACATGAAATACATGCCTGCTGATTTAAAATGTGGTAATATCTTGACGGCGTAACTTCTCTAAACCTGTGCAGATATTGACAAAACTTTCATACACTTTGGGATGTGCATATTAGAACATAATCTTTAGTGTTTCTGTCAAATAAATTAAGAATTTTGTTTAGCCTACACTGAAGTGTATTTCAAATGATTTTTCTAGTCTAGTCTGATGTCGTTCTGAACACATTTCTTATGTCATGGTGTCCCATAATGCAGGTTAGGGAGAGGGTTGGGTGCCTATACAAATATTAAACACCACCATATTCTGTCTGTTCTTGTCCGAAGTCAGGAGCCAATAATTATGTTGTTGAGTTTTGTGGATGTATATCGAATTTCTTTTGGTGAATTTGTTTGTACCTGGATCAGGATATAAGTTTGTCTCATTCAAATCGTTCTAAACTTATCATGGCAGGCTAGTTCGTAGCTCGCTATTTGGTATGGGTTTTACTTTTAATTGTTGAAAGTTGTATGGTGACCTAAAGTTGCTTACTGTCAATTGGTCTGTGGTGGAAAGTTGTCTCATTTTGCCATCACACAACATCTAAATTTACTAAATATATGGTTATTAATAGAAAGTTCAACTCGTCCTTAAAAGCTAGTCAGATATTGATGAAAACTAAATTCGTTATAGAACATTAGCTAAGGATGTGCATAAGTACATAGCATATTATCATTGACCTTCATGTTAACAGGAAATACATGCAATGGATTTTACTTATAATATATGATATATATCACTTTTTTAAATGTAAATCCTATTTAAAGGCCATACAAATCATGAATTATGAAACTTAACACAGATGTAGGACACTATCTGAGAATGTGCATAAGGGAATATAATTCAAATCCCAAATGGTAAAGGGGAGATAATCAAATTTATTAACTTCAATATTGCAATGTGTGGTACAAGTTCTCCTAAATGGCAAAGCAAATTTTATTTATATACTTGTAGTCTTTGTTTGACACCACCTAAGAATGAGATGGAAGGAATAATATTCCATGCCAACATTTCCCCCGGGAGATAAATGAATTTAATAACTTCAATATATACTATTAGTTTTGCAAATAAAGGGTAAAATTATGTGAATTCTTAATTCACAATTTTTAGATTAACAAGCACCCTCTGGACGATTGAGGTCAAGCTAAAACACTAAACAGTGCTTGCAAAGAAAATATTTAAAGTACTGTTATATTATAACATGCTTGATAAAACACAATTTGCTCAGTGGAAAGCCAACATATCCAAATAGATCAGCTACATTTGATGATAGAGAATTTGAAAATGTCTTTGGGTTTTGTGATGTACAAATCATTAGCTTATCACATTTAAATAACTATTTGGTACAATGGTCATTAAATAATTTTCAATCATCAAATGTAACAGATCTTATATGGCTATGTAAGCTTTCAACTGTGCAAATTGTGGTTTTTTCATCAAGCTATGGGTAATGTTAGAGCTGATCAATTATTTTCTTTATAAGAACTGTTTAATGTTTTAGGTTGGTCTAAATTGACGACCATTTTACCAAAATGTATTCAATTACAAAAAAAAAAAAATGTATGATCAGCTAAGGGTTTTGTACATAATAAAACTCACAGAATTTTCAATATCTATGAATGGTAGTTTATAGTGAAATAAAATCAAATGAAGATTGTATTTGTAGCTGATCAAATATTGTAGCATTTATGTTCATTGATATCAACAAATTTTCTCAAGATATCAATGAAGTGTATATGTATATGCATTTGACTTTTCATGCATTCTGTTAAAGGTATAAAACCACTATATCATAGCCGCATTGCTTTCTATATTAATTTGGCAATTTCAAGCATGAATGACTACTTTGTCTTTAGTTCAAATAAAGTGGCAGTTATTTTATGTCAAAATTATACCTTATCCTGACTTGTCCTGAAAAATTTAGCATACCTGCATGTTAAAGCATACTGGTTCCTGGAAGTTTGATACTAGTAGTACAAAAACAGGTACTTCTGATCTCAACATCAGGAAGTATGTGCTCTCCTATCAAAATTTTATATACTTCTTTAATATTCAAAAGAAACTATCAGCAATGATTCTACAGTGATCCCAAGTCCCAAAGCTTTTATTTGATACCAAAACTGCCCAAATATTCCACCTTTTGTCAAAGATACATGTGTATGAATTATTTTGTTTAAAATATGTACTACTTTCTCGTGTTCTTTCCAACCGTGGCTGAATTAGTAATTTCTATACCTTCAGTTTTTAAATGGATGTCTGTAAAGATGTTCTATCATAAGCCTCAGTCTGAATGTTTTATAAGATACTATTTCCTTTGGTATATCATATTATTAAGGCATAAATAAATAGTATATAACAATTTTATTTGGTTTGGAACTCAGTTCAACATTTATTTTTCCCTATGTTTTATTACATTCTTCAACAATATTATTTGGGTTGGAACTTGGTTCAACATTTATATTTCCATGTACCTTGTATCTTCTTTCTCAATTTTCAATTAGAATGACTAGTAGCAATGCAAGTAATTATGCAATAACAGATATATACAAATAAAAATACTCATGAACAGTTGTAATGATTTATTACATGTATAATTATCATATCATAAATAAAACAAACAAATGACAAAATCTAAAACATATTAAAAGCAAACAAAGTAAAAGTAAATTTAATTTAATTACATGCAAAGGAGTAAGTCCGGTAAGGACCGATTTTGGACTCAAATTTCAGGTTCATCTGACGAAAGATTTTGACCACTTTTTAAACACTTAAGTGTCTATTTCATTTGAATCAATTAGTTTATGTGAAAGATTTTAACTGATTTAGTCTTTTAAAACGATCTGATTCAAGCTCAAATATGAAAAATCTACCAAATATGCCCAAAAATGTCACTTTTCAGATGTTTTTTTGTCAAAAATGAAAGTGGCCGCATTCTTCTTTATCCTTAACCTTTATATATGTTATGTATCATCATAAAATACAACTTAAATTTCAATATTAAGGAGGAACACGAAAGTGGCCACTTTCGTTTTACATGAAAACCGTCTAAAATTTAACTAAAATGCTAGAATTGTGAAGATTTCAGTAATTTAGCATGACTTTATGGTGCTAGTACCCAATATATGTGCATTGTTATGACAAAAACAGCCCATATTTATGTTGCAAAAGCATTCTACTGTCCAATAAATAACTAAAAGTTTACATTTTAACAACTTTGTAAAACTGCTATATTTTGGGGCCAAAATGTGGTCTTACTGGACCTACCCCTTTCTATGAACAAAACATGGAGGTCATGAAATCCGGAAAATCATATTGCACAATCCCTAAAAGAATTTAGACAGATCTACAAAAATAAATTATCAAAATAAACAAATATTTTATAATGAATGGATGAAGATGATAAACAAAAGATACAATATAAACAAAATATGTGAATGATAAGACTTGATAAACAAAATGTCAAATTGCCTCAATTTGAGAACATAACATTTAAACGTAAAGTACATTGGAATATTTTTGGTCATTTAAAACTAAGCAAGCTAGAAAATTTGTGTTTTTTTCATTATTACTTTCACAACAAAAAGTAAAAAACATTGTCAATGAGAAAACTTACCTTGCAGGTATAATGTGTAATTTATGAAGATTTCTAATGAATTAAGGAAGATAGGACATAGAGTATATATCAAAGAGACAGCAAGCACAGGACTGGACAAAAAAACCACCTAAGACACCTAGCTCTAAACAGGCTCTAATTCAGTTTAAAAGTATAAATATGAATTTTCACAATATTTTAAAGTCTAAATATATCCTTAAATCTAGAAAAATTCAGCTAGTATATGAAACTTTTAATTATCATGGCTTGAGCGTATGACATTTGCGCCGATTTTGAAAATTTTCATTCTTTCATTTGCGCCGATTTTATATTTGCTCCTAATTAGATTTATAGGTAAGTTAATACTTGTATATGTACTGTACTATACCATTGATAAAATCTGGTTGTTCATTTATGTTCAAGTTAATTATGGTTCAGAATGTTCTGGAACTTCGTTGTACATGATGGACATAATTACACACTAAAACGAGCCTCGGAGTCAATGCTTTATTCATCGACGGGCATACATATCGGAAGGTTAGTGTCCTGAAACATAACAACATATCTTTCAAATCTACCATAAATCGTGTAAAGCCAGAGTCACCACAGATTCTATTGTCAAAACACTGATCGAGCATAAACATGTGGCAGATGTCCAAAAGACAGAGGTTAAAGAACTACTGGTACTGTCATGGAAAAAGTCTGGAGGTGTATCTTGTAGGTCTTCTTCCATCTCCCCATATTGTGCAGGGGACAATCATTATATAAATGTTATGATTGACACTTCATTACATTTGTACAAATGGCTAATTGAAGAGGTCTAAAATGATAAATAAAAAATAACATGACTTGGATTGAGAGTTCTCTTATTTACACTCATACCATTCTTATATCTATTCACCTGTAATTTACCTGTTAAAAAATCGGCGCAAATGGAAAAAAAAATCGGCACAAATGAAAGAAAAAATCAGCGCAAATGCAAAATGCCGCATGGCTTTTATAAAGTGATTAATAGAGTTTGATGGTTATAAAAATCCTACATTCATATCAATTGAATCTGGTAAAAAAATATCCATCCCATATTGTCTCTCATATTAATAAATGATAAAAAGCTCCAACACTCCTTCCAATTTTGAATATTAATCATGACTATTGGAAATAGGATCAATACTACTTATGATTACATTAAATTAAAGTAAAATAATCTAAATATTATGAATGAATAACATACAGACATACAAAAAAACTAAAGTACAATAAACATAATAATATCTTAATATAGAAAAGAGATCTCAATCAAATACAAGTATTGATTGTACAAACAAAAAAATAAAATAACAGGTTCTGTTCAATATTTATGAATTATTTCACAACTCTATGTAACTTTACCTTCAGAATTTTCTGAATTCACTTCATTATTTCTAAAAAAAAATAAAACAAATACAATAATGGACTTCACATTCTATTTTAATAAAGGAATAACGGGACTGTAGTTCATACAATACATCAACATCTCTCTAGGATATAAGTTATAATCCAAGTAAAAAATATAGAAAAGTTAATTATAACAGAATTAGCAATTGCCCACCCCCTTAAAACTAAGTCATAATATTCACAGTCCCAGAAACAAAGTAAATGCATCAGTTTGAACATTTCTATGAGGCTATCTTTCTGAAGATGAATAAATGGTTCTTTTTACATTATCTTCAAAAATTCTTTCATGCTTGGGTTTTAACATAGATTGTACTGACCTTCACATTTTTTACAAAACAAGAATATCTGATAAGACATTGAAACTTAGAACTATAAAAATTTCATCTCCTTGAAATATGGTTCCTGAGGAATGAGTCTGAAATTTTGACAATATTGTCACAGAATTGAATGTTGTGTCCATACTTGCCCATTGACCCCCTAAGGAGTTAGCTGTTAATGTAAAAGTATAGCCTATGGTACACTTCAATTTTTCAAAGTGAACTAAGCTTACTATGGGGTATGGGTGTTACTCATTGTTGAAGGCCATATAGGGACCCCATAGTTGTTAATCTCTGTGTCATTTGGTCCCCTCTTTTACAGAGTTTTCTTTTTGACAATCATACCATATCTTCTTATTTTTATAAGATTCAGAATGAAAATCTCTGGCGACTTAAATTCTTACTAAGAAGTCTCTGTGTTAAGAAATGCAAGGAAACTCTATGAATTTTTTTTTAACCAATGTGAGTTTGTATTCGATACAATATTTACCCAGTAATATATTTACACCTTTATAACCCATTCAGAGAATTCATTTGTTTAACTTTCTATTTTTAAGAAATAACATTAAGTGTTCAGTTTGTTAATAATTGTTTAAGTCAATATGAAAATGGCACAAGTATAGGACACTAGGGCATAGTCCTTATTAGTACAATAACAGTAAATAATCTCAATAATTCTAAATGTAGTTTACAAAAAAAATGAATAAAATAAATATAACAAACACAATCGACTAAAATATAAAAAATACCTAATATAACACATGTTTTAAATTTTAAATTAAACAAAGCATTTGATCAATGATACTTTTGAATTGTATTTGTAAATTCAGAAATCATTGTGTGTATCTATGTATTATTGCGAATTTTGAAAAATTAACATCTATGCAGGATTATATAATACCAAATGCTTGACAATCTGCATACAGATATATGTATAATATTTAAGATTGAATGTGAGTTTTAATTATTGCCATATTCACATTAATAAAAACATGGCAATAATGTCTGAATTTACAGTACACGGATGGATGTCACAGTGAACTAGAGGAATTTTAATCACATGATCTATTTTGCATGTATTACCTGGTATTAACTACATTTAATAACATACACCAGTATACTATATACATCATGTGGTAAATAGTTGTCATGTTAATAGCTTGATAAAACAACTTATTGTACAGTGATGGATAAGGTATTCGATTTTTAAAACTATCTCAACCTCACAATTGAACTGTTGCATCTGAATGGAAGCTTTCCATACCTTTTGGAGAATTCAAGGCAGAATTTAAAATGTCTGGAAGAAATGTCTGTACTGTTGTTCAATCATTCCATCATCCATTAGGTATATATAAGAGAAAAGAATTCTTCTTAAAGTTTGAAGATACAACAGATTTTTGGAGTATATCATTACTACATAACCTGAAAATAGAACTTAAATGAAATATTATACATGTGAAACTGACAAGTAAAATATCATTGGGTGTCTGTAATGGTTTAAGTTCCTTGTAAGAATTAGGAATAAATATCGTGTACTTAGCATTGGGTTTTTTTCCCTATGATATTTTTGTATGTCATTACAAGCATATGTTTTATTTCTATTTTTCAATTTCTGAATTTCAATTCTACTGGTTTTACAAAAAAAGTCTTTTTTTAGCTTCTGATCATAAGCCATCACAATACATTAAAATAAAGGCTATAAAATTGAAAATTGAAATGGGGAATGTGTCAAAGCGACAACCCGACCACAGAAAAAACAACAGCAGAAGGTCACCAACAGTTCTTCAATGTATCGAGAAATTCCCCCATCTGGAGGCGTCCTTCAGCTGGCCCCTCAACAAATATATACTAGTTCAGTGATAATGAACGCCATACTTATTTCCAAATTGTACACAAGAAACTAAAATTAAAATAATACAAGACAAACAAAGGCCAGAGGCTTCTGACTTGGGACAGGCGCAAAAATGCGGCGGGGTTTAACATGTTTATGAGATCTCAACCCTCCCCCTATACCTCTAGCCAATGTAGAAAAGTAAATGCATAACAATACGCACATTTAAAATACAATTCAAGAGAAGTCCGCGTCTAATGTCAGAAGATGTAACCAAAAAATATAAACAAAAAAATGACAATAATACATAAATAACAACAGACTACTAGCAGTTAACAGACATGCCAGCGCCAGACTTCAATTAAACTTATTGGAAAATTATGATTTCATCATATGAATATCAGGCACAATCCTTCCCGTTATGATCATTTTGGTACACCAGAACCCAGTGCCTGATAAAGAATATAAGAGAGATGCCTTTACTTTACTTATGTAAACTTCATCAGATATCAAGATTTTGTTACATTCAGAAAAATAAATAAAATACTTACGAAATATTTCCCTGCGGTTCAGTTTTTAGTGCATGATCTGGTCCTAAATCACCAAAGGAATATGATTTTCCAAATGAAAGTTTATTTTCTTCTAATTCTCTGTCGCCACCATAAGAAGATGCACTATTGATACGATTTCTCCACAGTCCTTCAGGAGATCTTACCAGCTGTGATGGTGACTTAATGGGAGATTCTGGTATGTTGTATGTAAGGTTCAGCTTCATATGTTTCCCAAACTGAAACATTGAGAACAATTTGATAAATAAAAGGAAAACAGATTGATCACATGGCAACTTAACAGAATGTTTCAGAATATAAATAATGAACATTTTGGCAAATGAGTATGAAATATTAATTCTGGAATAACTTTAATTGTAAATTGCAACATGGTGTTCAATAAATAGAACCAAAATACATACATTATATAATTCATGTATATATAGTTTTAGCCTAAATAATCATTCAGATCAGAAAACTCTCCTCTGTGATAAAACATGAAACAATTACATACCTGCTAACTTTTGAAAAAAACCCATGTAGGAATTAATTGTAACATTTTTAACCTCAACTAAGAATTTTTTTATATTTTTTTTTTTAAAGCACATTGATCAAAATGGCATTCCTATATCTTTTTCAATGTTCAATTATAAACAAACAGAAAATAACATACAATTATAACATCAAGAAGAACCAAAAATTAATTTGGTTTAAAGGTGATTAATAATCCATGAAGATTGGTTCATGTTGAATCATATATTTCCTACATGTAAAATGAAGCCTTTAAACAAGAAGTACTAAACATACATTTCTCTGATGTCAGACTCACTTACCCAAATTTTATAACAGGATCATGACAAAGAAGACCAGACTTTATATTTTCTATTTCTTTGAGATATTTCTGTTGCTTTTCTGAAAATATGTAAAGACAAAGTATTGGTATCATCTATTATTAAATGAACAACAGTGCATGCATGATATTTTTTTCTGTTATCTGTGGTACAACAGGGTTCCAGTATAACCTCCATTCTTGAAAATCTTGTAAAGTATTGGTCACTGTATATGTAAGTTTAAAGCTGTAAAATGATTGATAAAAAGTCATTCTTCTATAAAAGAGATTATCTTAAAAAATATTATTAAGTCTGATTTCTTTATAATAGAATACTGGTGTATGTTCTGTATTTATTTATGGACAACTTGTTTTGATGTGGTGAAATTAAAGCTTACATGTGGTATGATTGAGTTATTGAGTGTTTGTGTTTCATGCCACTTTCAGTACCTTCCTGGCAGTTAAATCTTATTTGCAGCAGCTAGTAATAGTACCTTTAAAGTAAATGCGACTCTGAAACACAAAGGACAAATAAACAGATGATCAGAAGACTAGAAAAAATAATGGTCCCTTTAATTTTAGGATGGGTATCTAGTTTTTAAAGAATGATTGATACCACAGCATTGGTTGTATTTGATGCAAATAGAATTCTGAACAAAGGAAGATAACTCAATTTTTAAAGATGACTTTAACAATGTCATTATTGATATTAGATTCCTGAACCTTGCAAAAGTACTGGTAAAATACTGGTACTGTATTTCTTCTTGACTAGTGTAACATCATTTTGTTATTTGGATATCTGGATATCTGGGCATATATTTCATTGATAAATTTCTAGAAATGTTCATTGATAGGATGTATAGAATGGTATGATCATTATATTTTTTGCATATCAAAAGGAGTGATAAACCTTCAAAGATTTAGATATCAAGTCCATATACCATAGGGTTTTGCGTACCTAAAAATTACATTTCTTTTTGGGAAAAATTGCCAGTGTGTTTATAACTGAATCTCTTTAATGAAGGCAACTTAATTTTATCAGTTGATTTTTATGTATGTCAATAGATTACCCTTCACCAACATCAATCTTCTAAGGACCACACTTAACATCCAAAACAAATGGTACTTTTCTAATTAATATCTTTGGCAATCTGTAATATAAGGTTTTAATTTTACTATAAAAGCTATCAATAATTTTCTTCTTAATATTGATAACTGGACAAAGATTTATAAATACAAAATGTACCAGTACATTGAGAAATAAAAAAATTGGACTATCATCTATCAAATATGAAGGTTGGTAATTTTATTTGATTTCATACCCTTCAAATTCTGAAAGTCATACTAGGTATGTTTGTACTTAACTGATATCCAGAGAAAATACTGAGGCTGGTTATGATTTTTCAACCTCAACGAGAGTATTGTTATGAAAGCAGCACATTCCAACTGTTCCATGTCATAAATTTTTGGGGGCAAAACTTTACTGTTTAGAAACAGGTTATCAGAATTAAAATGATATATGAATTAGTTGAATTGTACCATTAGAAATCAAGATTTTTTCACCATGATTGGCAAGGTAAGTCTACAAAATCGTTCATACATTCTTTATTCAAATTATACTTATATAGCCATACCTGTATACTGTTACAGCCTGTGATTCTAAGACTTCTGTTTATTATTTCACATGTGCATTTAAAATCAATTCCTAAAATTTATACAGAGAAACTACTTTCATAAGCAAGGAACCTACAGGGCTACATATGGACACACCACATCTTCCTATATTTATTTTGTAAAATTGAGAAACTAAATTTATTAGCAAGGAACCTACACGGACATTGTGTAATATAACTAGCTGCAATCAGTTTGCAAGTGCTAATTTCGACAGCTATTTTCAAATTCTTCCATTATTAGGATTTCAAAACATTCATTTTGCAGTTCTATTGGATTAAAAATTGCAGTATCTCTTTTTATCATTGAATATTTATTGAAACATCTGACCAGTTGATTTTGTGTAATGATAAGTTGGTTTTTTTTTGTGTATAATTTGTGAAAATTTACAAGCATTGCCTTTTGCAATATCAAATATCTGTTTAAGGGGAAGTAGCTTACAGAGTAATCTGTTTCTATGTTGTGCTTATACAGAACAAATATAAGTGATACTGTTTCTCCTCTGCCTAGCTCAACAGGAAACTTTTAAAAATATATACTAGTCAACAAAAGAAACGATACAAGACTTTTTTTTCAAATTAAAGTTTTCCGTTCATTGGACCAATATTGAAGGTAGTAATACTGAATCATTATGAAAATATGAATCCGTTTAAAAAAAAATTTTTTTTGCTTTCGTGACGTTTTTTTGCGATTTTTTTTTTTACAAAATTTACATAAAACGACAATTTTGAAAACGGAAGTTCCAACTAATGATGCCATCCTCTCATTTGAAGGTAAAGACAGTATTTGCCATCAATTTGTTTTTAAAAATTATACAGTTACTTCGTTTATTTTTTAAGCATAGTTCAGCCCCACGAGAAATCGTTAAAATGTATACATTATCAACTGATTTACCATAGACAGTATGTGTACAGTGATATTCAAAAAGCGGTAACAATCTTAAAACTAATCCGAAAGGTTAAAAATTTACTGTGTGTTATTTTCACATCTACACCATTGATTTGAGACAAAAATAAAATAATTTTTTTTGCATATTTTGAGAATTCAAAAAACACTTTTTTTCCAAAAAAATATGAAAAAATAATTCTTCAACCCATTAGTTACAACATGAACATAACTTCATAAACATATCGAATATTTTTTTGTAAATTTGATTTTTTTCAGTACTTAGAAAATTATGTGTCGATTTTTTATTCAACTTTCTGCAAAAATAATTTGCACCCTATGAACGTTTACACGGAGTTTAGATACTTTCCGAAAAGTTTTGATCTTCATTATCACATGTGCATGCATTGCAAATGAAAGCTTTTTAAAATAGTGTATCTCATTTTGTTTTATATTTAATACTTTTTGATCAATTTTATTTCAAAGTCGTGTATCGTTTCTTTGGTTGACTAGTATATCTCCACTAACCATATGGATAGCATGGTCGCAACCTTGACATGCTCCTCTATAATATATACATACAGGCTAATGGTAATCAACTTCATTAAAAGTTTGATGTAGAAAATGCAAGTACTATTATAAATATGTGTTCATTTATTCGTATGTTTTTTTCAGTTTTAAACCTTATTTTTCCAAAATAGCCTCATAGAGTTGTAATTTTCAAATTTACCTTATCTTTAAAAACATTATTTCAGTAGAGATTATTGGATTAATTTTTCAGTGCTTAAATAATCTTTAGTTTTCAGCGACATATATTCACACTTTTTTTCTTTCAAATTCTAAAATATCGAAATTGGTAAATGTATATACAAATTTAAATTAAAAAAACTAAAAGCAAGAACTTGAAATTTTTTGGCATAGTCCAATACTTAAAAGATATTTTTTTTAATTTAAATCATTTATTTAACTACTAATATTTAATACACAGTTGTTTAACATTAAATTTAGTTTCCGTAATAACAAAAAGTCCTTTTATTGTGATCATACAAAAGTGGTTGCATTTTGGAAACACACATAAATGTATAAGTATGACAAAATCGTATTCAAGAGATGAAAAAAATTAAAGAAGTGTTTCCACATCTTGAAATCTAAACTAATGATTATATAAACATTTCACTCTAATTTGCATTGAAAGTTGTACAGAAATATCATTATTCTACATACAAGATACAAATGAAATATAAAGTTGAAACAAACTTAAAATATTTTTTTTAAACAACTTCAATCTTGAATGACAAAAATAAAAATATGTTCACTGTTATAAGCAGACATGATCACAAAACTATCTACATGATGAAAAAAAAATGTATTTGATTAAATTGGGGAAGTAGATAATAGTGATACAAAGTTAGTAGAAGTTTACATATTATGATATCAAATAGTCCACTGCAATCCTTTATGAAAAGATTTGTTAGAAGTTTGTTTTTGAAAAGATGTGTTAAAGAAGAGTATATATATTCATAAATATCATTTTTCTAGTAACAAAATTAAAGCAATAGGTTGAAATAGAATAACTTTGGTAGCTCAAAAGATTTAGACTATTGTTCAGAGATGACAAATATAACCACCTCAGGCTGCCATTTTTTTTACATGGAATTTTCCTTTTTCCGAGCGACTCTGATGAGTCTTTACTAGTTGAAAAGCGCTTCTAGAGTCTGGTATCTTTTATGAGTGTGTATTCTTATATATATTCAAACATTAAACTGAAAACAAAATATGGCTGAAACCATTCCTCGGAGATATTATTATAAAAAAGATTTGGCTAAAAGATGGTGTTCTTCGTAGTCCTACTGAATATTTTTGAAAATGAAGATGTTATCTAAAATGTAACTAGCCACAAAAACTTAACGTAGCCAAATGACAAATAAAAGTATTTTTCAAAGCCTAAATCACTGTTTATAAATATATATAGAAAAAAACATTAAATATTATTGCTTGATAAATTCTCATGTGCTAAACAGTTTTCGTCTCTGAAAGGATTTAAACATTGCGTATGACAAAGAAGTTTGTATATCTGCATAAGACATTATTTCGATAATTTTACTGTCCATATCCAAAGTATCGAAACCATCAATTAAATTTCTAACTTTATCAAACAATTCAAATCTTATATCAACATCTAATGGACAAAACAACAAACAATGTGTTTCACTTTCAACACCGTTACTATAACATAGTCAGCATAGTTTTTCATCTACTGGTGTTTGCGGTCGGGCATAAATCAACTCTTTGTTTGAATTCATCGTTATCAACAATATCAAAGTGTTTCTTTATTGTTCGCATAACAGTTTTTGTAGAAATTAATGTATCATTAAGAATAGCAGTGGCATCAACGGTGTCCGCAAAACGTTTCACTATAACGTACATTCCTTTACGTCGATTTTTATTCCACATGGTAATCTTTCGAGTTATAATGCTATAGCAAAAAACATAATATACAATTAAAAATAATGACAGTAAACAAACAGAGAACAACACAATAAGGTTATAATAATCACATAATTACAACTTCTATGCAATGATTATTTGTTATCTTAACTTTCATGCCGCATCAAGATATTTACACAATTTATTTTAGTTAACCTCTTCCTATAATAAGATATATGATATCTAGGTGTTATAGCTTCTGATATATTGATCTCTATACAAATAGTTTGTTCTTACCTGTATGAGTCGCACTCTTTGATATATGTTGCATGCGAAACAACATATAATCAATCAGTTTTCAGAAATTTTATTAATTATTTTGTAGCTATATAGGTGAATATAAATATATCCATAAAACAAAACAAATGAATTGTCATAAAGTAACATCTTCATTCATATGAATCAGAAAACATTATCTGTCTAGATTAAAGTCGTCATAATTTTCACAGAGTAGCACGTCATCTCTTTGGTTCATAATGAGGTTCTTTTTAGAAGTAAAAAATGAAACATTTACATTTTTATTTATTTCCAACATGTCTTTTACCCTAATATAATTATAATATTAGGAAACCTTCCTCAAAATAACTTGCAAATTAATTAAATTTGAATAAGGATATGAACAATGTGTATGAAACTATGCAAGATCGTATAAACCTGCACCTTCATACTTGTTACACAAAATCAATATTTTTTTGTCTTTGTTGTAGTGTAGAGCAAATGGTCTGTCCAAACCGTCCGTTTTGGTTAGTAATGTTTTACTTGCTTTCCCGTCATGCTGTATTACCGTTAGCAAATTCGAATATCCACCAGCAACAAACACATTTTGATGATCATCTACGGCGATGGCCCTCGGATCGACTAACGATTCCACCTTATGTACCCATATTTCTTCACCTGTCATGGAGATACAATGTACAGTATGATCTCTGTTGTCGGTGAAGTAGATTCTATCGATGGTTGTTTCTAAGTATAATCCACAGTCAACTCCAAATGTTTTGAGTACTTTTCCTGTATTATCTGTTATAACAATGCCTCCTGAACTGATAAATAGTTTATTGTCCTGGAATGATATTCCATTACAGTCATTTTCAAAGTCCACTTTCTTCTCGACAGTAGTGTTCTTTATATTCAAAATCTCTATGTACTGCCAAATTCCATATGTAACAGCAATCCTGTCAGTGTCTATGACTGTTAAATCAAACGGTGAGTTAGAGCATGGTATGTCACGGATATGTTTACCGTCTTCACTATACTCTATTAGTACCTTTCTTCCCCAGTAATTAGCAATTAACACATTACCATTTGATAACATGGTGCATCCAGACAAATGTGGCAGTAAACCTTTATTAATTACTTCAAAACTTTTTATCAACTTCAAGCGGATGTTTTTAATGGTTCTCATTTCGGGCACTCGAAGTTGTATTTGCGCTTGATCTACTTTTGCTTCTTTAAATGGTAAACTAGTGATATTTTTCTTAACATGTATGTTGCCTAGCTGATCTACTTCGTTTATTAAAGCAATGATAGAAGTATGTAACTGTAAGTTCACTTCATAATTCGATACAGACTTGATTCCTTCTTTGACAGATTTTACTTCTTTGAAGACTGTATTATTGATCTGACGCGTTCCAAGAAAAAGTTGAAAATCGGATGCAAATGATTTCAATTGCGAAGTTTGCTCTTTCAGACTGTTTAAATTTCGTACCGAGTTTTGCAAACGGTTTAAAAGTTTGCCCTGTTCAGATTTACATTTACCATGTTTTGTGTCTAACTCAAGAAGCAGTTTTTGTTCTAAGTCGTCTAACTTTTTCATTATTTTTGCGCGTGTATCATTGATTGTAACTTTTATGGTTTGCTTCTGACCGTTTAAGTTCTCCAATGCTGCAGAACGGTCGTTAATGATTTGTTCAAGATTTTGTAATGCTATTTTTAAAGTGTCCTCTAAATCGGCGAGTGCAGTTGATTGATTTGCATTTTCAGCAGCTTTATCTAAAGGAATGACGTCAGAGCATGCCCTATGATGAGATGTAACGCAATCTAAACAAACTGCAACATCATGTGTTTTACAATACAGTTCAAGTCGCTTGTCATGGTCTTTACAGGTTAGGCTGATGGAAATATTTTTTATCTGTTGGAAGTCATCAATTGATATGAGCCTGTGATTTCTTGTTGTTTTGATAGATTTATGAACCTGTTCACAATCTGTACATAACCCCTCCTCACAAACCGTACACCACTTCTCTGCGTTTCTATTATTATCCGCATAACCACATGGACCACAACCAATAAAATCCGACATTATGGTGTACCTGTAAAGTCATATTTGTTAATATGAATAATAATGAATTTTAACGACCAACTAAAATTGCTAGGTATAAAATCAAGAATTTGTTCAAGTGTTTTTAGATCACGAAAAAATTATTTTTACCTCTGTTTGATATTTTACCGTTTTATATTGAATCTTATTCAAATTCATTTAGCAGAAAAAAATTGTCTTGGTATAGGGAGCGAAAAAAAGAACCAAAAAAAGATAGGGCATTTCTCAAATACATTGTATTCACTTATGTGGGTAATTTTCAAAATTTTGATTTGCTTAAGATATAACTATGTGTCATAGTTCGGTGTATGTTCAATTGTTTTTGTGAATATGTATTTTGATTGAGTAAAGCTTTTTCAATGGATAGTTCATAGTGTTCCTATCTATTTTGTGGTTAATAAGTATTTCTCATTTCTCTTTTTTATGTAGATTAGAAGACCGTTGGTTTTCTTGTTTGAATTGTTTAATACTAGTATTTTGTAAGGCCCTTTATAACTTGCTGCTCCGTGTTTAAGACCGTAATTAAACCTATAAAATTTAACTTTTACAAATTGTCAATTGGGATTGATATTTGGCTCATTGGCACTCATACCACATCTTATATATAAACAGACTAGTGGACACAGTGCTTTATTAGACATTTGCAGAAACACCTACGGTTAGGATGACAATCACACTTACAGTTGGCATTTAAGTCTTGGGCTTTCTCAAAGTGTAAAAATAAACCGTCCATCCAAAACACTGTAATGATAGAGAAGTTTTCCTGTAGTTAAATAAATTTTTTCAGTTTTTTTCCAGCAATGTGTTAACATTAATTATTTCATACGCCGTTGTCCACAGTTGAATATGCTGCAATTGTACGAAGTATGATAGAATGAACATTATTTAAGAAATAAATTTAACATGAGACACACAAAATATCGCAATTGTCATTGCAGTTGATAGATTGGGACAATTGCTGAGAAAAGTCAGCAATACTTTGTGTAATTTTAAGAAAGGTGCAATCAACCATGGAGCATGGTTATGCTAAGACATACTTTCTCTCTGTTTTTTTGTTTTAAAGAGAATGAGGAAATACAGCGGCCGGGTGTTTTTGAGCTATTTATTCTACATAAAATTTCACTTGGCGTTCGGTAAAATTTTCAAATCTTTTTTTTTCCTGAAAAGGACAAACACTTTCGTCTACGTTTTGATTTCAATAGAAAAAACACAACTATTCAAGTAGAAAAAAACAAAACAAACAGTTAACGACGAACTTTTCTGTGTTTGAAATATATTTTATACTGTTCGCCAGACTCAATTGAAATGTAAAATAGCTGTACTCAAAAAGTTAAAACTTTGCTATCTATGTTGTCAACAGCAACACATAGAAAATGTGTTGCGAGACGTAGTGTAGTGGTTATTGCATCGGACTACTAACACAAAGGTTCCTGGTTCGATTCCAAACTCAATTTTTGGCTCTCCCTTGACACCATTTGCGAGTATGGTCTTGAGGAAATGATGATAGTCCGTCGGAAGGGGACGATAAATGGCTGACCCGTGTTAAGAAAGAGTCATATCTCTTGCACGTTAAAGACACCCTTGTAGATTTCGAAAAAGAGTAGGCTAATGCCACTTCAAGGCAGCACTCGCACCCGCAAAGTGGAAAGGGATTAATTTAAGTTGCAAAACTTGTTTCTCAATCCACTATAAATAAATATGTTTAAACTAAACACAGAAAATGACAAACGAGTTCCAAGTTTTGTTTTCTTTATGCAATAATTAGAAAAAGATCCCTGGAATCATTTAGTATGGATGGTTTTTTTTCGCGGTGTCGATAATTATCCTCCATGAACATAGGTGGAACTGGTATGCTCGAAACATTAACTACTGCGGATTCATTAATATTCGTTGGTTACCAATTTTCTTGGCTTTCGTGGCACAATGGAACCACGATTTTCAATATTCAACGAATTACAAATTTCGTAAAGGGATGTATGTATATTTGCCAAAACCAAGAAATTAAATATCCACCAATATGCAAGTTCTCCTCAAACCACGAAAATTGGAACCACGAAAATAAATGAATCCACAGTAAATTTAACCCCCGTTCCGAGACTGGAAGTATTTTCATGGAATTGTAATATATAGAGTGCACTGACGACGCAGGGGTCGATCCAGTCATTTTCCGAAGAGGATTCCAACCCACGATCAAAAGCGTGGCGACCAAATGTCCCCAATCAAAAGCATAGATCGGCAAGAAAAGAAGTTTTCTAACCCCCAGAACAGTCCGTGATCTCTCACTGCGACGTTGTTCATTTTAACACTTAGTTTATACGCAAATCTATTTAATTGATTGTAAGGGATAAACAAAAAGAGTTTCCGCAAATGTCTTCTAGTACTGGGAACATTTATATTTATATCATTTTTCATGTCTATCAAAAACAAAGAAAGATTCAATATTTCGAAAACACACAATGCATTTAACTTTGATATATCTAGTGTATGCTAGGCCTTAAAACTTTCCAAACATCACAAGTAAGTCTGTACACAGAGTAGTTTTTTAGGTGAAATTACGGTCATATTTGTCATTTGTTATGATGAACCTTACTGAAATTGGATTTTATACGTGCAAATAGCCTGGCATTCACCAAAAATTATGACTTGTAATGAATTGCCAGTACTGAAAGCCAAACAAAAACTTGTTTTTTTCTAAAATATAAACGATCTATTGCATTAAAATATTTTCTTTAGGTTTGTGTATGATCACAAATGGATCTCGGTACTGGTGATTCATCACAAATTATGGTTGAGGCGGTTTTCTAATTGAATTTTATTTTTTTTTGTTTCCATTTAAACCTGATTAAGGTAAAACAAATGCAAAATTATGACCAAAATGTGTAGAATTATGAACAAGGAAGTTAATCGTCAAATGAAATGTCTCATATTTTGTGGAATTCGAAATTGAAACATGTCAATAAAAAAGGAATGCATGTGCTATTTCGACTCAAATGATTACTTGATAGATGCCAGAAGCTTTAGCTTAGTTAATCAAGGTTTATTTTTACTAAACTACCTTCGATGTTTCCTCTCTATATATATATGACAGCTCCTCTACGTCATTCTTAGCAGGATGTCAAATTAAGTCACGTGCTATAACAACATTGCAACCTGGGTGTTTAAAAAGTTTTAAAATAGTTAGATTTAAATGGAATATACTGACATTATGTTTGAAATGTTAAATGTATACGCGGATTTCAATAAACTGTACCAGGTAGGGGAGTTGAACACTCATTTGACTGTCCCTTTGGTATCTTTCGTCCCTCTTCTTTTACATTTCAAACCCGACACATTCTTGAAAGATCTTGTGCTTAAGGGTTGAAGTTGTTTGGTGTGTGTTTTGTTTGGTTGTTTTTTCGTATTTTAATTCATGCCGTTGATATTTTTGATGTTGTTTTACTTTTCTGTCATCACGGGACATTACCAATGATTGAGGGCCATATGGTGGCTTTTAAAATTATAAGAAATTAAACTTGTAACTCACCCAGGCACAGTTGACCGTGAGGTCTCTAAATGGATTCATTTAGGTCCTTTTTTGTCAAATAGCTCATCAACTGTTTCAATAATTCGGCATTGAGCAGTTGACAGGCCATTTAAAACAGCAGTTGAAACTTTCCGATGAAGGTTAATACAGAAAAGCTTTCGGACGCAAGAAATGTATAATGGATTGCTTTTCTTTTTGTAATTACTATCATCGTCTTTATGGATATTGTCTATTCGGCAATCTTTCCACAACTCATTATCATGTAAACATTTCGGTGTATAAGACTGTTAGTAAAGATTGTCTATGACACAACTAGCAACAAGAGACCACATTGCGTAGATGTCATCATACAGCATTTAACAATGACAAGTTAAACACGTGCCGCATAGAAATATGATACCAAATATAAGAATTTGAACGAGAAAACCAATAGTCTTATTCAATAGGTGTAAAACAAAATACGAAAATTAAATATGTTTACAGCAACTAACGACAACTGATAAACAACAGGCTCAAAGATGTGACAGACGAATTCAGAACGTTGTTAAAAAAAAATAATATTCCTTAACAGAACTTTATATAGACAGTAGAAGTTTACTTATTTTGATGAGACTGTTATTAAAGAGAGAGGGTTCGTGCTATAGAACCAGGTTTAATCCACCATTTTCTACATTTGAAAATGCCTGTACCAAGTCCGGAATATGACAGTTCTTGTCTATTCGTTTTTGATGCGTTTTTTTATTTGATTTTTCCATGTGATTATGGACTTTCTGTAGTGATTTTCCTCTGAGTTCAGTATTTTTGTGAATTTACTTTTAAGAAACGAACTTATTTTCATTTACCTGTGTATAACATGACGTAATTTATACTTTTCTTAATTTATTCATCCCTTAGTTTTATTAGCTTTGTAATCACATTGTATGAAATATCACATTTATTCGCTCATTGTGTGTTAATTTGTTAGACTTCGTTTTTTGATTGAGTTAAGCAATTCCAATTGATATATTATAGTACGTCGTTATATGTTGGGATGCTACTTTATTGTTTCATATGAGGGAGAAGGTTTGGTTCCTTTAACATGTTTAATCCCGCTGGAATTGTTTGCACCTGTCCTAATTCAGGAATCTGATGTTCAGTTGTTGTCGTTTGTTTATGTGGTTCATAAGTTTTTCTCGTTTTACGGTTCTTATATAGATTAGACTGAAGGTTTTCCGGTTGAAAGGTTTTACACTTGCAATTTTTAGGGCCCTTTAATGCTGTTCGGTGTGAGCAAAGGCTCCGTGTTGACGACCGTATCTTGCCCAATAATGTTTTACTTTTTAAGCGGATTTTTGTGACAAAAATGTCGGTTATCGATTTGGGGAGGTACGGCGGGCGGGCGGGCTTCAATCAAATGTTGTCCGTGCATGAACTCATGAACCGTTCAACCAAAGCTTTTAAAATTTTAATATGTTGTTACTGACAACTAAATGAAGGTCAATTTCAATAATGGCGATTTTGACTTTTACCGTTCAGGAGTTATGGTTCTTGAAAAATTGAAAATTGGAGTTTCCAGTTGTGTCTGTGCATTTTCGCATGAACTGTTCTACTAAAGCTTCCCAAATTTTAATATGTTGTTACTGATGACAAAATGGAGGTCAAGTTCAATAATGACGATTTTGACTTTTATCGTTCAGGAGTTATGGTTTTTGAAAGATTGAAAAATGGAGTTTTTAGTCGTGTCCGTGCATTTACGCATGAACTGTCCTACCAAAGCTTCCCAAATTTAAATATGTTGTTACTGAAGACGAAATAGAGGTCATGT